>JBBBVM010001100.1:1200000-1800000 GCA_037355625.1 Petunia x hybrida | reverse complement strand
AAAAGTCGCGCATCTATCGGGTCACCGTTCCGCATTACGTGGCGGCTTTTGATAGGTCTCCGAACGGTCACGCCGTCTTTTTGTTTTCTCCAACGTTTCAGTCATCATTAGCTTTTCCACTTGCACGTGTGCAAAACACTATAAATACCTCACTTTCGTCCTTTTCTTCTCCATTCAATACTTTGCATTAGAAGAAAAGACAACAGAGAACTTTTCAAGTTGCCATTGCATCAACCATTCACTGCATTCAAAACCTGTCTCTAGCTTTTACTTTCTGACTTCCATCATGTCTGCTACTGTCTCTGCCACCAACTCTGGCCATGGCTCAAGCGATTCCGGCGAGAGGGCCGAGCGTTTCGCTGCCATGGCCATGAACGATGAAGCTATAGTGTCAGTGCCACCATTGCAGGTGGTTGAGGCGAGCGGTGGTGGTGAGGCCACGTCTGTTGCCTTCGCTCCTCAAAGGCGGAAGGAGATGGCTGGCCGTGATAGGGCCGAAATGAGTTTACATGAAGAACATGACATAGGCGATGACGATCGCGAGGGAGATGGAGGTGACATCGGAGTTGATGACGTCGCCAGTGCCAAGGAGGTGGGCGGCTCGGTAGGCGTCGCCGAGGTGAGTGGGACTAGCAACCACAGAGGTGAAACCGAGGTGGGGCCATCAAAGAAATCGAAGAGCAAAATTCCCCTCGAGGTCGAGATCGACCCTCGTTTGGTGATTCCTTCTAGCTTCAACAATGACAAGGATCTGAAGGTTCACGCTCAATCAGCTGCCCAAAAGGGGAAAAAGAGGAATATTCCCGTCCACATCACACCAAGCATCATAACCGAAGAGCGACTTGAATCGGTTCGGGCTGATTGTCGCTGGGGGCCCGAGGTTGAAATTAGGATCCCCGCGCCTGGCTCGGCGGTGTCAACGCATGTTGAGGGTTACTCTTCGGTTTTCACCTACCCTTTCACCATAGGGTTCAACCTGCCAGTACATCCCATCATCGATGTATTTTGCAGGTCTTATAACCTTTGCTTAGCCCAACTTGGGCCCGGGGTTTGGAGGGTCGTCCAAGCCCTCGAGTACTTGAGCAACAAGGCTGGTTTGCCTTTCACTTTCCAGCATTTAATCTCACTTTACTACCCTTACTTTCACAAAGCCGGGGTAGTTGCTCTTCTGCCTCGGGGTTCTTACGCCATTTTGAGTAAGAGCGAAGACCACGGGGATCGAGGCTGGAACGATCGATACGTCCTCATCCCCACGAGGTTGTTGTCAACCGAACCTGGCTTTCCCGAAGTATGGAATGCCCAACGTAAGTGCCCGCTTCCGCTCTTCCCTCAGTTTTGCATTGTCATAATTGTTGCTTATCTATTCATCTTTGGTTTGTAGCTGAAAAAGTCCAAGTTGACCCACCGAGGAATTTGCTCGAGTGGGTCACCGAGACGATGTAGATGAAAATGCATCCCGAACGGCAATGGATGGTGTTGGCCAGTTTGGAAGAGAACCGATGGTCGTGCAAGAGGCATGGTGAGTTGTTGATGATCTCAATCTCTAGGGCTCGCTTCGGGCTATTGGGTTCTAATTTCTCTTGGTTTGGTATATTCGTGCAAGCCTTCCAAGCAAGGCTATGAGGGATGCCGACGAAGAAGAAGAGGCAGAGATGGACGTCGAGGGGGGAGAAGAGGAAAGGGACAAGAGGGAGAAGAAAAAGAAAGAGAGAACAGTGCTCAACATTGCTGAGGGCGTTGCCCAAATGGCGACCTTGGCGAAATGGCTCATCGATGACAAAGCTAAGGGTTTATCTAGCCCGGGGACCTCACAAGGTGATGAAATTTTCTTGGGTCGGTTTTCTTGCATTTCTACCACTACACACACTTATGTTAAACCAGTTGCTTCCCTTCCTTCCCCATGCACTAAAAGGAAGAGGGTCACCGTGAAACGGGCGACCAAGGCGAAAGGTCCTCGGGTAGAAGAGGTTGTTGTCCCTGCTGCCGAAGCGATGACCACAAAGCGCCGGGGGCTTGTCGACGTACCCAGCGATGAAGAGCTCCCCCCTCTGGTTCCCGAGGAGAGGCCAGATCTAGCCTCCGAGTCTGTTCCCGAAGTGAGGGTTGAAGTAGGTGGGACGACCGAGGTCATACATGTGGATGAGTCCGATGAAGAGGCAGCAAAGCGAAAGGGCAAGGCTAAAGTGGGTGAAGGCCTGATCAAAAGCACGGTTAAAGCTTCTCGTGCCTCGCCGAAGCCTACCAACATTGCAGCTCGGGCTCTGGAGATATATCCTGATGCTAACTTGCTAGATGCCACGAAAGAGAATATCATGTCCCTTGATGGCTTGCTTGGCCCCGCCGAGGCTCATGCTCTTCGGAACCTCAGCCCTATGAGTTTGATGGGCGTCTCTGCCGCTTCAGCTCTTCGGGTATGTTTAAGTTTGCATTTCATATGGTTGACCTCATTATTGTGCAAGTTCTGACATCGTGTTTCAAACGCAGAGTTTGGTCCTCGCGCTGCAAGCTGTTCACCTTGAGCGTGACCGAGCTAAGGAGCTCCAAGCAGCTGCCGCCGCTTGGGATGATCAGAAGAAAGTTCTCAAGGGGCAGGTTGCTGAGTTAGAGACTCGGTTTGCGATTCTGAACAATGAGCTAGAACGCGCTAATGAGGCCTCGGCGAAAGCTGAGGCTGACCTTCGCGTAGCTGAGGAGTCTGCCGAAGCTCGTGTCCAAGCTGCGACAAGAGAATTTACTGCTGAGCGCTCGAGGCTGAGCCTTGAAAATGCCCGCCTTGATGCCGAGCTGTTCAGGGCCAAGACCGAGGTGCTGGAAGCGGGGGAGAAATATCGTAGCAAGCTTGGAGAGTATAATGCTAAACTTGTTGAGCTGCAAAGCCAGGTGGATGAAGTTCCAATCCTTCGGGGCAAAGTATCCAGGCTCGAGGGCAGAATCGCTTATCTCAATGAGCGAGCCGAGGTTAGGGCAACAAGGGAAAAGTTTGAAGAAACATGGGCCATTGTCAAAACCAGGCTTAGCGCGCTTGAGCAGGTCCAGGCCGGGGAAATCGTGCTTGAGGACGAAATTGTCAAAGCGAGGGAAGCTGCTGCCGAGGCCCAGAGGATTGTGGATGAACTCCCTTCGAGCGAAGGGTCAGATGATGAAGGTGATAGCGCCGAAGAGGACAGTGGAGATGCCGATGGGGCGTAGTCTTCATACTTTGTAAAACTTTGACGTTTTCCCTCTGTTTTGGGGCCTTCGTGCCTTTTTTGGATATTAGCCTTCGGACTTTCATGTTTATATTTTGGACCTCCGGGTCATATTTTGGATGTAAATAATCCCATCCTTCGGGCTTTTAATGAAAGATTGCTTTGTGAATTTTGTGTGTTGATTTTTCATATGTACCGAACACTTTTTGGAAATAACTGATATGCTTGCAAGACTTGGACTAAGTTCAATCGATGTAAACTTAGGACGACGTCTCGCCCTCGAGTCGATGCATTGTGCAGCTTCGGTGTGCAAGATTTATATAGATAAAATGAATGAGACCAAAGTTACCTTATATGAATGGAAACAAAGTCATTTTATTGATATCCATGAGCCCGAAAAGGCTGTATACATGAAACCAAGTCGAAACGGACCTCGGGTAGAAAAAGTAAAAACAAACTTTCAATAAAAGCAGATTGGTCATACGCCGCTATCGGGCTAATTACAATGTACTAAATCTAATCCTCGGGCATGAGTCCCCGGTTGTCGGATAGATAAGCTTCGGTTGGGAGGCTCGATGTCGACCTCGCTATCAACCCTTCTCTCTCCCCCCAGTGTTCGGTTCTGAATCTTGGTGAAGATCCGAGCACTGGAAACGGTTCGGTTCGCTTCCTGAAGAGGTCAAGCAAAAAGATGGAACGAGGAGCAAGTTAGTACATTTCTTTTGAAAGCCATGGGAGCGTCATTCGGCTCGGGGCTGTTTAATTGAAAAAGAGTTGGGAAGACATTTACCTTGGCTAAAAATAGTATCGCTTCAGATGGGAGATGTTCCAATTCAGAGGTTCAGGTTCTCCTTGGAGAGACTCGATTTAATAAGAGCCTTTTCCAACGATTGCTTTGACCCTGTAGGGTCCTTCCCAATTTGCAATAAGCTTTCCTCCGTTGTCCTCATTTGTTGATTGGTTCACCATTTTCAACACATAATCTCCGATCTTGAAGTCCCTAAATTTAGCTTTCCTGTTGAGGTAAGCCTCGATCTGCCTCTTTTGGGAAACAAGCCGAACCAAAGCTAATTCCCTCTTCTCTTCGAGCAAGTCTAGCTCAATGCGCATCGCCTCTTGATTAGCGTCTTCGGCTGTGTGAGCATACCGAAGACTTGGTTCGCCCACTTCTACAGGGATGAGAGAGTCCATGCCATAGGCTAGTGAGAAAGGGGTTTCACCGGTGCTGTTCTTCTCCGTTGTTCGCATGGCCCACAACACCCCGGGCAACTCCTCGGGCCATGGACCTTTCTTCTCATCGAGTCGCTTCTTCAAATTTTCAATTATGATCCTGTTTGAAGACTCAGCTTGGCCATTGGCACTTGGATGATAGGGAGTCGAGGCAATTCTTTTGATCCCCCATTATTTGAAGAAATCGGTGATGGCTGCCCCCATGAATTGTTTACCGTTGTCACAAGCGTTTTCCCTTGGGACGCCGTACCTATAGATGATATTCTTTCTAATGAAGTCGATCACTTGCTTTTGCTTCACTTCGGTGAGAGCCGCCGCTTCCACTCATTTTGTAAAGTAATCGGTCAACACTAAGATGAAACGAACACCACCTTTCCCTTTGGGTAATGGTCCTACGACATCCATTCCCCATTTCATGAAGGGCCATGGTGACACCACCGAATGAAGAGGCTCAGACTGTTGGTGGATCATCCGCCCATGGCGTTGGCATTTATCACATTTTTACACGAAGGTTTTCACATCGGCACTTATTGTGGGCCAATAATACACAACTCTTAACAACTTACGCACCAGAGATTTTCCCCCTGAGTGGTTGCCGCATTCGCCCTCGTGCACTTCAGCCATCACGTACCTTGCCTCGTCGGGGCCCAAGCATTTGGCCATCGGGCCCGCAATACAACCTTTTGTATAAATTGCCTTCGATCAAGTGATACGAGGCTGCTTGAGTCCTCAGCTTTCTTGCTTCTTTTCTATCTTGGGGGACAGTCCCCGAGTCGAAGTAGGAGATGAATTTACTTCGCCAATCCCAACGGTTATCCACGGAGTTAACTTGTAGTTTCATCTCTCTCATTTGTGCTGATAGCAATCGAACCACCGAGTCAGTCCCCGAGTGGGTTTCATCGATCGCCGAACCAAGATTTGCCAAGGCGTCAGCCTCGGTATTCTCCTCCCGAGGTACTTGCTTAATTTGCCATTCTTGGAATTGTGTTAAGATCCTTTGTGCCCGATCCAAGTATAGCTGCATTTTGGGCTCTCGAGCCGTATAATCACCGAGGATCTGGTTGACCACCAATTGTGAATCACACCTTAGTTCGATTCTTTCAACCCCCATTTCTTTAGCTAACTCCAAGCCTGCTAGAGCCGCTTCATATTCCGCTTCGTTGTTGGTTACTTTTTTTAATCGAACCGAATGCCTGACCTTTTCCCCGGTGGGTGCCCTCAATACAATGCCTAACCCCGAACCTTTGGAGTTTGTTGCCCCATCAGTGTATAGTACCCATAGTCCCGAAGGGGATCCCTTTGCCACGGAGTTTTCCTTTTCTGCCTCGGGCAAAATTCCAATGCTGAAATCAGCCACAAAGTCTGCCAAGACTTGGGACTTAATGGCAGTTCGAGGTTGATAAGTGATTTCATACTCACATAGCTCAACCGCCCATTTGGATAACCTTCCCGACAACTCTGGTTTGTGCAATATATTTCTCAAGGGGAAAGTTGAAACTACTGCTATTGGGTGACATTGAAAATAGGGCCGTAGTTTCCGAGCAGTAATGAGTAAAGCAAGTGCTAATTTTTCCAAGTGTGGGTACCTGGTTTCAGCATCGAGGAGTGTCTTGCTCACATAATAGATGGGCTGTTGTTTGCCATCTTCCTCCCGAACCAGCACTGCACTGACTGACACCTCGGACACCGCCAAATATACCAGCAATGTCTCTCCTTCCTTTGGCTTGGCAAGCAACGGTGCGTTAGCCAAGTATTGCTTCAGATCTTTCAACGCCTGTTTACACTCCGCTATCCACTCGAAGTGATTATTCTTTCTCAAAACGGAGAAGAACTTGTGGCATCGCTCCGAGGACCTTGAGATAAAGCGACTCAAGGCAGCGACTCGGCCAGTTAAGCGTTGAACTTCCTTTACCCCAGTTAGCTCCTCGGGGATTTCTTCAATGGCTCTGATTTTATCTGGGTTGGCTTCGATTCCTCGTTCGGAGACAATAAAACCCAAGAACTTGCCTGATCCTACGCCGAAGGCGTACTTCTCAGGGTTCAATTTCATACCATATTGTCTCAATATAGCAAAAGCTTTCCTAAGATGATTCAAATGATCCTCCATTTGGATCGATTTGATGAGCATGTCGTCTATGTAGACCTCCATAGACTTCCCGATGTACTCTTTAAACATGCGACACACTAGCCATTGGTATGTCGCCCCGGCGTTCTTTAGACCGAAGGGCATCACTTTGTAACAGAAGGTACTGTGATGAACGAGGTCTTCTCTTCATCCTTCGGGTCCATGAGAATTTGGTTGTACCCCGAGTATGCGTCTAGGAAAGTTAATAGTTTATGTCCAGCCGTGGAGTCTATTAACCTGTCAATTTGTGGTAGTGGGTATGAATCTTTGGGGCAAGCTTTGTTCAGGTCAGTGTAGTCTACACACATTCTCCACTTGCCATTCTTCTTTGGCATAACCACAACATTGGCCAACCACTCGGGGTACTTCACTTCTCTGATGAAGCCATTTTCTTGCAATTTGGCGGTCTCGTCCTCGATCGCCTTCTTTTTTACCTCGGCGTGAGGTCTTTTCTTCTGCTTCACCGGGGTAAATTTTGGGTCTACATTCAGTTTGTGGGTCATGATCTCCGGATCGATACCCGTCATGTCTGAATGCGACCAGGCAAAACAATCATGGTTGGACTTCAAAACTTCTATGATTGCTTTTTTCGACTCCTGGTCCAACTCCGAGCCGACAAACACTTTCCTATCGGGGAAATCTTTCAGTAGAGTGAAAGATTCCAACTCTTCAATAGTTGAGTCCTCGGCCTTTTGCTTCTGAGGCTCTTGAACACAGGCTGGAATCTTTTCGACTTCTCCTCGGGCGTCCTCCCCGATTGACCCCGAATCCTGTCGTTGCTATTGTTTTGGCCCAACCGGGGCGACTCCACTTTTTAGCGCAACTGAATAGCACTCCCTTGCTACTCGCTGCTCCCCTTTGATTGATCTAACTCCCCAAGGTGTAGGGAATTTGATCACTTGATGTAGAGTGGAAGGGACAACCTCCATGGAGTGGATCCATGGTCTTCCGAGGATCACATTGTAAGCTAGATCCTCGGGCATAACTTGGAACAATGTTTCTTTGGTAATCCCCTCGGCGAATGTTTTGAGTGTGATCACACCCAATGTCTTCTCCGTAGAGTTGTTGAAGCCAGCTAACACTGTTGACTTGGGAACAACTTCACCCTTCAACCACATCTTCTTAACAGCCCCGTAGCTAATTATGTTAACTGAGCTACCGGGGTCGATCAAGACTCTCTTGATGTCAGAGTCATTGATCCTCAACATGATGACTAGAGCGTCGTGATGGGGGAACATCATCCCATCACAGTCATCGTCGTCGAAGACGATATCTTTGCCCGAGCCTCCGACCCGAGTCCTTTTCTCCATAGTGATGGAGAGTTTAGCGAACTTTTTGGCAGCGGCAAAGTTCACGCCGTTCACTTCTGACCCCCCGGTTAAAACATTCACCACTCTCTCAGGGGGTGGAGCTCGAGGTGGTTGTCCATCACCTCGGTTCTTGGAAAAGTTATCTTTCCCTTTATCAGTGAGGAAGTCGGCCAAGACTCCCTTCTTCAGTAGGTGGGCTACCTCGAGGCGCAAGGCTTTGCAGTCCTCGGTTCTGTGGCCATAATCTGCGTGGAACTCACAATGCAAATTGTGGTCTCTTTTGTCTGCCGGGGTCCTCATATCTTTGGGAACCCTTACCCCGGCTGTCCCCTTGACAACGTCGACCAGCTCCGAGGTCGATATGTTGAAGTTATAATCTTGGATCCGAGGAAGATCCTTTCTAGGGACCGAAGCGGAGCTCGAGGGATTTCTTTGGTTCATATTGGGTTGAACCTTCCCTCCGAGCCTTTGGCTTATATGAGAGGCTGGGTATGAGTTACCGGGGGCGTTTCCCAACCTTTGGCTAACATGCTGCCTCGTCGAAGTGTAAGGTTCGTACCTCCCCTTCGAATTATTTCGTGGCGCCTCGGCGCGATTTGAAGTGTCACCTCGGTTATGTTGATGATAACCTCGGTTCTTGAACTCCGCTTCCTCCAATCTGATTTTGGAGTAAGCGCGTCTATGCAGATCCTCCTACGTCAGGACCTGATATTGTTGCAACTCTTTACGCAATTCAGCTGCAGCGCCAGAATTGCGACTATTGATACCCTTTTCAAATGCCATGATGGCCAGGGTATCATCCATCCGAGGCAATTCCATGCGTTCAACGTGGAACCGCTCAAGAAACTCTTTAAGTGGCTCACCGGGCCGTTGCTTCACTTCACATATATCCTCCTTCCTCTGGAGGATCTTTTGCGCCCCGGTGTGAGCCTTGACAAAGGCGCTGGATAATTCTTTAAACGAGGAGATTGACCCCGCTGGTAAGCACAAATACCACCGAAGAGCCCCTTTTTCTAACGACTGACCAAACTTCTTTAAGAACATCGACTCGAGCTGCGTAGATGTTAAGTCGTTGCTCTTTACCATAGACATGTATTCCCTTATATGCTCCTTGGGATCAGTCGTCCCATCATACTTTTTAAGGAATGTGAGTTCGAAGCCCGGGGGGGTTGGAGCTGGAGCTGCTTCGGGCTTATAGGGCTGCTCCCTGTACTGCTCGATGTCGAGGTCGTCTTCCTCCTTACTTACCCCCGGCAAGCCTTCGAGGCACTTTTCTACGCGCGCCTCAATGCGAGCCTCAATTTCTCTACTCATTCTTTCAACGTCGACCGAGGACGTTGTTTCTGCCACGGTGGGAAACGTCCCGAAGTGTGGCGTGACAGTTGGGTTGTTCCCCGAGCCCCCAGACGTGGCTCCATTGTGAGGTCCCCCTGTTGTCGCGCCCGGAGGAACGAAGGGCGGGATGCCTCCACCAGGAGCCGAAGGCTGGGCACTGTTTGGGGCAGCGCTATTTCTCACTTCCAATGAAGCGCGGAACTCGGCGTTGATACTAGCCTGCTCATCCTGTTTACTTTGGAGAGCTCTTAGTGTGGTGACAACATACATTTGAAATTCTTCAGTTGTCATTGGGGCGAGGGGTTGTTGGTTCACCGGAACGTCAACCCGATCGTTGTTACCGTTGTTATCGTTATCAGCCATAACGTTGAATCGCAAACTTTTGACAAAGGACAGATTTGGAACTTTGGAACAAAGCGTTACTGCTTATATCCCCACAGACGACGCCAATTTGTATGGGCCTAAATCAGTTTAGGTACACAAATAGAATTTGGATTCGGATACAAGCAATTCTTCGTATCAAAGTAAGAATAATGCGTGAAAAAAAACGTAAATGCAAGGAAATAACGGTATTTCAATATATGAATGTGATTACAAATTTGGGCAGCGTTTCAGTACAAATTTCTGGATGCCTATAATACAAAATGAGCTTCTATTTATAGGCCTAAGGGCCATGCCCACGTTCTCCATCATCAGCAAGTGCATCCCCCACGATTTGAACAGCAGCATGGAGAAGTTAGTGGGACGAAGTAGTGGGCTGCAAAGCCGTTGGAACCGAGGACAAGGCTTCGGTCGTCTGACCTTACTGTTCGAGTAGGATGGCTTGTCACCGAAGCCCAAAGTTTAACTTGTCTTCGGTCGCGCCATTGGACGTTGACTTCGGTGATTCGACCACGAGATCGATTATTTTCCTTCGGAGCATCAGCTCGTTTTCTCTTCGGTCTACCATCTCGAGGTGTTGACCGAAGGCGACAATTTTCACCCAATACACCTCACTTGCTAGTGACTAATTTTTAAATAACTTTTCTAATTTTTAACACATATAAAAACTTGACCCCAAAGTTATTGATTTTTACCGGATTCACATGTAGAATCCTACATTCGCCTGCCAGTAAGATCACATACTATAGCCACACTTTTAGTCATGTGATTCATTTCTTCGATACGACAGCAGAATTTATTGAAAGTGAATTTGTTAATCTAGTTTGGTGTGACAAATTCCTCCATCCTAAAAGGTAAACAAAGAAGTACTCCCTCCGTCTCAATTTATGTGGCACCATTTTTATTTTTGTTTGTCCCAAAATAAGTGGCACCTTTTTTTATTTGACAACTATTTAATGCATCATCTTTATTTTATCCTTGTTGGGCCCTACATACTTTTAAACCTACCAACAACTTTTTTATTACTCAAATTTTCTCACTCTTACTTTTTCAAGGGTAAAATTGATATATTTAACAAGGTCAAGCTCTATTTTCTTAAACTCCGTGTCCGGTCAAATGGTGCCACATAAATTGGGACGGAGGGAGTACCTCCTAAGTTTAGTGGTCAGTTATTGAGAACAATACAGACCCAAAAAAGATGAAAAGACAGAATACTAAAATCAATTGAAAAGCTAAAAGGTGTTTCTGAATCACCTTATGTAGGACCAATTTCCTGTATGTGTTATTGGAAATGAAGGCACTAATCAACTTAAATGTGAAATGGCAATTTGGACACCACAAATTCCATCTTCAAAATATTATTTATTCCAACAACGCATTATCCTTTACGAGTCATTCACAAACAATTCTTTGTGTGTTCTTTACTTTTTAAGCACATTACTTTCTACAGCAAATAGGTGGACACACACATTTTATCATAGTAATATTTTCTTAAGTTGATCGAGCTATACACAAAATTTAAAGAGAATGCAAAATTTGTAACTATCCAATTCACTGCCTCTTGTATCGCGTGATTAAGAGCGCAGTTACAGGTTCGACAGATCCAATAAACTTAACTCATAATTTTGTCTCATGCTTTTGTACTTGTATTGAAAAGTTCGATTATTTATATATATATAAAAAAAATATTGTGTTCCAAAGTCCAAAAACTAAAATGTTGGATCTGTTTCTGGCCGTGATCGTTTGAAATAACAATAACGGGCTTCGTCTTTTGTTATGTTGCCCCTTCTCCAGAAACTTAACTAGAATTTCCCTGGCCTAAACAGTTATTTCGAACAGTTTATTTAGCTGCCATTTTGCGCATTAACGTGCTAAATGGTCAGACACCAATTAATTCACTCCGTCAACTCCTTATTTTAATAATCGAGTCAGTACTAATTAAGATCATCTCGAATCCATATGTTAACACCCGTGTAATGCAATAATATGTCCCAAGATACTATAGTTATATCTGGACTCTAACCAGCCATGCACAGCCACAGTCCTTGGTTGTTCTAGGACCTAATTATTATTAGTTCAGATAAGTACCATGTGCTTTACAGACTGTTCTTCATCGAACCTCTAAAAGTTAGGTTTGCACTATCTTTTTAAACAACTAAAAATGATACATTATACTAGTAGTAATGGGAAATAGAATGCTTAAGTATTCGAGTTCTAAAGTTAGACGACCCTCCTAGCTAGTCTTGAAATAAACTCAGTATAATTTCCTTATAATGGCGCGTCGTTTCTTCGAATATTTGTTGCTGCTATAATTTGAGTGGTATTATAAAGAACATATAATATAATTTGATTGGGGGTATGAATATGTTGTTCAGATAAACACAACCATTATAATAAGTCATGCGGTTATGGATAGAAAAATAATTCTTTTCTTATGTTTCGCTTTAAAGTTGACATTTTCAGTATTATCAGTATGAATTTAATTTGAAGGAAGAACTCATAAAAGATAATCTTCAGGTCAAAAATTAACTAAATGAATCTTAATGATCAAATTTTGTTTGAAGTACTCTACATGATAGTATGATACAGAGTCACAATCTTACAAAAGTCGCATTCATCATGTAGCAGCGGAAAAATGCTTACATGTCCTTGTGATTACATTAAACTGATTATTAGTGTAAAATATATATGTATAGTTGATCAATAATTTTATACTAGCATAGAGTTGAAAATTATATGTATCATGTAGGGTTTATAATGTGGTATCAATGTGATTTTTCACGCAGACATAGAGTTGAAAATTATATGTATCATGTAGGGTTTATAATATGGTATTAATATGAGTTTTCAGGCGATAGATGTTGATTCACTCTTTACTATCAACTTCCTTCTACCTTCTTCTTATTCATTATCTATAAGATGGAAAAAACATATTCACATCGAATGTATATACCCGTTCAATAAATGAATATCACATATTCCTTTATTTAACTGCAAGTATTAGTAACTAAACATGGTTAACACCATATAAGTTGTACAAAACTTAAATAATAATAATAATAATAATAATAATAATATAAAATTCTAAATAATCTTAACTTGCTACTCTTTCTTATTTTATTTACATTAACGTCCGACGGACTTCCGACGCCCCATTAAAGTTCCTTCCTAGCCATCATGATCGAGCTTGTGTTTTAACTTAACAATTTTAACATTTTTTTTTTGTCTTTTAAAAGTTTGTGGTATCTTCTTAGCCATATAAATTTCTTTTTCCGTTAAGAATTAAGAAAATAAAATCAAAGAATAATGAAAACAGCAGAAGATGAGTGACAAAGAAAAAAGAAAGAACGAAAGAGATGAGCTCTTTACGGCAAGTAACAAACCCTAAAATTAGTTAGTACGGCTTTAATTTTTTTTAATTTTTTATTATTAACATGACTCTTAATAGACGGTTTGTCTTCAATAGTTAACTTAACAAGACTGGGTGTATATACTTGGTGTAGATAAATAGGGTGTTCAAAATCGAATTAAATGAAAAAATCGAACCAAACACACAAAAAAAATCGAATATATTTAGTTTGATTTGATTTGGTATTGAACTAAGAAAAATCGAAGTAAACCAACATACAAATCTATTTATTTTCAATATATTTTTAAAATTATATATGTGATTTTCTTTTTCAAAAAATATGCCTAGCAATATTTATTATCCTCTCATGAGATGTAATATTTTTTAAAACTATTGTAGTGCATGTATATATTTTTACTAATGATATTTTTCAGTGTGCATGATCACTTTTTTATGATCTAGTGTTGTTTATATATTTCAATCTTTTTAATATTTCATATTCACACGTCAAGATCTAAGAGACTCTTATATCTTTCTCAATATTGAGATAGTAGTTTATTCGATATCTTTAAAATTAAATAGAACTAGCATATCATTACTAGAGTTTCATATTGATCTTGTGTTAATTATCAAAGTCTAAAGCTTGAAAAGTTATATGCATTAAAGATGTACACAGACCTTATCCCTACCAAGGTGAAGATGTTGGTTTCGATAGACCCTCAGCTAGGAAAATAAAGATATTTAAAAAAATACTTTTGAAAATCAAGACAATAATATAATGCTAACGAGAAAGATAGAACTAAGGCAAATCCAAAATAAACAGATAACATCAATAAATATAAAGGTGAAGACTAAGATGAAAATCGTCTATATACATATAATCCTACCTCAAGGAAGAGAACGGACATACAACGACTACCTAACCTTCTACCCTAATCCTCAACCTCCATACTCTCTTATATAAGGTCATGTCCTCGGTTATCCGGATCTGGATCATGTCTTGTCGAATCACCTCGGCCCGGTTCTTTTTCTGTCTACCTCTACCTCTCTGTAAACACAATACTGTCAACCTCTCACACCTCCTTACCGGAGCATCAACACTCCCCCTCCTTACGTGGCCGAACAATCGTAGCCTCGGTTCTCGCATCTTTTCAGCCATTGAGTCTACTCCCATTTTTTTTGCGAATGACTTCATTCTTAATTCTATCCATCCTAATGTGACCACAATTGCTCAAAAATAGAAGAAAATTTTACAGTGTATAGACATTTAGTAGTGTTATTTAAAAAAAAATTAGATACATTTATAGTAATTTATGGTTTATAGACCTTTACCCTTTGGTATTATACTTTTATAGCCATTTTTAAAAAACTGATCACTTTCTCTCATAAATGCCTATTTTAGTGGGAATTCGTGATTACCAACTGTCATTAATGCATTCCTATAATTAAAAACCTGCTATTAACTACTCAACTACACGCTCTATTTTAAAAGAAATATCTTGATATCATTCCTCTTTAATCCGTGGTATCCACTAAATATATTCCCCTCAATTTCTAGTCACTTAATTATTTTCTATATTTTTGCACAAACTCATATTGACACACAGTAAAAAAAAAAAAAAAGATAAGCAAACAAAATACGGTAACTGTATATGTATCCATATTTACAAAGTTTTAGATGCATAACACGTACATATTTATTGAATACAGATTTTATACATAATGAATATATATGCATACCATGTACGTACTTGTTAAATATTATCATAGTGAATAATATAAGCATATCAAATACCTACTTATTGAATACAGACTATATGCATAGTGAATAATGTATGCATACCAAATGCATACTTGTTGAATATTATCATATTATAATTATTACTTGTATATTATTTTTTTTTATAGTTGTTACTTCTTTTATAATTATTTCTAGTTGTTAGCAGTAAATTGACTAGTGTCGAGATCAACAGACTCAATGGTCACCTAAGTCCAAAGGAGATCCCCAAAGAGTACTAATTAAACTGAAAATAAAATTAAAAGAATTGAAATGAGTTTCTTTTCGAATTGGGGGTGGTTAAAGTAGATGGTGACCTTTTAGTTTGGAAATGTGAACAGAATATTTGTCGGATCCGTATTGAAACATACCGAGTTGGATCATTTAAAAGAGATTGCACCAAAATAAAATAGAATTAAAAAAAATAGAAAAGTAAAAGTGGTGTATTAAAAGAAATAAAAAAATAGATAATTTTGTTTCCTTAATAGTAGCAAACGATTGACAATGATTCATATCTTTTTTTTTCAGCATTTTTGATAATGGTTCCTCAATTTAAGGAGATAAACATGCTTGTAAATGGAATATATTTTATCTTTCTCAAGTTTTTAGGAAGAAAATATACATAAACTTATTTATATAGGGTAATTTTTGGCTAGCCATTGTACAAAATGTTCTATGACTATTTGAATGTAAGGCCATGGTATATATTTGGCTAGATATGAAATTTTTCCAAAATAAAATGTTCAGGTAGATGACAACAATTGCCAGAGCCGGCTGAAGCCCAAAGCAGATAAAGCAGCTGCTTTGGGCCCAACATCTGGAGGCCCCACTTTTTGTCTTCTTAAATATACTACCTACTATTATTACTGATCTTAAAAAAAGAAGATTAAAACGTGACCACTGAGCATTGGTTGGGGAATTAAAACGTCATTTTGCTAAACATAAACACTTTCCTTACGTGTAGTTTATTATTTTGCATTCATCCTTGCCATCAATGGGGCCCACATTCTAATTTTCCTTTTTAACCTCTATTTAGTGAAAGTGAATTCAGTTTATATTCCTCCCAAATCGAGTATTATTTGTGTTAAAAATTACGTTTGGTTTTAATTATCCCCTTAGAGTTTCAAGTATTGTAACAATATGTTGAAGCATCAAAATGCTCTTTCAGTAATAAGATTTCAATTTCTTTAACCAAGTTTTATGATTAAAACTTATTTTTTATTGATAACTTTTTTTCCTATAAGTATCAACACCATTTTCACGCCAAGTAGACTTTAAATAAGAATATATATGATTGATTTTTTTTAAAAAAAATTTAAGACCTCTCATTGAACTTTGGCTTTAGGTCGCCAATATAATTGTTGTAACTTGTAACAAGTGTATTTATACCTTTCATTTTGGATTATAAGCCAGATAATTTTTCCTAATTATTCGGAATTCAAACCACTTTTCATCAACACAAAACAAGCAAAGCAAAATGAACTGTACAGGTTTGAACTTTAGCCGTTTTACATTTAAAATAGCAATGGAATTAGTGATAAATATAAAAATGGTGAAATTTGTCCGTCAACTATCGAGTAACTTTCCCTTTATTAGACATTTTATTATCATGTCGGATAAGATAAAAAACTTTATTCTACCCTTTCCATAATAGAGCTCTAACTCGAAGTTTTAAAAGATAATGAGGGGTGAAAATGATCCCTGAACACATGGAGTCTACTCATGTCATACTGAACTACACTACACTAATGGTAAGGACAAATACGAGATGCTTCGATAACAGTATTATCAGACAAATAATATAATGAATGACAAAAATCAAACCATTTCAAATATTACATGAATAATTTAAACTTTTCTTTACAAGTTATAATCTTCAATATACTTTCATACTACAAAAATAATATTGTAGTTTATTCTACCGTTTGAATTAGGTTAGTAATCTACTAGTAGTAGTATAAAGTGCTTGACAAATGTGAGTTGTTATGCATTCTAACATATGTGAACCGACTAATTTAAAATTACATAATTGATGTTAATGTCATAACATAATGTTACTAGTTGATTTTATCAAATGATGAAAAGGACAAAAAGAATCTTCTAATTTAGCAAACAGTGAGTTTGTTACTGTAAAATCCAAAGCATTACTAGTATAAATTGTCCACATTGTTTTTTCGAAGTATGTGAAGTGGGTAACTGAGCAATCGCTTTCTCTTTCTTAATACAACACCATCTACACTACAATATAGAGTTTTTGAGCTGTGTGAGAGAAATAAAGAATCAGTCTTTTCATTTATTCCATATTCAAAACAGCCAGCCTGTATGTTACCTGTTCTCTTTATACTACACATTGTAATATTCACTTTCTTGTTTTTCTAGTTCAATTTTTTAGCTCAGTTTGTAGTTCATGCAACCTGCGTGAACGCGAGATGCTTTGTGCATCGAGCTGTTTTTTTTATTTATTTTTTTGAGAAACAAATGGAAAAAAGGTATTTTCTTGAAATATGATCAGGAATGATTTTTGTGAAAATGGGTTTTTGTTTTCTTAAATTTTGTGTTGTTTTTGAGTAATATGAAATTGGTTTTGCTTAAAAATGTTAATTTGATAAGGAATTATTGTTTCCTTAATCTTGGACTAGTTTGTCTTTTAAATTGTACAAATGGATATTGATTTTGCTCAACGTTGCTAACTTTGGTCAAGAATTATTGTTGTTTTCATGATATTTGGTTTATTTTTGTAATTTATGTGAACTTTTTGGTTTATTCTTGAGTTATCTGAAATGGGAATTTGTTGTTTTGTTTTCAGTTTAAAGCTGAAAGTTTCAAGTCTTGAAGTTCTTGTAAAAGATTGGAGGAGCCAGAGCTATATGAAGAGAGTTGCTTCAAGATTTTAAGGCTATAATTGTGAGACTTTGGTGGGTTGTGATTGGTGAAATATTTAAACCTTTTTCACCTTTCCTTAATCCGCCAATTTCTCTTGTTGTGTGTGCATTGTTTTTACCTTTGGACCAATCTTTACTTGGCTCAATACAGAGAACTTTGAAGTGAAGAAGTGATTCTTTGGTATGTTATTATATAGTTTAGTAGTTGACCTTTTTAGAGGTGATAACAGTGGCCACATTCATCGGCAGGTCGGTTGATACTTGTTGGTACTAAATCTTTTTTGATACAACATCCCAAAAGTTATTGGTCCTTTGTTTTGATTCTTTGATGCATTGTTTAATGAGGTTGGTGTATGAACAAGGAACCTTCTAGTTTGGTTTTATATGGTGTTTGGTGATTGGCACCTTGTATGAGGACATGGTATGTTCATTTTTTAATCATAATTATATAGCCAGTAAAACTCGGTCCTAAATTTCGGGGAATATGGCCTGTGGTATTTAAAGAGTTATGGGATGTTCAGTTCACTTTGAGTTTCTACATGTGCTGAGAGTATAATTGTGGCTTTGATGTGGAAGTTTGATATTAAAAACAATGCAAGATATGCAGAATATAGATAAAGCAGAAGAAGTTTTCTTTGATTCTATCGACTTTCTTTTGTCAGAAGAATCTGCCTTTGTAAATAAGAAATTGGGGTATGATATATGGTTGAATGAGCCGGAAAGTGTGAAGAGACGACGAGAGAACTTTTTACACGAAATGGGGTTTGTCGAATCTGATTCAATGGGACTGAATAGGATTACAGAAAGCAGTGGAGCAGTCTGCAGTTCTTCTTCAGAGGAAGATATTATGTGTAATGGTCATAATGGAAGGGAATCCAGTAGTAATGCAAATTCCTCAGCGGATGAATTAGATCATATTTGGTTCGATGATTTGGCTGAGGTTTCAAGGATTGATTGCGCGGGGCATTCTTCTGATGGAGAACATACTTGTTCTGATGCCACTTCTGACGCCACTCATGGCAAGGATAGTAACTTGAAAAATCAGAAAAAGAAGAATTGGTGGAAGCAATTTAGTCAAAAGATGAGGAAAGGTCAATATACTGATATATCTAAGACGTCTAAGATATTCACTACTAAGCAGAAGGAATCTGCAATGGAAGTGCATCTGAACAGGAAAAAATTTGTGGAGTTCAGTGCTGTTTATTGTGGACAAGAAATTAGTGCTCACAATGGCCTAATTTGGACAATGAAGTTTAGTCCTGATGGGAAATATTTGGCAACTGGTGGTGAAGATGGGGTTGTTCGAATATGGCTGGTGACAGTTGATTCATCGCGTGAATCACCTAAGTTAAATTTCAGCAGTCACAGCATCAAAGGCAAGTACGGGCATAAAAAGAAGAAGTCCTGTTACACCCCTGTTATTGTTCCTGAGAAGGTGTTCAAAATTGATGAGTCACCATTGCATGAGTTTCATGGCCATGCTGCTGGCGTATTGGACCTTGCTTGGTCCTCGTCTAATGTGAGTCAACTTTTAACTGCTTTACTGCATCAGTTATTTAGTCGCCATGTATCTGATTTATATTGTCCTTCATGACTACTTCGCTATGAAACTGAATGGGATCCTTTAATGCAGTGTCTTCTATCATCATCCAAAGATAACACTGTTCGTCTATGGAAAGTCAGTTTGGATGGATGTCAAGGAGTTTTTCATCACAATAACTATGGTAAATATCTGAAGTTTTTATTTTGTAAAACTGTTTGCAAGTGTTTTGCAATTTCACTATGCTGTTGATAGTCAAGAAGTTTAATTGAGTTTCATTTGAATGTGATCAGTGACATGCATCCAGTTCAATCCTGTCAATGAGAACATCTTCATCAGTGGCTCCTTAGATGGAAAAGTTCGTATTTGGGGAGTTCCAGAAAAGCGAGTTCTGGAATGGGACGATGTGCGTGACATTGTGACTGCCGTAGCATATCAGCCAAATGGCAAAGTATGTGTTGATTTGGTTGATACATAATGGCTATGATTGCTCTTATCCCCACGACTCAGGAAACTGACTCATGTCTTTTGATTTCCATGAAACAGGGCTGCATAGTTGGTTGTATCTCTGGTACTTGCCGCTTCTATGAAGTAAATGGTGTGTAATTCTCCACTCTTACAAAATCCAGTTCTTTCTTCATGTAATGCGATTGTGATTAACTTCTTGTTTATTATCATGCAGAAGGTGTACTTTCCCTGAACACACAAATACATCTTCATAGTAGGAAGAAATCATCTGGGAGTAGAATCACAGGCATTCAGGTTTTACTCTAAAAACCTCTGACTCGACTTATTTTAGCACAGTACTGTTAGTAGTTTTTTTGACACAAGGCTATTACATGCAGTTTCTCGAAACTGACACTCAAAGAGTTATGATAACATCTGAGGATTCCAAAATCCATATTCTTGATGGGGTTGATATTGTGCATAAATATAAAGGTATATGATTGTTTTGATCCATAAATCGTTCAGAAAAGCTTGTGAAAGATTCATACCATCTTAGGTTGGGGCTCACGCCTAATGAAGATATGCTTTTATCTATTGATATAACAGGTCTATCAAAATCAGGAAGCCATACATCTGCTACATTTTCCTCAACCGGAAAACACATAGTATCTGTTGGGGAGGACTCACACGTTTTTCTTTGGGACTATGATGGCATAAGGATCCAAGCGTCCAAACAAACAAAATCTGTACGGTCCTGTGAGCATTTCCCCTCTAAAGACACTTCTGTTGCAATACCATGGTCATGGCAGGGAACAACGGCAGAGGATTCCGAAATTTTATGCAGTTCCAACTTTGATCCACTAACAGATGAAAACCGAGAGGTTTCTTCAAGGACTAGGGATTCAAGACGATTTTCCCTTGGAAATTGGTTTAGTATGGATGTGGCATCTAGGGGCTCTTTGACATGGCCAGAAGAAATGCTTCTTCCATACAATATACCCAATGCTGAAAAGGATGAACACCTTTCTACTTATCACGATTACCAGCAGCAGCAGCAGCAGCAGCACAGCAAGAACCTTAACTACAGAGCATTATTCCCAGCATGGGGCCTTGTCATTGTGACAGCTGGTTGGGATGGAAAGATTCGGACATTCCACAACTATGGATTGCCTGTCCGGGGTTAAGCTTAAGGATATATTGTTTGTTGATGCGTAATTGTTGTTATCACAAGTTCAAGCATTTCAACGAGTTTGAATTGATGGAATTGCCCAGTTTATTAGAAGTGCTCGTCTGCTGATAGAAACTGTGGTGGAAATGAATATGCCAAATCAACAACCTACTGTGGTTGGATGTGGGGATTCCCCAACTCTTAACCATAGGTATCGGGCTCGAGCGCTGAAATGGAGAATTTCTTGGTAGGGATGGGGGCCTACCTAGTGCAAATGCAGTCTAGTCTTGCCAGCAGGGTTGCAGATACTGGATGCCTAAAGCAAAAAGAAGCAAAAGAATACGATGAATCTTTACAAGAGTAATATTTGTTTCCTTGTGAAGTTGTATAGTTGATTCTTCTTTTCTCTGTAGTATTTGTTTCCTCCTCTGTTAGTTAGCTAGGTCTGATTAATATTTTGACAGATCATATTGTAAATTGTATCTGACAGCATAAAGATAGAAAAAAGATTGAATGAACATGACTCAAAAAAGATTTTGTATTCAATGAACTTTCATCTTTGACTTTGATTAAGCTATAACTTTCTTCAGTCTTATCTGCTAATGGAGTCAATATTGTATCAGCAAAGCCATTGACGCTCCTCTAGAAAACTGGTAGTTCATTTTATCCTGCTATTAGACACCCAAGCCTGTATGTTTCCTACGAACAAATTGACCACGCGAATGTGTAAAAAGACTCGTGTTTGAGGCCTTATTTAAGCGCGATATGTCCAAATCTTGTCGAAATTAATTTATTATACTTATTTGGAACATCTCATTTCTTTTAAAAAGGTCAACACCATATCATTTCCCTAGCTAACTAAGATCTTTGAGCATTATAATCTGCAATATTTGAGCTATATACCAAAAATATTACAGTTGCTAATTTGGTTTTGTACCTGAGGGATCAAGAAGTAAAGTACACGAAAAGGATCAATGAAATTATGGGTGAAGAAATGTCACTGGTGTTAGTATGGATATGCATGTGTTGTGATTGTTAGTGTCCATGAACTTTCTTCTAATTGGGAAATATTAGGCTATGAAGGTGTTTAAAATAAGTTTATTTTTTTGAGTTATAACATGTGTCGCGTAATGACTAACGCGTATAGTATAACGCAACATTCATGAAAAAGTGATCAAATGTCAAAGAAATATGCGATAGTGTTTTAAAAAAATGTTGGTGTGTACACTCTTTTCTATTTTTAGGCAAAGTGCAAGTGATTAAAGAATACAAACTGCTGGACATAAAAATAAAATCCGTCTACATCTCACCTTAATCTTAATATATTATGCCGAAAAAGAAAAAATTAAAAGAGACAAATGGCACATTGCTTTGGTTTCTCTTTCAATGGCTACCTAAAAAGGTCACATATTTCACAATTCAATTTATAACATTATCCAACAACACAAAGCCAAAATTAAAGAAAACAAAAGGGAAACTGTACTAGAGAAATTAAAGGAAAAAAAGAAGATCTTCAGATATTTCTTGTGGTTTTTGCTTTAAAATTTGATTATTTCTCATGGCTATGTCTACCACTTATAGTCAACCAATTACCTCTTCTCCTTCTAACTGTTTCTCCAAACTAATATACCAACAAAGTTTAGTGCCTATAAAATTTCAAGGGTCTTATCATTCTTTGGTTGTAAAATGTTGCTCATCTCACAGTGGGCAATCTGCAGACCATGTAAATGGCAGGTACATAAATGAATTGTTCAGTGGTGACTACCCTTTTTAGTTTTTTGTGGAATTTGATAGTGTTATATAATGGTTCTTGAATTTGCAATTGTTTGCTGGTTTTAGTGGTATGGGGATTTGTTGTGTTTGCCTTTTGGTTTCTTTTTGTAGTATGGTATGTGCTTGACTGTTTGCTTAGAAAATATATCACCTTCGCCGCCGAGGCATTTGTCTAGTGGCAAGACCTCAACTTGTGATAAGTGTGTTAGGTACCCATCACATGCTCGGACCCTGCAAAGATAAAAGACTGGTAATTTGAGTGGAGAAGGGTAGAAGGGCGTGCCTATTATCCACCCAGTGCCATTGGCCCTCGGGGATTTCTCGGTTATTGAAAGTAATATTTTACGTAAGAATATGATTTCCTAAGTCATTTCCCTATTTGGTTGGACACAGAGACAGTGGAACGCAATCGAGGTGGAAGGTGAGGCTGTGGCATTGTTTATAATTGTAAAAGTGATACGGAATAGGAGTGGGTGGAAATAATTTTCAAACTTTAGCAACTACAAGCGAGAAAGAGTGTAATCCACAACAATATTTTGTGTTGTAGCAAATATAAATGAAAATTATTTCACCGGTGGAGTAGAAGTTTTTATGCACGTAATGTGTTCATCTTAAGTAATTGTGGAATAGCAGTCTTTGTCTAACTGTTTTACAAGTAATATTGAGTCTGTTTTTCTTACTTTGGTTTTGTTACTTCCTTTATTCCAATTTATGTGACAATCTCTTTGACAAAGAATGACACATTTCCATATATGGAAACAATCTAATCTTAACTTTACAAACCCTTAATGAGTAGTTTTTCATTGCTATAGATGTTATGGCATGCTTAAATCACAAGTTTTAGAAGTCTTCCTTTCTCTTAAATTCTGTTCTGAGTCAAAGTACGTTACATAAATTGAAAGGTTGGGAGTATCTATTTTGTTCCCGTCAGTTTGTGGTAAATCAGGTATTGCAGAGTAGGGGCGAAAGAAAGCAAGCCACTTATCTAACGCATTTTATAAATATATTTTAGAAAATATTAAGTTCCTAAAGAATATATGAAGGATCGGAGGATAAGGCACATTCGTATTCATGGTGTCTGCACCTGATAAAACTTTTAAATAGTTGATGCAATTGTGGGGAATTCAGTACAAGCCAGGAACTCAACTAAGAAACTTGAGAAAGAGGAAAGCTGAGTCAGGGTTTAACCGAGAGATTTACCTAGGGAAAATTGGTAGATTGAGAGAGAGAATTGTAACTTTTATATTGATATTGATATTGAATGAATATAATTGTTCAGATTACAATGTATTTATAGGATAGATTCCATCCTATCTCACAGCTGCCAATTAACTACTAAATGGAAATCACTAACTGACTCTAACTGCTGCCAAGTTAGCTAACTAACTTCCAGCTCATCTCTTAGCTGCCTCTGTCGTCTTTTACTGCTTCTTTCTTCTTCTTCTTAGCTCTTCCTTAGCCTTGCATCATTTACTTTGGTAGGGTAAATTTAGAAACAATATCAAGGTCTCCTACATGTAACTGCTGTACCTCAGGCTTCAGTGTTAGTAAGGCATTTCCTGAATTTGGTGATCAATTATGCCATTCAATCTTAAATATGACCTTGTACTTCCTTAAATATAAATCTCTTTCATGCATGCAACCAAGTTTAAGGTTGGTATCACATATACGTTCGTTTAACCTCCTAATATCTGTTGTTAGCCCTTGGATCACATAGCTCCTGGAACACTTGCTGAGCTTTAGCTTGTGAATTCAGGTTAATTAATTTCTTTATCTATGCGTTTCAGGCAACATCAGTTATCATCCATGGCTCCTTTTGGTGTTGCAGTGTCAGATAATGGCACACCTAAACCATCATATAGATGGCGTAGAGTGTTGCTTAAAGTTAGTGGCGAGGCACTGGCAGGAGATCAAGCACAAAACATTGACCCCAAGGTAAGAAGAGGAAAGCTACTGGATCTTCTTATGTTGCTGCGATGTACTTTTTTTTTTATCCCTACTTTTCTGATCTTTTACAAGAGTTAGCTTTCCTTATCTTATAGATTACTATGGCCATTGCAAGGGAGGTGGCATGTGTTACTCGACTTGGCATTGAGGTAATATGTTTGTATAGATCACGTACTTTTGCGTAAATAGTCTAATCTTTTTGAGGTGAATCAGTACCACATTTCAAAAGGCCTGAATTGTAGTCATGGTTTCAGTACTTATCATTTTCATTATGCCTCTATTCCCTATTCCTGATGAAGGTCCTGAGCCATTTAATTATTATCTTTATTCACTGTGCTGTTTACTTGGTTATAGATTCTTATTAGGACAGAAATGGTTTAATTTTGTTTGCTGAAGTTCTTGGAAAATGATTGTGTGTTTAGGTTGTTTTGGAAGAAGTGGTTTTGTGTGTTGGAAGAATCTTTTGGATTGGATTGACTTCTTTGGTTTTGGAAGAATATTTTGAATTTGGTTTTAAAGAAAGGTTTTGTGCGTTGGAAGAATTGTTTGGATCGGGAAGAAGTGTTTGGTTTAGAAGCATTATTTGAATTAGGTTTTGGGTGAAGAAGTTTGGTTTGTATTAGAAGGAAAGAACTTATTTGGAAGCAGAAAGTCTTTTTGTTTTCTAAAATAATCACGTTTGTACCACAATATCTTGATATTGTGTTCGCGTAGTATACTGTTGAACAAATTACCAATTTCCCCATACTCATCGTTGTTTATGTGATATTGAGGTTAAAGATTCTTATTCTCTTAATAAAGTTTTGTTCTACCAAAAATATTCCAGCTCTAATGAGATTTGCATATTTTGCTTATGATTCACGATAAACCAACTATAAATAATTTTCAATCTCATTTCTCAAGCTTATATGTTTTGTTCAATATTAAATCATGTTAAACTCAGTATATCACAGTTATGAAGACATAGATAAACTTGATCTAGCATCGTCATAGATTCCTCTGAGTTGCTTTTGTGATGCGGCAGGTTGCAATTGTTGTTGGTGGAGGTAATATCTTCCGTGGATCCTCTTGGGCAGGAAGTAGCGGTCTGGAACGTTCATCTGCTGATCACATTGGGTGATTTTCTTGCTTTTATTTTTCCAGTAATCTTCAACTGGTTTTGAAATATACTTTGTTCTTTTACTAGTAAATGAAAGATAGAGAGAGCTGGTTGTGCTTCCCTAAAGATGACCTTGTCCAAAACCTCACACACATTTTATTTAATTAGGATGACTGGTAATTAACAGAGCCGAAGGGAACAATTCCTGTTCCTAGTAGGAATTTGGAACATATCGACATTCCTACTAGGATTTAACAGAGGCAAATACCTGGGCTCTGTATATAAGTAGGAACAACTACGTGGGGCAATAGTGCACATATTGCTGTTCCTAGTAAATATGGTTAACCAGATGACTTGGAGTGAACCTGAATTAAGTGTGAACTCCATTGATATTAACCTTGTAAACTCATTCATTTGTAACTCAATTTTGGTCTTCTTTTCAAGTGTGCTAGCGACGTTAAGAAATTTAATAGATCATAAAACGTTCTGAGAAATACAACAATCAATATATGATTTTGGTTACTTTTCCTTTTTTTCCCTTTTGTTTTCCCCCAATTCTTGTTTTGTATATGTTTCTTGAAAGGCAAGGTGGCTGAGAAGCGAGATCAGGCAAAACTTCTCAACATCTTCCTTCAACATAAATCAATAACTTTTTTTTTTTTTTGTTATTCAGTGTTCCGGTGTTTAGCAGTCCGTTCTTGGTTTTTAAATTCTCTGTGTAGCGAATGAACAAGTATGGATAAGGCCCAATGAAGCGGAGTTGGGGATTTATGTTTTACACAACTAGTCTGAGAAAGAAGGATTGTCCTTGTTGTATCATGTTTCTCATAGAAGGAAGTCTTAAAGTGTACATACAGACCTCTAGCCATATATCATCTATCTAGGCTTTTAATGTCTAGATTTATGATATGTTCTTATCTTGTTCAAGTGCTATGTGCATGTACATGTGTCGGCGCATGATCTACTTGTATTCATCTTACCAACTTAGAAGTTTATGTGTCCATATGGATAAGAGAGATATTGAGCATTTATCAGGTAACTGTTCTTAATGACTGTTATTATTATAATTCAGGATGTTAGCAACTGTTATGAATGCAATATTTTTACAAGCAACAATGGAGAGCATCGGAATCCCTACAAGAGTTCAAACTGCTTTTCGGATGTCAGAAGTTGCTGAACCTTATATCCGCAGAAGGGCTGTTAGGCATCTTGAAAAAGGGAGAGTAGTCATTTTTGCAGCAGGAACTGGGAATCCTTTCTTTACGACAGATACTGCTGCAGCCCTTCGTTGTGCAGAGAGTGTGTTATTTTTCTGTGCATATACTAATTTTCTACACGCACGAGTTGAAAGTTGTTCATGGCTACCTCCTCGCCGAGCTTTGGAAAATATTTTTTTTAAAAAAAAAAACGGAACTATGAACAAAATCCTAACAGCTCAAAAGAAGATGATTACTGTCCAGGACTAAGAAGCTGATAGAATAATTTTTTATAAACTATACCAGTCACTTGGTTCATCTGCACATCTTGTTTTCATTTTCCTTTCATTTATTGGAGTTTCTGAATGTTGTGAAGTTAATGCCGAGGTGGTGCTCAAGGCAACAAACGTTGATGGAGTCTTTGATGATGACCCTCGGCGTAATCCTGATGCTCGACTTCAGGATACCCTGACTTACCATGATGTAACTTCCAAGGAACTCTCGGTGATGGACATGACTGCAATTACATTGTGCCAGGAAAATAACATTCCTGGTATGAGCTCCTCAACCTTCTTTTATTGTTTTAGGGGATTACTTAGACACTTCATTACCTAGCTCTTCCCTTCTTAGCTAGCTTTTTAACTTGCCTCTTGATTTTTTGCAATGCAGTCGTCGTATTTAATCTCAACAAGCCTGGTAACATTACAAAAGCTATCAAAGGGGAGAGGGTTGGCACATTGATTTGTAATGTGGGGACATCTGAAGCAGCGAGAGCGTAGAGGAAAGATGTTAGTTCCAACAAGTGGAGGTTGGAATGCAGCTATAATCTTGAACACACAATCAGAGAGCTCTGAGTCTGCAGGAAGTGCAGCTAATGTCAGCATTCAAAGCATGGCAATGAGAGAGGTGTCTAATTCCCCCTTCTTGATTGAAAGCCATGAATTAATGAGCATAAGTTTCTTGGAATTTAGTGTAAACACTTATGTTGTATATATAATATAATCTAGAAAATGGTATGATTATATTTCCCCTCCTTCATGGAAAGGCGATCAGTTTTTGAAGTTCCACTTCCTTTTTCCCATCCTCCTTCCCCTTCTCACGCCCCTTTGGGCCCTTAATTTAATATTTTTTTAAAAAAAATTAAGAAACGAATAATGAACTCCACTAATTTACAAACATTCTGGTGTATGGTAAAACTTTTTCCCCTCCGACTTTGGTATCTGTCAAACATTCTCCTAATTTTTATGGAATTCAAAATGTCATTCGATAGCTATGGTATTTCTATATACTAGCCATACCCATTGGTTGTACGGTAAATACTTGGCTTAAAACTATGTTTACATCAAAGTAAACATTTTAATTTTAGCAGTTAATATAAATTAAAATGCTCTTCAGTGCAAATTATCGAACTCAACAGAACATGGCAAAGAAGCATAAAAATGTGAAAGAAAGAAGAGAGCTGAGCTATGGAATACAATTAACTTTTCTTCAAAAATAGGTACTCCCGAAAAGTCAATGTAGTGATGAATGAAAATCATTATATGACTTTAGGGAGTACCTATTGTTGGTGAAAAGTTAATTGTATTTCTAGTAAATGTTTTCAATTTTTTCATATTTAATTGACCAAAAATCTTGAAAAATATTTTCTCTAAGAAAATAAACTTGTAAAAGAAGTTGGAGTGTGGATATATAAACGAATGCTCACTGATCGCGATACTTCATATGCTCATATCAAACCACTTATATTAGAAAAAACTGTTAAAATATCTGAGGAATCTAGAGAGAAGATTTGTGGAAAGGAAGATATTTCTTCACTAACTGGAAAGATAACAAATGAGCTGTACACACACATACATATAGTAACTACCATCAACTAACCTAACTAACTTGCTTAACTACCAAGCTAACTAACTAACTTCTTAACTAATTACAATAATTAATTAACACTAACTATATGCACTCTATACAACTGACTGTTTACATGAGTAAGCTGACTATTTACATGAGTACTTTTAACACTCCCCCTCAAGTTGAGGGATGGAACACATCTACCATTCTTAACTTGTCTATCAAGTACTCATGCTGTGATTTCCCAAGCCTTTTTGTAAGAATGTCTGATTCCTGATATGTGCTTGAGATTTGTGCAGTTCTGAGCAGTCCTCTCTGAATCTTTTCTCTAACAAAGTAAAGGTCTATCTCAATATGTTTTGTCCTCTCGTGAAATATAGGATTAGCTACTATTTGTATGGCTGCCTTGTTATCACAGTACAAGTCCACCGGCAACCTTACTCTCATTCCTAACTCTCTTAAAAAACCAACCAGCCAAATAATCTTTGACACTGATGCTGCCATGCTTCTATATTCACCTTCTTCTGTACTACTTGAGACAGTATCTTATTTTTTTGACTTCCATGAGATCAAAGAGCTTCCTAATTTCATACAGTATCTAGTAATAGATTTTCTTGTGACTGGACAGGATGCGCAATCTGCATCATAAAATCCTATCAACACATTCTCCCCCTCACTACTCAGCAGCAGCCCCAAGCCTGGTTTTCCTTTAATATATCTCACCACATGTAAGGCTGCATTCAAATGAGACTGTTTGGGTGCATGCATAAATTGACTTAGAGTCTGCACATTATAAGACATGTCTGGTCTTGTCATTGTTAAGTACAATAATTTGCTTACCAGCTTCTGGTATCCTGCTGTATCTTCAAGCAAGGGATCATCAGTTATCCCTACCACCTTATCATACTCTACACTGGTGAATTTCATGTGTTGTTCTAGTGGTGTTGAAGCAGGCTTTGCTCCACTAAGGACCCATTCTGATACTAACTCCAGGGCATATTTTCTTTGTGTCATGAGTATGCCCTTCTTTGACCTCTGAAACTCAATGCCAAGGAAATACCTTAAGTCTCCCAAGTGCTTGAACTTGAAGTGACTGTGTAAAGCATGTTTTGCCTCTTGGATCAGTGTATGATCATTTCCTGTAATCAACAAATCATCCATATATATAAGAATGAGCACCATCTTCCCTTCTTGCTGCTTAATGAACAAGGAATAGTCATGTCTGCTCTGAGTAAATCCTGACTTCCTCAGAGTTGTGATAAGCTTGATGTTCCATTGCCTTAATGCCTGTTTGAGGCCATAGAAGGACTTCCTGAGTCTGCACACCTTTGGAGGGAAAGAAGAAAAAAATGAAGAAGAAGCATTACTAAACTTCCCCTTACTGCCAAAACCCTGAGGCAGTAACATGTACACTTCTTCATTAAGATCACCCTGCAAAAAAGCATTAAACACATCCATCTGGAAAATAGGCCAGCCTTTCATGGCCGCGACTGAAAGGACACACCTCACAATGACCATTTTGGCAATAGGAGAGAATGTATCATGATAATCTAGACCCTCCTGTTGGGTATACCCTTTTGCCACCGGTCTAGCTTTGAACCTTTCGACAGAGCCATCAGCCAAGTATTTAATTTTATACACCCATTTACAACCAATGGGATGCTTACCAGCTGGTAAATCAACTATATCCCAGGTATGGTTTGCTTCAAGAGCTTCTATTTCTAGCTTCATGGCTTGAACCCATCTATCATCTTTGGCTGCATTTAGAAAAGAGGTAGGTTCTTTCTCAGCTGAAAATGCACTAAGGTAAGCTTGGTATGAAGGTGAGAGGTTGGCATAAGAGACAACCTGATCAATTGGATAAGGAGTGGAGTTTCTGGAAACAGGTTGATTGTGAACATAGTCTGTAAGCCAAATGAGAGGATTGACTGCCCTGGTGAGTCTTCTGGGAGTAGGTGGAACAAGAATGATAGGTGATGGACTAGGATTAGAAGTAGCAGGTGAACCAGATACAATAGGAAATGAAGAAGAATCTGGTGAATGTGAGTCTAAAGAGATGCCTGGTGATGCTGAATCAAGAACAGGTGCTGGAGTAGCCAACTCAGTGTCCATAATAGGAGGATAAGTAACTAGTAACTGTGAAGTAGAATGGTTTTGAGATCGAAAAGGAAAGATATGTTCCTTGAAAACAACATCCCTGCTGACAAACAAAGTTCTTGTGAGCAGATTATATAGTCTGTAGCTCTTTTGTACCTCTGAATACCCCATGAAAACTGATGGGGTTGCTCTAGGACCAAATTTATCATTTGAGTTAAGAACAGTGGAGTAACAGAGACACCATAACACTTTCAGATGAGAAAGATTGGGCTTGACCTTGTGAAACTTCTCATAAGGAAAAAGTCCATGTAACACTGAAGAAGGAAGTCTATTTATTATGTAAACAGCTGCAAGGATACAGTCTCCCCAGAATTTGATTGGAATGCCTCCTTGGAACCTAAGAGCCCTACCCATCTCCAGCAAATGCATGTGCTGAAGCTTTCTTCGTGAAAAAGCTCGTCCTTGTCAATATAGGACTGTCTTTTATTCTGCTTTTACTTTTTTTTTTTTTTTTTGAAATCTCTCATTTTCTAAATTTTTTCATTGTCTTTAGTACGATCTGGTAGCTTTGCTCAGCATTTTCTGCCGATTGTCAGCCTGTTCAACTGACCTCAGAGGATTCCTGTCACCCGGCACAACATGTTTATTCTCGGCGGCGGTTACAGTCTCTTTACCAGGGTCAGGCTACTCCAGAAGAGAAGCATGAAATCCCTGTAGATCGTTTCATTTTTTGTTTCTCGCAAGCAGGAATCGAACCTGCGCTAGCGGATCAAGTCACAAGCTTATAGACCAACGAGGATGAATTTGTTCTAGAAGTAGCTCCCACTCCAGACTGACTTCAAGGAAAGAAAGGGTTGGGCAATTCCGCCGGTTCTGGAGCTTATGCATGTGCTTTCTCTCAGCAATCCCATTTTGCTGAGGGGTGTAAACACAGGTCCTTTGGTGGACAATACCAAAGGAAGTAAAAAGGGATGAACATTCAGCATTCAAGAATTCTAAGCCATTGTCTGGCCTAAGAACTTTAATGGAAGTGGAAAACTGATTTTGAACAAGCAGTATGAACTTTCTGAGATGAATTAGACAATCACTCTTCAATCTTAACAAGAATATCCAGGTCATACAAGAGAAATCATCAACAAGAGTAAGAAAATATCTATATCTATTGTAAGTGCTATGTTTGTAAGGGCCCCAAACATTCATGTGTACAATTTGAAATGGTTCAGTAGAAACACTATGATGAACATGAAATGGACTTCTTGTTTGTTTAGCTACAGGGCATACATGGCAATTACAATCTTAGTTCTTATTTACAAAAACACTTATTATAGGTATTTGTTTTAAGACTTGCATTGGAGCATGTCCTAATCTCTGATGCCACACTTCAGCAGTTGATATAGGAGTAGCATCAGAATCAGAAGTAAGATGTGCTGAAACAAAGCTTGAATTTGGAACTGTCTTGGCAGGTGTTGGTAGGTTGGAAGTCAGGATGTAGAGTCCATTCTTCTCCTTACCAATCCCCTTCACCTTGCCATTGAAGAGGTCCTGAAAGATACACAATTCAGGATAGAAGACCACTGAAAAATTTAGGTCCTTAGTTAGTTTTGAAATTGACAAAAGATTGTATTGAAACTGTGGGACAAAGAAAACATCAGTTAGAACTTGATCCTGAGTTAAGTGACAAGTGCCTTTGTGAGTTATAGTAGCTAGAGCACCAGTAGGTAGATGTATTTTGTTTGAACAGTTTGGTGGGATAGTGGTGTAAGATGATAGAAGGATCCTTGAAGAAACCATGTGGTTTGAATCCCCTGTCCCAATTACCCAAGAAATAGCATCAGTACCAGCAAGAAAGCAAGTAGATATACCTGCCATGTTAGCTACATGATCATCATTGAACTCCTCCTTATTTATCAGCTTCAGCAACTGTTGGTACTGATTAGTTGTGAAAGCAGGTACAAGTGGATGTTGGTACTGAGTGGTATGGAAAACAGGAGCAAATATTGGCTGAAAACCTTGCATAGAGTGAGAGCCAAATGACTGTGTAGGTTCTCCTGAAGGAGACATATAGTCATGACCTGTAGAAGGGTCTCCAACTTGTATATTTACATTGTTGGCCATAGGATTGCCGTTTCTCTGACCATTGAAGTCACCTCTGTTAGAGTCTCTCTCTCCCTGTTCCTTTGATAACCAGGAGGATATCCATTCAATTTATAACATCCCTCTCTTGTATGACCATTCATACGACAATAATCACAGTATTTCTTCTTGTAATTGTTATGTCCCTTCTTTGCATTGTTTTCTTTGCCATAGTTTCTGGAATTCTGATTATTATTTCCACGAAAGTTATTGTTGTTCACCATGTTGGCTGACACCAAAGCACTAGATTCCCCTTCTTCATGCATCATCTTTCCATTAACAGTTTGTGATGCCATATTCAAATGAACTCGCTGACTTTCCTCATGAATGATCATTGAATATGCCTGATTCACTGATGGTTCAGGTGTCATCATCAAAATGTGACTTCTAGACTGATTGTAGTTTTCATTCAGGCCTCCTAGGAATTCCATTAATTTTTGCCTGTCCAGTTGAGTCACAATTTCCCTAAATTGCTCACATGCATAAGATGGTGGGGGCACAAGAGATTCATACTCATCCCACAACATGTTCAGATTAGAAAAATAGGCTGAAACAGTAGTTGTACCCTGATTCATTGTGGAAATTTCCCTATGTAAATGATAGATCCTAGTGAGATTCACTTTATCATATCTCTCTTTCAGAGTCACCCACACTTTGTGTGCATTTGTGGAATAGACAATCCCATTCGCCAATTCTTTGGAAAGTGTACCCATTATCCAAGACAAGACAAATGCATTACAACGCTCCCACTGGTAAGCTAATTGATCTGCATACAATTCCTTTTTGCAAATACCGTCGATGAATCCAATTTTGTTTTTAACTAAAAGAGCAATGCGTATGGATTTGCTCCACATAGCATAATTCTCCATACCTATTAATTGTTGTGGTACTTGAATTGAACCAGAAACATCAGAAGGGTGTAAGTATAATTGATCATTTGGATCAATTTTAATGGAGAAGAAAGAAGCTCCATTAGTAATTGAAGCTGAATCCCCAATATTCTCAACATTAGCCATAGCAGAATGGCACAAATTTGCTAAACTAGGTTTTTAGAATGAGAAAATACAAGGAGAAATGCAGAGAAAAAATAGAACAGGGGAGCAAATCTTAGCTCGATTAAGCAACAATCAGAGGGGAATTCGCCGGAATCAGCTACTGACGCCACCGTGTACCACCGGAGCAGCCGTCGTGATCCATAGCTCTGATACCATGTTAAAATATCTAAGGAGGAATCTAGAGCGAAGATTTGTGGAAAGGAAAATATTTCTTCTCTAACTGGAAAGATAACAAATGAGCTGTACACACACATACATATAGTAACTACCATCAACTAACCTAACTAACTTGCTTAACTACCAAGCTAGCTAACTAACTTCTTAACTAATTACAATAATTAATTAACACTAACCATATGCACTCTATACAGCTGACTATTTACATGAGTACTTTTAACAAAAACAAAAATATACAAAATATTAAGAAATGAAACTACAATAAAGTTTTATCCATCCATACATAAAAGGAAAAACTCTAGCTACTATAAGATAATGAATGAACAGCAAGGATAAGCACGTGGAGGAGGTGAAATAAACAACTCTGGTAACATGGTTGTTGACGGACATGGAGTTGACAATAGCATGAAACGATCAGAAAATAATTCAGTTGGGGAGAAAAGTCTAGGCAGCGATACAAGTGGAGGTCTCTTTTGCTGGAGCAGTGATAAGTTGTTGTTGGAGCCAGGGGTGAAACTTTCCATGAAGAAAGTAGATTCATTAATGTGGTACAAAGATTCATATTCATCAGTACAAGATCCTACCTCCTCAACCTCCTTATTATTAGTGTTAGTATTATTGCAAGCAGAAAGTGCCCTGAAATCAACATTAAATACCATTATCCTTTGCTGCTGATCACTTTGCTTATTATTGTTATTCTTGAACCTGAAAGAAGATGCACTTGACACAATAATCAAATCATCACTACTGGTTGAAGAGGAGGAAGCCATGTTGGGATCTGAGATCATGCTTAAACCGCACCCTGAATTATCAGAAATGCCGCAGATGATTGCATTAGTATTCGAAGCATTGGAGGAATCCCCATCTGATTCCATGCTACTGTCCCAAGACATCTCTCTAGATATTTTATTTTGATAAATTGGTGGTGTGCTTTAGTTTTCCTTAGTTTATCAGAAGCAATACTACTTGATCAACCTTATCTATTTACGCGATTATGCGAACGCGTAATGACGCTATTGAAAAATTGAATCATAATAGCGACGAGTGAAAATAATATTATGTATGCCTAAAACGAGGAGGACAATTCCGGTGGACAATTCCGGGTAGAGGTGAAGATAAGATAAGATGATTTGGTTCGATTTTCTCATTTATCAAATCAATAAATTGAATATATTGGTTTTTTAAATTTATAAACCAAATCAAACAAATATAAAATCGATTTTCTCCATCTTGGTTCCCGGTTTATTCAGTTTTAATTAGATAAGGTCTCTACATCAAAAATTGTGTAATTGTCGGTTCAAATATTTCCTCTATATTTGCTTTGAGGAATTGATACAGAACAATATACTCAAGTTGAACTTGATTGTTCATAAAATATAAGAGTAAATTCAAATTTAAGAACAGTGAAATAGACATTCAATTGAAATAAGCTTCCAATTAGAACCAAACATTTGTTCCAAGTACCAAACAGAAAAAAGTTAGATCTTCTATTACAATATCTTCATCTCACAAACCAAGCTACAATTTATAAAAAATACTAGGGCATGGAGTCTTTGTGATATTTAGACTTTTTTCTATTTCTTAGTGGGCTAATATTGGGCTACAATTTTATTAGTTCTACCATACTGTAATTGTCAAAAACAGAACCAAAAGAAGTTAAAATTTATTTATAAAAAAGTTCACAATAAATATCTTATATGTATAAAAAATATATATGTAATATCAGTTCGGTTTGATTTCAGTTCGATTTTTTCTTGGTAAAACCAATCCAAACCAAATATGTCGTTTTTTATTTTTCCAAAACCAAACCATGAGTTGACTTTTTTTCTGTTCGATTTAGTTTGTCGGTTTGATTCGAGTTGCCGGTTCGGTTTGTTCACCCCTAATTCTGGGATAGGCAAAAGTTTGTCCTTTTAGCTTCTATTCCGGTAGTTTAGCAAAAATAATTTTTTCTTAGTTTAATGAATAAATTTCAGATGAAAATATCCCAATAAATCTTATAAATGACACGACAAAGTATTACGGTCGAGCGCAAGTGTTGTTTAGGTAGCACTTGTCCTCGACCCCTTCTCCCAATCTCTCAGCTAATTGTCTTGAAGTCTAGTCTAGGCAGCATTTGCCTTGAAACATTCCCCCAATCTTCCTGCACAACACTTGCCATCAGCCCCTTCCAACATTCTTGTAGCTAATTATCATAAAGTCTTGGCTAGGCAGCACTTGTCCTCACCTCTTCACACAATCTCCCAGATAATTATATTGAAGTCTAGCTTAGGCAGCATTTGCCCTCGACAGCTTCCCGCATTCTCCAAGCTATTTGCCTTAAAGTTCAGCACATGCAACACTTCATATAAAAAAAGAAGAAGAAGAAAGAAAGGTATGAAAGAGGGGATATTTTTGCTATGTGGGGATCGGGGAGTGGGACAACACTCACAACCAATCAAATTTAGGTACACCGGGTGAAATTCTTTGGACAATTCCGTAAAAATTTCACGGGAAAGCCACTTTGGCACCTGCTATTTGATGCGTAGCCTCTGTTCACAAATTCGCTGAGAATTAGCCACCACACGCGTTTTTTAAAAATCATAGTGTTACGACGTCGTTTTATGTCTTTTTAAAATTTCGCTTTTACCCTTCCTTATTTTTAACTTATTCAAGGGTTTTATTTCTCTCTCTTTGTTACTGTGACTTTTGAATTCTTTCAGAAATACACGAACTCTCTTTCGAAATACACCAACTTTCTTATTTTTGAGATTTTTGAAGCTTTTTGTTTGGTTAAAAGCTTTGTTTTACTGTTTTTGCTGTTTCGTCTATTAAGGTAACTGTTTTACTTCGCATTGTTATTTTTTCATTTTTTTTACGGGTTATTGGATTATTAGGTTATGATTTTGTTTCGAAAAATATTTGGATTTTCCATTGAAGTACAATATAAGCTTTTGTTTCCCTTGTAAATAGTGGATTTTTTTTAAGGGCAACGTTTTTTTTTGCGAAACCCTTTTCCATAGACCTATATACTGTGACTTTGTAGGTGATAGGCTGTTGTCCCATGATAAAATACTGTGACTGTGTGTTTAAGAGGTACTTTTGTCCACTGTAAATGGTGGGTTTTTTTTAAGGGGGCAACGATTTTTTTGTGAAACCATTTGCCCCAGAACTATATACTTTGACTTTATAGGGGGATAGACTGTTGTCCCATGATAAAATACTGGGACTGTTCATATGAAGTACTTGTGCCCCCAACAAAAATTCTGTGACTCTTTGTTTAACAAGTATTGTTGTCCCAGTTCTAAACCATGGGACTTTGTATAACAAAGCATTTTAGTCCCCCAGCACAAATACTGCAACTTTACATACGAAGTACTTGTGCCCCCAACACAAATACTGTGACTCTTTGTTTAACAAGTATTGTTGTCCCAGTTCTAAATCATGGGACTTTGTATAACAAAGCATTTCTAGTCCCCCAGCACAAATACTGTGACTTTACATACGAAGTACTTGTGCCCCCAACACAAATACTGTGACTCTTTGTTTAACAAGTATTGTTGTCCCAGTCCTAAATCATGGGATTTTGTATAACAAAGCATTTCTAGTCCCCCAGCACAAATACTGCGACTTTACGTAGGAAGTACTTGTGCCCTCATCACAAATACTGTGACTCTTTGTTTAACAAGTATTGTTGTCCTAGTTCTAAATCATGGGAATTTGTATAACAAAGCAGAATTACTGTGACTTTACATACGCAGTACTTGTGCCCCCAGCACCAATGTCTGTGGGTTTTTAGGTGCAAGCATATAAGTGTTAATTTTTGTTTGTTTTATTGTAATACATGTGCTAATATTATAGTTATGGAGATTATGCCACATGATGAGGGTATGGATAATTTTCCAAATGACGATGGTATATTGGTTCCATTTGCGCAGTGGAAAAATCGTGATTGCCAGTGGAAAGGTGACACAGAGTATCGTGGATTACTTGAAGGGTTATTGTCTGCCGATCACCTGGAGAAACTGAAGCAAGGGCCATTCAGAAAGTTTATGCTTTTGGAAGATGCTAAATATTCTGGGAGGCTTATAAATTGTTTTCTGCAGTCTCAAATAGTTTCTTCAGACAACACTAAGCTTAGCTTCAAAGTTTTTGGTGATATAGTAGATTCCACAGCTGATGATTTTCATGTAGTTAGTGGTCTTAATATTTCCAGTATTGTAGATATAAGTATTTTTAAGCTTTCAAAGAGTAGATCAAAAGAGAAGTATTTTAGGAATCCTGAAGATGATGTTAATAAAAAGGACAACAAGTGGACTTTAAAGTTATATGACTTGTTTGATTTGATTGAACATCATTCCATTTATGTGAGAGTGACTCCAAAGAACAAGGGTAATGTGAATAGAGTGTCAGCTGCACGATTGGATGTTCCATTAGAGCAAGATGATGATGTTAAACTAGCTGAGGTATATTTACTTAATTATATTTTATTGGGCCGGCCATTACCTAGAGTAGTGGATGATTAACATATAATTATTATTGATGATGAAGAGGTGCATAGCTGTTATCAGTGGGGTACTGAGATATATCGTCAAATGATACACCATTTGCGGTCAATCATAAAGCGAAATTCTTCTTCTTATTTGTTTCCTGGTATGCCCTTCCTGTTCTGTTGCTGGGTGGTAGAGGTGTTCCCTGTGTTCAGGCAGTATTTTACTGTTCGTCCTAGGATCAAACCTCTGATGCTTCGTTACACATGTACTGTTACCCCGCATTACGATATCTTGTGTGATGAGTACTTTCATAATGAACAGGTGAGTTTTACTAGTAGTTGCTTTTGTTTGTTATTTTATTATTATTTTTTTTTACTTTTTTGTTGGTTTTGAAATGTATTTTTTAATAATTTTGGGAGGATGCCTCAGTGAGACCAATAAGGCATAAATCGAAACGTGCTTCAACTTCAAAGTCACCCTCAAAGTCATCTTCAAAGACTAGTTCAACAACAGAATCTATTGACATGAATGAAGTTGTAAAGGTGAAATCGTTTGTGGGTTTTTTCTTTTGATTTCTTTTTCTTATGTGGTTTTAATCTTTTTTCTTTTATCAGAGGTTGACAGCTAATCTCAAAGTAAATTTACCTACTGAGACAAAGATTCAACATATGGTCAATTCATCAGAAAATAGAGTGAAGAAAGATCTTGCTGACATGGAGAAAAGGATTACAGATAATTTGAATGCAAAGTTTGATTCATTACTGCTTTTGTTGCAAAATCAAAGACAAGTGATCTTTGAAGAAAACTGTGGTGTTTCTGTAAATAAATCAGACACCGAAAGTAGAAATGAGAAGAGCCAGTTTGTTGATGATTTGAATTATTCAGATGGTCGGGATAGTTTTTTTAAAGAACCATATAATCGGTCCGAGCTTGTTGGTAGTGTACAAAGTGATCAATGTATTCCAGCTGCTTTAATATAGAAAAGCAGTCAAATGATTGTGGATGTTTTAGAGAATTATAAAGTTGATACTTGTGACACCATTGATGAAGCAAAACGTACAGGTGGTTTAGAAAAGGCGCCATTAAATCCAGACCATCATCAAGAAAGTCATGGTAATCAAATAGAGTATTCTATATAGTGGTTATCTAAGTAAAAGGGAATATTTTGTGTAATGTAATGATTTTTTTTATTGTATATGCAGATAAAGAGAATTCTTCATCTGATTTATTGCACAAATATCCATCTAAAGATAATGATATGTCTTTGAATCCAACAAAAGTTCAGCTTAATGGTAAGAAGAAAAAAACTTGTTGGTAGATTCAACCAACATATTACGCAGTATACCCCTTAAAAGAGAGAAAATACTGATGAAGTACTTGTGCCCCCAGAACCAATGTCTGGGAAGTCAGTCTGGGGAGGGTGTGTCAACAACCTTTTTGTGTGCCCCATAATAAAATACTGAGACTCTTTGTTTAACAAGTACTGTTTTCCCAGTTCTGAATTTATGGGACTTTGTTTAACAAATACTTGTGCCTCCAGTACAAATACTGTGAGTTTACATATGAAGTACTTGTGCCCCAGCACCAATGTTTGGGAAGTCTATAGTAATGGAAATCTATTTTAATATGTGTGTTTTGACACTTCTTTTGTCTATAAAAAATGTAATGTATTGTGCTTATTTATTTTTACAGAAGCTAATAATGGCAAATCTGGAAAAAGTGCTGTGGTTGAAGAAGAAATTGAGGAATTAAACCAGCTTGTTGAAGCTGGTATTTGGACACCAGTAGGTATGTAAAAGTAATTTTTATATAATAATTAGTGTTCCTATTTTTGTAGTTTAAAATGTGTAACAAATTATCTTTTTTTTAAAGTGTCTCAAGAAGGTTCTCAAGAAGGTCCTCAACCAATTAAGCTTGCTGATAATCAAAATTTTTTGACTCCTGGTATGTGAAAACATCTTGCATATTTGCATGGTGCACACTTCACCATGAAATACTGTGGTTGTATCAATGAATAGTGTGTCTTGTGCCATTAAATACTGCGACTCATTTGTCTATGCATGTGTAATGTATTGTTGTTGTCTATTTTTACAGAAGCAACAAATGTTAAAGCTGATAATGAAGACGTTGTCAATCAACGCAGTCACAATGCTGAGGTTCGACTTGAAGTTGAGTGTATCAGTGAGCCTTGCAGAGCTGGTCTTATTTTTGCACCAGCAGGTATGTAAACGTCTTTTTTATAGTTATTTTGTATTTTTTATTTTTGGCAAATGTGTGATATATTATCTTTATTTATAAAGGTTCTCAAGAAGGTTCTCAAGAAGGTTCTAAAGAAGGTCTCAAAGAAGGTGTTGTGCATTCGCCTGTGAAAAAGGCTTTGAAAATATTTTCCAGCAATAAAAGGAAGGAACGTGATAATGATGCTTCTCCTGAAATTGCATCCCCCCTCAAAACTAAAATTGTTGAAAAGGTTGTCGAGGGAAGCGGTAGCATCATGAATATTGGTCACATAGATGCACCTTCATTTTCACTTGGCTTGACACAGCCATCGCAAGAGACTGCAGCAGTGATCGATAGTGTCAGGCCAGATTCTATGGATATCGATCGCTCAGAAGTAAGGGGGGTACAAAATTGGCACTAATGGAGAAAGAGAATTCAAAACTTATGACACTTGCTGATGCATCTGTTGTAGTACTGGAGCAAGAGTCTGCTTTGGATTTAGCCATGAAAACACCTGAAAAGTTAATTTTTGTGGAGAAATGGAAGGTTGCTAGAACAGATGTCTCTACAAGGAATACTGCAGATGTGTGTTCATCTAAACAACAATCGGCTATGTAGTGTTCAGTGAAAAAAGAGCAAGCTATGGATTTTGTTGTTTTTCCAGACAAACCAACAAATGATCCACAAGGAGGAGAGCTTTTAGGCAGGGGACATAGGGTTCGTAAGATTAGCCACCACTTATTATCTCCATTCAGGCCTTTTCAGCCAAAGGAAAAGGTTGATTGAAAGCTTACTTATAGGCGTGTATGTCCTTTTCATAATGTCAATGCCACGTATAATTGTTCGGAAATTTTTCATCAATGATTGAAGAAATACTAGAAAGTGACTGATAAAAATAGTGTCCCTGCAGTGTAAGTTATTTTATTTTTTTAGTTTTGTGTATTCAGTTAAAAGGCGTTGTAGATTATATTAGTAATTTTGTATTGTTTATGTTGTTTGTGTGTAACTTTTTCAGGGATGATGAACTTTATGATGACAAAATTGCAGACATCAATTCACAGAAACAAATTAAGTTATATATTGTTTCAGTAAAAAGCAAAATGTGGTTTAGAGAGATTGCAGATAGAAGATATGCACTTACCAATGAGGTTTTCTACAACTTATTTTTATTGTTGGTTCTGTAGTCTTTATATATATATATATATATATATTTGTTAACTACTTTTTTTTTGTTTGTGTTTGTGATTTTTTCTATCATTGCAGCATGTTGATGTTATACTGTACTATCTGAGGAAGAAACATGTATATCATTTCACAAACTACTCAGTGATGTTCACAACGACAGACTTGAATTTTGATTTTTTTTATAGAGTCGTTGTTCTTTTCAAAGGTCGAATCCTATTTTGATGATATGGCAAAAGAAAGAAGACCCGAAGAATAAAAGAGAAGAAGGATAGAATGGAACAAGAGTGGAAAAATGATCAAGAATTTGAAGAAATGTAGAAGCTGAAGAACAAAGGAGGAAAAAAGACTCGTGCTCAACCAAGGAAAAAAGAATATAAACCTCCAGCCAAAGTTGTTTTGGGAATACATGACTTGATATTGGAGGATTTAGAAAAGACTCAATTAGATTTTGACCTAGCACAGTTTGAAGGAACTACGCAGAATAACCTTTATGAGTGTGTGAACGGGTCTACAATCAATGTGGCATAGCATGGACACAAGTGGAAAAAGTCTTTATGCCAATTAGGAAGTCTTCAGTTGATCCTAATGATTTCAAGTCTTCCACTCATTATTGGTTGGGAGTTTATTCTTTAAAATATCATAGAATAGATGTCTATGATTCGGTTTTTGATGGGGACGAAAATTTTGTGAAGATCAAGATGGCAATGTATGCAATTGCTATACCTCAACTACTAAAAGAGATGAAGTTTGATACTAAATATCCTAATTTTGGTACGACGTACAAGAAACTTGATATTGTTTATCAAAGAGCACCCAAACAAACAGGAGGCACAAATTGTGGTCTCTTTGTAACAAGGTTTACAGACCTACTCATGCTCGGACAAGCTTTGTTTAAATATGAATGAGGAGTAGAAGCTATTAGTATTTACAGGAGAATTGTTGCTGCTAATCTACTGACGCATGGAAGATCAAAGAGAGATGAAGGCTATGAAACTCCACCAGAGAATTTGAATGATGATTATGGAGAGCATGATGAGAAACTAGCTTGTGGACATGGAAGGCTGTCACTTCTTTGAATCTTTATTTATCCTTTTTGAATTTTACGAATTGTTTTTTTTATAAACAATGCAATGTACATATTTTTTGAAGTATGTATAATATATATGTTCTTTGTTTATTATTATTTATTAGCTTTTGAAGTATATAAATAGGGATGCTAATACTTTAATTCTATGCAAATAGTCCCAGATATCTATATACTGTGAGTTCACATATGAAGCACCTGTACCCCCAACACCAATTTTTGGGGGAGGGATGGCCCAAAAGCTTTGCGTGCCCCAGTTCTAAATACTGGAACGCTGTGTTTAATAAGTAGTTGTGTCCCAGTTCTAAATGATGGGACTTTTTATAGCATAGCATTAAAGCATTTATTTTTCTCGCCCCATCACGAATACTGTGAGTTTACACATAAATACTTGTGCCCCCAGTATCACTATCTTGACACGACCCGGAATCCAGTTAGGCCGTGCGGGCACCCGACATCCTTCCCTAGACCCGTCGGGCGAACCCTTATCAATTAAATTAGGAAAATAAATATAATTCAATTTATAAATAATAATAAGACTTAGAAAAAGTACAAACATAATGATATTTCTAAGCTGTAAAAAAAGAAATTACAGCTGACTACCCACATACTAGGTTTAGGCCTATCCAGACTAGACATCTAAGAGTACAAAAGAAGACAGATACCTCCTGGAGGGAGCAAAATGCAACTGAAATAATAACCAATAAACTGGTGGCCATCCGGAATAAAGGTTGGCTCACCCTGACAGCTGAAGTCGTCTTCGCTTCTTCACAACGTGGCGAATTCAATCCTGGAGCGAACCTGCCGAAACGAAATAGATAGACAAGAAACAAACAACAAACAAGGGTGAGTCAAAAGGACTCAATAAGTGGGCAGACTAGCCACCTCAAAGAATAGGATAGCTAGTCAGGGAGAAGAAACAGATAAACCAAATTCCTTTTATTTAAATTATAAAAAGGCAGAGCCAGATAACAACCGGAAACACGTAAGAAACTTCTAAACCCAACCAAGGATGTGTGCCAGAAACATATCAACAAACAAGCAATGCACATATAAGCAGAACAGTAGTCATGTACCGCAAGTCTACACCATGGTATGAATTGAGATGAAATGAAATGAAATGAAGTGAGATGAAATGGAATGAAATGAAATATGATGCGAAGGGTCACATGTGCCCGTAATCCCATCCCGAAGCGGAATACTCCTGCATTCGAGGGGAATCCAATCTGATAACTAACTGGAGCGGAATACTCCTGCTCCTGGGGCGGAATACTCCTGCACCCGATATAATATAAACCAGAGGCGGAATACTCCTGCACTCTCCTGGGGCGGAATACTCCTGCACCCGATATAATATAAAGCTGAGGCGGAATACTCCTGCACTCAATATCTGGCATAAGAGCGGAATACTCCTGCTCTTGGGGCGGAATCCACCTACCCTCAATATGATACAATGGAGCAGAATCCTCCTGCTCCTGGGGCGGAATACTCCTGCTCCCAATATGATATGCAATGTAATGCATATGAATGCAATGTGATGCAATAATAAACCCTTCGCCGGCGCGGGACTCTCATCGACAACCGGGAAGTAGATGCCAACTTACAGCCAGGGTACAATGCTCTGATCCTCAATGCAATACCAACAATAGGACATAACATATAATATACAATGTAAATCCAAAGCTAAGGCGTAATGAGTACGCCTATCGACAGCTACACATATAAGGAATACGTGGTAGAAAATCCACGAGGCCAGGTGCCTCCAAAGAAATGGATATAAACACTTACCTTGTTACAAAGTTAGCACAATTACTCAACAACCGCTTTGTCCTTTGAATTCATTGCCAAACGATCCCACTCTATTCAATAAGCAGAAAAATATATCAAATTAGGCTAAAGGCTTCATTCCTCATATCTTAGGGCAATCCAGGTAGGAAACTGATACCCTATTCGCATACGCAATACACAGGCCAGGCCTATGTACAGGGTTTATGGTCACATAACCAAACCCTAAATAAATTACATTTATAAGTTGCCCATAACTCACTACGAATATATAATCAATTTCGTTATCGGGGTCCATTTGACCCTTTAAACTATTAATTGAACTTATTAAAACGATGTATAATATTCCAAGTTTTACTGTTAAAACATATTCAAACACACGTAATAAACTCAAATAATGCATTAACATCATTACCTAAATATTTCGGGGTAAAAATTCTACTATTTTTCTGGCTCTTTTCTCATTTTCTGGCATTTTTTTCTCGCTGTGTCATCTCTGTTTTCGTGTTTCTCTCTTTCTGTTCATTCTCTTTAATTTAAGCTCATAAGTGAGCTTTATATAAGCTTATCCATCAGCCGCCCATCAACTTCTTTCCTTTTCTTTTTTTCCTTTAAAATTCGCTGGTACGGTAAAAATTAAAACGGTACTCTACGATATTCGAAATAATTCCAACTTTTGCATACAAGTTATACAAAATATATGTAACATACTCGCGAAGTCGGATTTCAAATCGGACTCCCAAAACTCAATATGCAAATTTATTGAAAAGAAGTCAAATTATTTAACTTTCGGCATTTTAGCGGAAACTAGCCGAACAACATCGAAATTCACTTTCGAAAGTTTACAAAAGTCAGAAATAATCATACGAACCTAACGGCGCTTCCGATTTTGAATCGGAGCTCATTCGCCAAAACCGAGCTCGAAAATCTCTGTTTAATATTTTTCAATAATAATAACTGAAACCTTCTTCCGATGCCTACCAAACGAGGTCTGATTTAGCTCAAATTTTACAGACAAGTCCCAATGGACCTTGCGAATATTTTAAAATTATCCGCACGCCAATCGGAGTCCTATCTTCCGAAACGACTAACCGAGGTCGTTTCATTCTCCTCCACTTAAACTCTCGTTCATCCTCGAACGAGCCTACGTCTAAAGCAAGATTCACGCAGATAGCAAGAGAACTTACACAACTTTTATAAACTATTCCACGGATATTATCTCATGATTACAGAATCAGAATTATGACACGCACATCAAACCCTTGGATAAAAACATAGCTGGATAATATCATAACGCCATTGCCCAGCTTATTCTGACTAAACCGATCCTTCCTCGATCACGAGAGGAGAGTTCTACATTTTCGAAGCAAAGATATACGAAACTCTGGATGGACTAACATGATTCAGCCGATAGTCACCTCTTCGATATACCTTTCGATATAGAACAAGTCGATGGAACTAAGAATTAGCTCACGCTTGATGCAATAGCGGGAAGCTTTTGAAGTACCTTGTCACTACTCACTATAGAAGATTTGATGCAAGCTATATTATTTTTACGAATGCACTATGCAACATCTCAGTTGATGTTAGTGTTGTTCCACAAGCTCCTTGTGGGAATGTAGATACCCATATCCTAATGTATGTCAAAGGTTCATCTGAACAGGGTCTATCGTATAAGGATAAGGATCATGCAACTACTACTGGATAGTATGATGTAGACCAAGAATGATCTTCAGACTGAACATCTCCCTCAGGGTATTGTCTTTGAATTGGAATTATTATGACTTGAAAGAGTAAATATAAAAGAGACATGTAGTTGGACCTTCAGCTGAGGCAGAATACCAGCAACAAAGTTTATTACATTCGCACTTATAACGCTAAAGTAACTTCTCAAAGAGTGAAGGTGTGAAGGAGATATGCCAATGATGGATGGACGACAAGCTGCACTAGACCTTTAACTCTAAATTTTCATGAAGTAAAACAACGTCAGTATGAGGATCCAGTTCTAGTTTAATACAGACAGATAGCCAGAAGAAAACCGGAGTCACCATACAGGGTTACTACTGACGGTGTTCTCATGTATAAAGATAGACTTTATGTTCCTGATGTTGTAGATTTACGTGGATAGATTATGATAGAGGCACATAATTCCAAATACACTGTTCATCCAGGTTCGACTAAGATGTACCATGATCTTAAGCAGATATATTGGTGGGATGGAATGAAGTGTGACATAACAGAATTAGGGGTGGGAACTAAACCGAAAAAACCGAAATACCGAACCGAACCGAACTAATTCGGTATTTCGGGTTCGGTATTTCGGTATTTTGGTTCGGTTCGGTCCAAGAAATTTTGAAACTTCGGTTTTTTGGTTCGGTTTTCGGTTTCGGGCAACCCGGAATTTCGGGTCCCGAAAAAACCGAAGTTTTTTTTTTTTTTTTTATTTTTTTTTATACACATATGCCATATATTTCCTAATATATAACCTAAAATATAGAGGTCTTTTTTCCCCCTTTTTTATGACTACGAAAATTATTGCCCTAAGGCAAAGCACTCATAACAAAGAAAGATGTTACTAAATAATCAACTAGCAGAAATATTGTTATAACCCTTTTGTAATTAAGGCTACGTACATTTTGTTCTAGAACTAAGAGGATCTATCATCTTTTCCTTATATGACTTTCACTAGTTATTTTGCCTATATTTCAATTACTTCTCGAAGTATTTTGTCTATTATTATGCCCTTCCTCGTCTTTGTACCAGGTAGCCTTCTAGGATTTTTCTCATTTGAACTCCACGTTTCACTTCTAAGACTGCGCCATATATATTGAGGTGCTAATAAACAGGAGACTTTATAACGTCCACAAATGATAATTATAGATCGAACCACATAACCCAAAAAATTGAATTTTATCATAAAACTTTGTATGATCACTGATTGTAGCTCCGCCATGATAATACCAGACTGTACGAAGGAGGTGAATAGTTTCATTTCTAGTAATTAGTCATACTTTTAGTACTAATTTCGTTTAAGCTAAAAGAAATTGAAAGAAATGAGAAAGTGAGAGGACCAAATTACGGTGTGGTCGAGGGGACCAAATTATCCTAGTTAGTCATAGCCTATAAATTTTCTTGTTCGGGCTTTTTTTTTGTTGCCATAAACTTTGGTTTAAACCGAAACACCGAAGTACCGAACTAAAATACAGAACCGAACCAAAGTATAAAAATTACGGATTTTTCTACACTTCAAACCGAACCAAAAACCGAAATACCGAACAGAAGTTTCAAAAAACCGAACCGAAGTACCGAACACCCACCCCTAGCAGAATTTATGGCTCAGTGTTCTAATTGCCAATAAGTTAAAGTCGTGTCATCTTTCCAGACTTTATGCTTTTAGCAGATAGGTACGTATATATGATCAGGTTGCCAACTTATCTCTGTCATTAATAGATTATTAGTGGGTTTAGCAATGATCGACACTCATTGTAGATTTCTGCCGTGGCCTTACTTTGGGTCGTGAGAAAAGTGGTATCAACACCTCAGAGATTTAATATTACCATTCAGTATTTGGAGGAAGACTCCTCCACTTAAAGCACAAACTCATGCAGCCATTTGAATAGGAATAACCATCCTCACACAGTCTGCTGGACTAAAGAAGATTTAGCTAAAAGCTGAACGTAGGCATACCTAAGCTACCAACTACCCTTTCGAGTTGCCAAACAGCTGTAACTCTGAAGTTCACAACTCCATACCTTTGCCGTAAACACCACCGCCTGATGGATGGTACTTCTATATAAAAATTTCGGCAGAGTTTCCCCTGAAACTGGATGATCTGCAGAAATAGAACCAGCACTAGACTATACATAGGAATGAATACCCGGATAAACTGATATCCAAAACAATAATATGCTTACCCTGCTACAATAACGCGTACTCTGGCTCAACACAGGGAACGTCACAAGCGGCTACCAATCGCCCAAGATCACTAGTGCCGGACGAAGAAGAAATGGAAATGGATCGAGGATAGAAATAATTAGAGCTTCAGGAAGTTCATCATTTTTTTTTTTGCTTGGCTACCAAAGCTAGACTACTTCCAAGTCAGGCGAGCCAAAGAATCACAATTGAACTAGACTACTTCCGAGTCATGCGAGCCAAAGAATCACAATTGAAGAAATAGACATTAAATGAGCTCTATGGAGCAACACCCATATCAATTTAACCTTCCAATAAGAAGGAAACTCTAACAATTTACTAGAAACCCTTTTATAATCCAGATAAGCTCAGGGGATAACGTGACTTTACTAATATCTCGAACCAAGAGGAGACACGTAGATAAAATATTACTTACTAACCACTTTACGCCGGAAGAAACCATGATACTCTCTTATGGTGATGAACTAGAATCCCATCATCCAACTAATACGGAATTCCGAAAAGAGAGGTAGACTGACTTGACATTATAATAGAAGGTGGCACAATAGGATGCCAAGTAAACAATAGCGACACTCACTGTCAAATCTCTCATATTTAGACCAGATAAATTAGTAGGGTCTCACCAATGCCAGGAATAAATCATACCAAAAGCTCGCCCTTCTACCGCAGCCGATTCTTAATAGAAACAATATCTAAGGAAACCATGGAACATGATATGACAGACCATCTCCAGATCGATTGGAAGAATCAAATCTTAAGGGAAGAAGAAATACATGGGTCTACTACATCGGATGCCTCAGCATCCTGCCAGACTAGCAGTTCAAAGAACTGCCTCTGCAGCTGAGCTAAGCAACTACTCTGATAATCACCTTCTGAAGAACAACTGCCACCACACTCTCAACCTCTACCGGATGGTAGCATTTCTTTTGCTGATTGAGATCTAAATAAAATCCCCTGCGACTGCGTAGATGCCTGATGACGAGAGAAAAGACGATTGCTAACTTGTCGGAGTAAGGGAAAACTCCTCAAAGGATAGCCAGACTCACAACAATAATATCACCTTTTCGCTGAATATGGGAACTGGACAGATTGTTGATAGTTGTAAAGAAAAGAATCTGATCTCGACGAGCTACTGGCACACTCTAAGAATTACGTGACACAAGCTAAGATAACCTGGAAGGTGACCTCCCAAAATAATCAGAACTCTTACCTCCAAATGAGGTACCATGGTTACCCACTAGGGCCACGGGATCTCTTGCTCTCCCGCTCTAACTCTTCCCGCTCTAACTTATGATATCCCCAATATCTTTGAGCAATATCAACAACGATATCAAATGAAATCCCAGCCTCAATTTTTCGAGCCATCTGGGATCTCAAGGAAAAAGAAAGGTCATAAATAAATCTTTAAATCTCTCAAAAGGCTCATGGACTAGTTTTAATGCATATTCAGCCATTCTATAGAATTTAATCTCATATTCTGAAACACCAGCAGGCTAACCGACAAGCTACCCTGTCCAATCCACTCAAACTAGCAACACTTTTCATCTCGCTCGCCACTCGAAAGGAACTTTTCCACGAATCTAGAAGAAAAACCGAACCAAGTTAGCTAATAAGAGAGCGGTCCACCAATTCAAGACTGGACCCCTGAAACTGGAATGAAGAATAATCAACACCATACCGCTCGATACAATCAAGAGCCTGAATGATACGCTCACATTATTTTATTTTAAAAAAAATCACGAGGTTTATCTGATGCATTGCTTAAGAATATCGGAAGGTTCAACCGCGTAAAATAATGCAACCTCTTTGGGCGCTCGGACCGAACTGTTACCTCGGTTGGCTAACCAGTCGGAACAATTGGTGGCGCAATACATGCTGCCTCTGGAACATAATTTACTGCGACAATATTAAGAACTGGAATAGAAGCTCCCTGACACCGAACGTCTGCACATGCGGCACCCTGATAGGCTTCCCAGCGAATAATAGGTTCTTACGGTATCTGCGTCGCCAAGATTCTCGTAAAAGCATCGTACAGAGCCAAGGGAACCACAAGGCCCTTCTCCCTTGCCCATCGCGAGCTCGTACATCCGTAACTAGATCGTCAGCACGATCAAAAACTCTCGGGGCTCCGTCAGTGCTAGCCCCAGGCTAGACTGCTTTGTCTTGAACTCATACTGTTTGCTGATTTGTCGTACGAGTGTTTACAATTGCCACGAAGGAATTAACAAAAATACTTTTGCATCCTAGACTGACGCACGATCAGAAAAGAAGGAAGTGAAACTTCCTAAATGCCATCATAGCCCCTCGTAGATAAGTACGGACGTCTACGTACCCATTAGCGAGACTCTACTAGACACTGTCTTAGTCTGGATAGACTCTAAACTGGGCTCTGATACAAACTGACACGACCCGAAATTCGGTTAGGCCGTGCGGGCACCCGACATCCTTCCCTAGACCCGTCGGGCGAACCCTTATCAATTAAAATAGAAAAATAAATATAATTCAATTTATAAATAATAATAAGACTTAGAAAAAGTACAAACATAATGATATCTCTAAGCTGTAAAAAAAGAAATTACAACTGACTACCTACATACTAGGTTTAGGCCTATCCAGACTAGACATCTAAGGGTACAAAAGAAGACAGATACCTCCTGGAGGGAGCAAAATGCAACTGAAATAATAACCAATAAACTGGTGGCCATCCGGAATAAAGGTTGGCTCACCCTGACAGCTGAAGTCGTCTTCGCTTCTTCACAACAATGCGAACTCAATCCTGGAGCGAACCTGCCGAAACGAAATAGATAGACAAGAAACAAACAACAAACAAGGGTGAGTCAAAAGGACTCAATAAGTGGGCAGACTAGCCACCTCAAAGAATAGGATAGCTAGACAGGGAGAAGAAACAGATAAACCAAATTCCTTTTATTTAAATTATAAAAAGGCAGAGCCAGATAACAACCGGAAACACGTAAGAAACTTCTAAACCCAACCAAGGATGCGTGCCAGAAACATATCAACAAACAAGCAATGCACCTATAAGCAGAACAGTAGTCATGTACCGCAAATCTACACCATGGTATGAATTGAGATGAAATGAAATGAAGTGAGATGAAATGAAATGAAATGAAATATGATGCGAAGGGTCACATGTGCCCGTAATCCCATCCCGAAGCGGAATACTCCTGCATTCGAGGGGAATCCAATCTGATAACTAACTGGAGCGGAATACTCCTGCTCCTGGGGCGGAATACTCCTGCACCCGATATAATATAAACCAGAGGCGGAATACTCCTGCACTCTCCTGGGGCGGAATACTCCTGCACCCGATATAATGTAAAGCTGAGGCGGAATACTCCTGCACTCAATATCTGATATAAGAGCAGAATACTTCTGCTCTTGGGGCGGAATCCACCTACCCTCAATATGATACAATGGAGCGGAATCCTCCTGCTCCTGAGGCGGAATACTCCTGCTCCTCCTGCAATGTGATGCAATAATAAACCCTTCACTGGCGCGGGACTCTCATCGACAACCGGGAAGTAGATGCCAACTTACAGCTAGGGTACAATGCTCTGATCCTCAATGCTATACCAATAATAGGACATAACATATAATATACAATGTAAATCCAAAGCTAAGGCGTAATGAGTACGCCTATCGGCAGCTACACACGTAAGGAATACGTGGTAGAAAATCCACGAGGCCGGGTGCCTCCAAAGAAATGGATATAAACACTTACCTTGTTACAAAGTTAGCAGAATTACTCAACAACCGCTTTGTCCTTTGAATTCATTGCCAAACGATCCCACTCTATTCGATAAGCAGAAAAATATATCAAATTAGGCTAAAGGCTTCATTCCTCACATCTTAGGGCAATCCAGGTAGGAACCTGATACCCTATTCGCATACGTAATACGCCGGCCAGGCCTATGTACAGGGTTTATGGTCACATAACCAAACCCTAAATAAATTACATTTATAAGTTGCCCATAACTCACTGAGTACGAATATATAATCAATTTCGTTATCGGGGGTCCATTTGACCCTTTAAACTATTAATTGAACTTATTAAAACGATGTATAATATTCCAAGTTTTACCGTTAAAACATATTCAAACACACGTAATAAACTCAAATAATGCATTAAGATCATTACCTGAATGTTTCGGGGTAAAAATTCTACAATTTTTCCGGCTCTTTTCTCATTTTCTGGCATTTTTGTCGCTGTGTCATCTCTGTTTTCGTGTTTCTCTCTTTCTGTTCATTCTCTTCAATTTAAGCTCATAAGTGAGCTTTACATAAGCTTATACATCAGCCGCCCATCAACTTTTTTCCTTTTCTCTTTTTTTTTTCTTTTTTTCCTTTAAAATTCGCTGGTACGGTAAAAATTACAACGGTACCCTACGGTATTCGAAATAATTCCAACTTTTGCATACAATTTATACAAAATATATGTAACATACTCGCAAAGTCAGATTTCAAATCAGACTCCCAAAACTCAATATGCAAATTTATTGAAAAGAAGTCAAATTATTTAACTTTCGACATTTTAGCGAAAACTAGCCGTACAACATCGAAATTCACTTTCGAAAGTTCACAAAAGTCATAAATAATCATACGAACCTAACGGCGCTTCCGGATTTTGAATCGGAGCTCATTCTCCAAAACCGAGCTCGAAAATCTCTTTTTAATATTTATCAATAATAAAAACTGAAACCTTCTTTCGATGCCTACCAAACGAGGTCTGATTTAGCTCAAATTTTACAGACAAGTCCCAATGGACCTTACGAATATTTTAAAATTATCTGCACGCCAATCGGAGTCCTATCTTCCGAAACGACTAACCGAGGTCGTTTCATATCTGCAGTGGGTGGGTTAGGGGGAAAAATCCTGTGTGCCCATTATAATGTAGTGGGACTCTTGCATTTTTAAGTATTTGTGCCCTAGTTCAAAATAATGCGACTTTGTATAAAAGCATTTTAGCATATGTTTTCATCCCCCAGCTCAAATACTGTGAGTTTACTTAACCAGCGCCCCAGTTAACATACTAAGAGTATAATTATTTCACCAAAATAATTAGGGGTCTGCAGTTACGAGTTGGGTACTAGCATCCCTATTTTTTAGGGGTGTAGTTGTGCGCCATGTATATTTGTCTATAAATACAGTCTTTGAACATAGAATCATCACTCAAATTTGTTTAAGATTTTGCAAATTTTTTACTTTTTTGTGCAGTCTTTTAGAAAAAAAAAATGTCTCTTCCACAGGGAAATGGGCATGCAGTTGAGAATGGACATGCACTTCAAAATGGGCATGTGGTTGAGAATGGACATGCGCTTCAAAATTTGCATTCCACTGAGCAAACAGGGCGTGATTTATATTGGGAGATTGCAGGTTTGCAGGGAGACATTGAGCAGCTGACTCGTACTGTAGATCACCTCCGATTATTAATTATTCGGCAAAATCAGAGGATTGAAAGGAATGAGCAACAAATAACAAGGATGATAAGGGCAATGAGAGAAATCCCAAACTATAATGAAGTAGATACTCCACCAGGGTCACCAGAGAACTAATTGGCTATGTTTTTTAATGAACTTATGTTATATTAACTTGATGTTAGAAAAAAGGTTGGGACTCCACCAATGTTATGTTTTTATGCTTCCATCTGCAAGTGTAATTTATTTGTAATATTTATGTTAACGTTAATGAAAATGCCCGTAAGTTTGCTTTCGTTTTGTGTGAAAAATGTTCTTTAATGTGCTGGGTATTCCCCTAGATTTTTATGCTGGGGCTAGTAGTTTAAGGCATATCGATGCCCCAGATATTTTTGCTGGGGCTAGTAGTTTAAGGCATATGGATGTCCCTGATGTTTTTGTTGTGGCTAGTAATTTAAGGCACATGGATCCCAGTGTTCTTATACTGTGGACATTTGAGTTTATTTTTTATTTTTCCAATCCTCTTTATAATGAAGTCTTAGTTTTGTATCCTGGTCCCAGTTCTCTATCAAAAAGGAAAAGAACAAGCAATGTGCTGCTTTTATATAAAGAAAAAAGAATCTTTACTATCATCCAAAAGCAAAAGGACAATACAGTATAATAGAGAACATTTCTTGTATGACTACTTTAATATAAATAGATCACTTTGTTACTGAAGAGAACACGCAAATATTTTTATATTGTTAAGATGGGAACAGTCGTTGAAGCAGTGTTGAATGAATTGGATGCTGAATTAGATCAGTTTGTAAGTTAATCATACCATTTTTTTAAAGTGTTATTTTTGTTGTTGTTATTATTATGCTTCCCAGACTTATGGTAAATATAGAAGCTGACATAGCTTTTTAAGACTAGGTGAGTAAACATAGAGAATAACAACATTTAATTGTCTCCCTAACATTGGCATTCGAGAAGTCTGGAGTTTATTATTTTTGGAAGCTGGAAGGACATAGGGAAGACCATACAAAACCTTCCATTTTTTACTATATTTATTCTGATATTTAATCTATTTTTGACTATACATATTTTCTTTCACCATAACAGTTGGACAAAAGTTAATATTAGAGAACAGTAACTGCTAGCTTATAAATAAGTTAATAAATGGGAACAGTCGTTGAAGGAAATAACAGCTATCACCAGCTTCACAAATATTTGTTACTGAAGAGAACCCACAAATATTTTTGTATTTTTAAGATGGGAACTACGTCAAAGCAATGTTGAATGAATTGGATGCTGAATTAGATCAATTTGTAAGTTAATCATAGCATTTTTTTAAAGTGTTGTTTTTGTTGTTGTTATTATAAAATAGTGCCTTTCTTCTTTTGTTTTGTAGATTTTGCCAGTATGGTTGGCAATTATGCTTCCCAGACACGATGTGTCAGCCACTCTTATTTGTCGTAGTAATCATTTTCAGATAAACTATCTAAAAGTGAGAAGACAGAGAAAGCTTTGTAATGGATGGAGGGATTTCGTTCGTACTAACAATCTCGGAGTAGGAAGTACGTTACATTTTAGAGTTCTGGAATCCTCAGATCGTGTGGTTTTAAATGTTAGTACTTGGCTCTACTGTTGAAGACACCTGAATAAGATAGCATATTTCTGTGTTTTAGTTTAATCTCTATAGAATTTTTTACTTTATTTATATGTGTGTTTTCAGTTTTGGGTAAACAATATCCGAGTTTGGGGCAGTTATGAATGTGTAATGTAACAGTTGTTTTTTGAATTGTGACTGTTCAGTATTTTATCATAACTGTTATGTAATGGTGCCTTTTCAATTATAAGTTGCAACTGTTATTAGATTATTGAATTTATTCTATAAATACATATCAACTGGTAGTTGTTTCTTATCATCTTATTATTACTATTATCTATATTTAGATTTTTATACTTCAAGTACAACAATGTCTGAAAATAGTGTCAATCAACAAATACTATCACCAGCACAGTCAGGGCCACTACCACCACTACCAGCACCACCCCTACCAGCACCAGGATTTCCAAATAATCTAAATTTGGATGTTGTAGTCCTACAGGGTCAGATGCAGGATCACATTAATATAATACAACAAATGCAAAATGATATTTGGAATATGCGTAATGTGCAAAGGCCACAAGTGCGAAAGATCTACCGCGCTATTGAAGCTATAGCATCACATCTTAATTTTTACCTTCCACTAAGATCTCTATAATGGAGTTATGTGAAGTTTCTATGTTGTTATTTTTAATTATTAGTCGATAATTTTCTATTAGTCTATAATTAGTATAGGACCCAGATTAAAATGCTGTTATTTTCAACTGCATAACACTATGGCTCCAGCACAAGTACTGTGACTAATGTATGTGATAGCAGTTTTTTATATATGAATAAATATTATTAAATTTTGTGATTATAAAAATGTTGCTCATATTACAAGAACTGGGATTAGTTTACAATTATTAGTATAGGACCCCCAGATCAAAATGCTGTTATTTTCAACTGCATAACACTATGGCTCCTGCACAAGTACTGGAATTAGCTACAATTATGAGTATAGGACTCCAGATCAAAATGCTGCTATTTTTCAAATGCATAACACTATGGCTCCAGCACAAGCACTGGGACTAATGTATGTGATAGCAGTTTTTTATATATGAATAAATATTATTAAATTTTGTGATAATGAAAATGTTGCTCATATTCAAACTATAGACTTTTGAAAGTTAAAGTATAGAATCTATTGTGGATTTCAAATATTGAAAAAGAGTTCTTATAGTAATTTAAGTTACAGAATATTTTTTGCAATTGATAACGTATGGAAACTGTAAGACCATAGAAAACATAACTTCTTTGACTACATTTAATGTATTTTTTTCAAAATACATATCCAATTAGCAGTTATTGACTTTTTGACTATAAAGAACCCTTTGCAGATAAAGGAAACTACAAATTTTTTTGAGACTTCATCTCCTCATATAAACTAAATAGTTTTTTTTAGAAAACAAGATATGGCGGATGAAAATAATCGTGTGGAGGAACTAAGGCAGTTCGACAAGAAAATCACATCATCTTACTTTAAAACAGATGATTTTGTATGTTAAAAGAAATGACCAATGTATTTTTTATATTTGTCATTTAAGTTTTCAGTGTTTTGTGATTTTTTATTTACTGTAAAATATTATTCCTTTTAGATCTTTCCAGACAATTGGCAGCGGAGGCTGCTAAATAAAAATGGAATGGCACGCATAATTTGTGAAGATGAAGATGATGATGTATATTTGATGAACTTCAAAGTTTGGAAACACGCAAGGTTGTGTAACGGATGGAAGGATATGATTACTAAGAAAGGCTTCAGGATAGGTGATATACTTCGTTTTGATCACCTATGGCACGAGATGATCGACGATATTCCATCTGTTGTTTTTGTGTTTCTGTCCTAAACCATCAGGATGGTGAAGGATATGGTGATAATGATGAAAGCAGTGATGATGATGATGATTGTGATGAAAGCAGTGATGATGATGATGATGATGATGATGGAGCTTCAGCATAGAATCCAATTTTAATTGAATAATTTCTAGTAGTCGTTTGTAGTTTTAATATGTACTGTCTATGAGTACTCTATATATTTGTGTTCTAATTAAAACTACTGTGTTTATGTATTAATTTTTATCTAATTGTGTTTTATATATTTGCATCTCTCATCAATTAACTGTAAGGCTTGAAATATAACTGAAATAGGAAACAGAAGTTCAATCCTAGTTGGTAGAAGCTCATATTCCATGTGCGTAGAACTTCAGTTCATGATGATAGAAGTTCTGTCTACGAGGATTGAAGTTCTAGCCACTGAAATTTTTTGATTCTTTGGCTAGCCTGACTCGGAAGTAGTCCGTTTCTATTTCTTCTTCGTCCAGCACTAGTGTGCTTAGGCGGTTGGTAGTCGCTTGTGATGTTCCCTGTGTTGAGCCAGAGTATGTGTTATTGTAGCCGGGTAAGCATATTATTGTTTTCAAGGCTTCTAAGGGTAATAGAAGTACCATCTATCAGGCGGTGGTGCTTATGGCAAAGGTATGGAGTTGTGAACTCGAGGGTTGCAGCTGTTTGGCAACTCGAGAGGGTAATTTGGTAGCTCAGGTCTGAGCCGCGTTATGTTCTAGCTAATTCTTTCATAATCTAGCAGGTTGTGCGAGGATGATTATTCCTATTCGAATTAGCTATATGAGTTTATGCTCTAAGTCAAGGAGTCTTCCTTCGATACAGAATGCTAATATTAAATCTCTAAGGCGTTGCTGAAGCGAAAACTAATTCCTTGTTTCATCTACTTGTTCTATATCGAAAAGTATATCGACGAGGTGATTCACCAGCAGAATCATGTTAATTCATCCAGAGTTCCGTGTATCTTTGTTTCGAAAATGTAGAGCTCTCTTCTCGTAATTGAGGAAGGACCAGCTTAGTCAGAATAAGCTGGTAATGGCGTTATGATATTATCCAGATATGTTTATTTCCAAGAGTTCGGTGTGCGTGTTATAATTCTGATTCTGTAATCATGAGATAATATCTATGGCATATTTTATGAAGGTCGTTCAAGTTCTTTTGTTATCTGTATAAATTTTCCTTTAGACCTAGGCTCGTTCGAGGACGAACGAGAGTTTAAGTGGAGGAGAATGAAACGACCTCGGTTAGTCGTTTCGGAAGTTAGGACTCCGATTGGCGTGTCGATAATTTTAAAATATTCATAATATCCATTGGGACTTATCTTTAATATTTGAGCTAAATCAGACCTCGTTTGGTAGGCATCGGAAGAAGGTTTCAGTTTTTATTGTCGATAAATATTAAAAAGAGATTTTTGAGCTCAGTGTTAGCGAATGAGCTTCGATTCTAAATCCAAAAGCGCCGTTAGGTTCGTATGATTATTTGTGACTTTTATGAACTTTTGAAAGTGAATTTCGATGTTGTTCGGCTAGTTTCGCTAAAATACCGAAAGTTAAATAATTTGATCTTTTTCCATTTAATTTGCATATTGAGTTTCGGGAGTCTGATTTGAGATCCGCCTTCGCGAGTATGTTACATATATTTTGTATAACTTATATGCAAAAGTCGGAATTATTTCGAATATCGTAGGGTACCGTTTTAATTTTTGTCGCGTAGAAAAAAAAAGGAAAAGTTAAAAGAAATTAAAAATTTAGGCGGTGGGCATATGCACTTAGCATATATGCTAAGTTCTTAGAAGAAAGAGAAACCAAAAAATGATTCAGAAGCAGGAGCAGGAGAAAATGCGCAGAAATAGAAAAAATGCCAGAAAATGAGAAAAGAGCCGGGAAAATAGTGGAATTTTTACTCTGAAACATTCAGGTAATGATATTAATGCAATATTTAAATTTATTACGTGTGTTTTGAATATGTTTTAACGAAAAAATATGGAATATTATACATCTTTTATGTTTTAACGATAAAACTTGGAATATTATACATCGTTTAATAAGTTCAATTAATAGTTTGAAGGGTCAAATGGACCCCGATAATGGAATTGATTATATATTCGTACTCAGTGAGTTATGGGCAACATATAAATGTAATTTATTTAGGGTTTGGTTATGTGACCTTAAACCCTGTACATAGGTCTGGCCTGCATATTGCATATGCGAATAGGGTACCAGGTTCCTACCTGGATTGTCCTAAGATGTGAGGAATGAAGACTTTAGCCTCATGTGATATATTTTTCTGCTTATTGAACACAGTGGGATCGTTTGGCAATGAATCCAAAAGGATAAAGCGGTAGTTGAGTAACAATGTTAACTTTGGAACGAGGTAAGTGTTTATATCCATTTCTTTGGAGGCCCTTGGCCTCGTGGATATTCTACCATGTGTTCCTTGCGTGTGTAGCTGCCGATAGGCGTACTCATTACACCTTAGCTTTGAATTTACATTGTATATTATATGTTATGCCCTGTTGTTGGTATTGCATTGAACATATGAGCATTGTACTCTGGTTTTGATTGTTGCATATACTTCCCGGTTGGCGATGAGAGTCCCGCACCGGTGGAGGGTCATTATTGCATATACTTCCCGGTTGGCGATGAGAGTCCCGCACCGGTGAAGGGTCATTATTACATATACTTCCCGGTTGGCGATGAGAGTCCCGCACCGGTGAAGGGTTACTATTGCATATACTTCCCGGTTGGCGATGAGAGTCCCGAGCCGGTGAAGGATCATCATTGCACATACTTCCCGAAAATCGATGAGAGTCCCGAGCCGGTGAAGGGTCATTATTGCATAGATTTCCTGGTAGATGATGAGAGTCCCGCGCCGGAGATAGATATCAGGCATATGTGACTGCATTGCATCATACCACATTCATCCCATCTCATTGCACCGCATACTGACTATTGTGTGTATTGTGTTGTGTTTTATGTATGCGGTATGTATACTATGTCGTGGACATATCTCAGTTTGCCTATATATTTCTGGCTCGTTTTCTGGGTTGCAGGGATCGGGTTGCACGCCGCAACGGTATAAATATATGGATCGGGTTGCACGTCGCAGTGGTATAAATATATGCATCGGGTTGCACGCCGCAATAGGATGAATATATGGATTGGGTTGCACGCCGCAACAGGATGTATTTCTGATTGTTAATGTGTTCGGGATACCTATATGTTCTGGCTATCTTACATTCCTGGTTGTTGATGAGTTTGTGATTCCATACGTATTTCTAGTTATTATCTGGCTCTGCCTTTTTATAATTTAAATAAGAGGAATTTAGTTTATCTATTTCTTCTCCCTGGCTAGATATCCTATTCTTTGAGGTGGCAAGTCTGCCCCACTTATTGAGTCCTTTTGGCTCACCCTTGTTCGTTGTTTGTTTCTTGTCTATCTATTTCGTTTCGGCAGGTTCGTTCCAGGATTGAGTTCGCCACGTTGTGAAGGAGCGAAGACGACTTCAGCTGTCAGGGTGAGCCAGCTTTTATTTCGGATGGCCACCAACTTATTGGTTATTATTTCAGTTGCATTTTGCTCCCTTCAGGAGGTATCTGTCTTCTTTTGTACTCTTAGATGTCTAGTCTGGATAGTCCTAAACCTACTATGTGGGTACCAAGCTGTAATTTTTTTTTTTAACAGTTTAGAGGTATCATTATGTTTGTACTTTTTCTACGTCTTGCTTTTATTTATAAATTGAATTATATTTATTTTCCTAATTTAATTGACAAGGGTTCGCCCGACGGGTCTAGGGAAGGATGTCGGGTGCCCGCACGGCCTAACCGGTTTCGGGTCGTGTCATGGGAACAGTTGTTGAAGGAAATAACAGTTATCACCAGCTTCACAAATATCTGTTACTGAAGAGAACCCTCAAATATTTTTGTATTTTTAAGATGGGAACAGTCGTCGAAGCAGTGTTGAATGAATTGGATGCTGAATCAGATCAGTTTGTAAGTTAATCATAGCATTTTTTTAAAAGTGTTGTTTTTGTTGCTGTTATTATAAAATAATGTCTTTCTTCTTTTGTTTTGTTTTGAAAACTTTGCCAGTATGGTTGGCAATTATGCTTCCCAGACGTGATGTGCCAGCCACTCTTATTTGTCGTGGTAATCATTTCCAGATGAACTATCTAAAAGTGAGAAGATAGAGAAAGCTTTGTAATGGATGGAGGGATTTCGTTCGTACTAATAATCTCGGAGTAGGAAGTACGTTATATTTTAGAGTTCTGAAATCCTTAGATCGTGTGGTTTTAAATGTTAGTATTTGGCAGAAGACCGAGAAAGCTTTGTAATGGATGGAGGGATTTCGTTCGTACTAACAATCCCGGAGTAGGAAGTACATTACATTTTAGAGTTCTGGAATCCTCAGATCGTGTGGTTTTAAATGTTACATTCTAGTTCTAGTTCTAGTTCTGGCTCTACTGTTGAAGACGCCTGAATAAGATGGCATATTTTTGTGTTTTAGTTTAATCTCTGTTGAATTTTTTACCTTATTTATATGTGTGTTTTCAGTTTTTGGTAAACATTATCCGAGTTTGGGGCAGTTATGTATGTGTAATGTAACTGTTGTTTTTTGAATTGTGATTGTTCAGTATTTTATCATAACTGTTATGTAATGGTGCCTTTTCAATTATAAGTTGCAACTATTATTAGATTATTGAATTTATTCTATAAATACATATCAACTGGTAGTTGTTTCTTATCATCTTATTATTACAATTATCTATATTTAGATTTTTATACTTCAAGTACAACAATGCCTGAAAGTAGTGTCAATCAACCAATACTGTCACCAGCACAGTCAGGGCCACCACCACCATTACCAGCACCACCCCTACCAGCACCAGGATTTCAAAATAATCTAAACTGGGATGTTGTAGGCCTACAGGGTCTGATGCAGGACCACATTAATATAATAACCCAAATGCAAAATGATATTTGGAATATGCGTAATGTGCAAAGGCGACAAGTGCAAAAGATCTACCGCGCTATTGAAGCTATAGCAGCACATCTTAATTTTGACCTTCCACCAAGATCTCCATAATGGAGTTATGTGAAGTTTCTATGTTGTTATTTTTAATTATTAGTCTATTATTAGTATAGGACCTAGATTAAAATGCTGTTATTTTCAACTGCATAACACTATGGCTCCAGCACAACTACTGAGACTAATGTATGTGATAGCAGTTTTTTATATATGAATAAATATTATTAAATTTTGTGATTATGAAAATATTGCTCATATTACAAGTACTGGGATTAGTTTACAATTATTAGTATAGGACCCCAGAACAAAATGCTGTTATTTTCAACTGCATAACACTATGGCTCATGCACAAGTACTGGGATTAGCTACAATTATGAGTATAGGACCCCTGATCAAAATGCTGCTATTTTTCAACTGCATAACACTATGGCTCCAGCACAAGCACTGGGACTAATGTATGTGATAGCAGTTTTTTTATATATGAATAAATATTATTAAATTTTATGATTATGAAAATGTTGCTCATATTCAAACTACAGACTTTTGAAAGTTAAAGTACAGAATCTGTTGTGGATTTTAAATAGTGAAAAAGAGTTCTTATAGTAATTTAAGTTACAGAATCTTTGTTGCAATTGATAACGTACAGAAACTGTAAGACCATAGAAAACATAACTTCTTTAACTACATTTAATGTATTTTTGACAAAATACATATCAGCTTAGCAGTTACTGACTTTTTTACTATAAATAACTCTTTGCAGTTAAAGGAAACTACAAAGTTTTTTGAGACATCATCTCCTCATATAAACTACATAGTTTTTTTTAGAAAATAAGATATGGCGGATGAAACCAATTGTGTGGAGGAACTAGGGCAGTTCGACAAGAAAATCACATCATCTTACTTCAATAGAGATGATTTTGTATGTTAAAAGAAATGACCAAAGTATTTTTATATTTTTCATTTAATTTTTCAGTGTATTGTGATTTTTTATTAACTGTGAAATATTATTTCTTTTAGATCTTTCCCTCCGCTGCCAAATAAAAATGGAATAGCATGCATAATATGTGAAGATGAAGATGATGATGTACATTTGATGAACTTCAAAGTTGGGAAACACGCAAGGTTGTGTAACGGATGGAAGGATATGATTATTAAGAAAGGCTTCACGATAGGTGATATACTTCGTTTTGATCACCTATTGCACGAGATGATCGACGATATTCCATCTGTTGTTTTTGGTGTTTCTGTCATAAACCATCAGGATGGTGAAGGAGATGGTGATGATGATGAAAGCAGTGATGATGATGATGATGATGATGATGATGATGATGATGATGATGATGATGATGATGGAGATGAAAGCAGTGATGATGATGATGATGATGGAGCATCAGCATAGAATCCAATTTTAATTGAATAATTTCTAGTAGTCGTTTGTAGTTTTAATATGTACTGTCTATGAGTACTCTATATATTTGTGTTCTAATTAAAAGTACAATGTTTATGTATTATGTTTTATCTAATTGTGTTTTATATATTTGCATCTCTCATCAATTAACTGTAAGGCTTGATAAATAACTGAAATAGGAAACAGAAGTTCAATCCTAGTTTGTAGAAGCTCATATTCCATGTGCGTAGAACTTCAGTCCATGATGATAGAAGTTCTGTCTATGAGGATTGAAGTTCTAGCCACTGAAATTTTGTGATTATGAAAATGTTGCTCATATTACAAGTACTGGGATTAGCTTACAATTATTAGTATAGGACCCCCAGATCAAAATGCTGTTATTTTCAACTGCATAACACTATGACTCCAGCACAAGTACTGGAATTATTAGGGGATTTTGAAGTGCAGCTTTATAAGCTAATTATACATAGCTACAGGATTTTTTAATGGGGCTTTACTCCAATACAACACTAAGCCCCAGCATTTTTACGCTGGACAACAGGTGCAGCTTTATAAGCTAAAATATAGCATAGCTACAGGATATTGTAATGGGGCTTTGCTTCAACGTAACACTAAGCCTCAACCTTTAACGCTGGACAACAGGATTTCTTGAAGTGCAGCTTTATAAGCTAAAATATAATATAGCTACATCATATTGTAATAGAGCTTTACAATTATGAATATAGGACCCCAGATCAAAATGCTGTCATTCTCAAATGTATAACACTATGGCTCCAGCACAAGTACTGGGACTAATGTATGTGATAGCAGTTTTTTATATATGAATAAATATTATTAAATTTTGTGATTATGAAAATGTTTCTCATATTCAAACTATAGACTTTGGAAAGTTAAAGTATAGAATCTGTTGTGGATTTTAAATATTGAAAAAGAGTTCTTATAGTAATTTAAGTTACAGAATCTTCCATGATTTTTAATTGACTTGACTTGTCATGTAAAAGGACAAAAGAATCTATCTACTTTTGTTCATGTATTGTCAACAATATAATAATGTGAATTAAGTATGGTAGAGAATTCCAGGTCATTATGCTGGGTATACTTCTGAAATAAGTAACGAGTCCCAGGATTTTATACCAACAAAGTTAGTCGACACAAATGATGTGTATTTGCAAAGATAAAGTAGGGAATATTTTGTGGATTTCAATATATTTTGAAATAGAGGTCTGTTGTAGTAATTTAAAGTACAGAATCTTTCCAGAATCTCTTTGATTTATTTTTGTGTTGTCAACTGTGTAATAGTGTGACTTTAATACACCATTATAGCAAAATCTCAGTTCAATCTTATCCTATACAGATACGACCCCACCCATAAAAAAAATGTGATATCTTCTTTATTGGATTTTGTTCAATTTTTAGAGAGAGATGCAAGGAATCTTTACAGTTTTTTTGAGTTACAATGTCAGCTAAATAGAAGAAATATTCTTTTACAGGTTTTTTGTGTTTTTGTTTTCTATAAATTAGACAATGGTGTTGTTTTTTTACTTGTACAAAATAAATATTATTCCAAAAAAACAAAAATAAAAAAGCATATAATAAAAAATGGCTTGCAGTGATGAAGTAAGAAGACAACAATGACGCCAGTTGAATGACGATGTTAGGAATTTGAAAAGTGATCTTGAGTTTTTGAAAACTGAAGTATCAGCCGTGCAGAATAATTTGGATGTGTTGTTTGAATTTTTTGTAGCTTTCAGAGAAAAAAATAATAAAGATATGGATCGACTTTTTGATAAACTCATGGACATTGAATTGCAGAACTTTACAGACTCAACCTCTGGTTCTAGCTCTCGCGTTCCGAGTAATTGTTAATATTTTACTGTATTTTTTTATGTGTTTCGGAGTGTTCTGTTTTTATGCTTCCATGTGTGTGAAGCAAGAGTAATTTATCTTTTCTTATACTTGAGGATACTTCTTTTGTGTCTTTAGAAGTATCCTTTTATGTAATATTTATGTTACTGTTAATGAAAATGGCTGTAAGTTTGCCTTTGTTTGTGTGTAAAATATTTGACTCTTAAATAATATTTATGTACAATCTCAGCAATACATGCTGGGGTGTAGTAGCCAAGGAACAGGGATCCCCCAGATGTCTGTGCTGGGGCTACTAGTTTAAGGCACATGGATCCACATATTATTTTGCTGGGGCCAGTATTTTAAGGGACATCTGTCCTCAGATTTTTATCCTGAGACATTATTGTAAATATAGAAGCTGTTCCAGTTTTTAAGAGTGTGTCAGCAAATATCTAGGGTACCAGCATTTACCAGGATAACATTAGCATACGAGAAGTCCTCAAACTGGAAGAAACATAGGGAAGAACATTGAAACGCAGTCTATTTGACTACATTTATAGTGATATGTAATCTATTTTTGACTATACATATTCTCTTTGACCATAAAAGTTGCACAAAAGTTAGTAACTGCTAGCCTATAAATAAAGCTTTGCAGTTGAAGCAAACAATAACTGATTGGCAATTCATCTACTCATATAATTTTTATTTTTATTTTTTGATCAAAACAATAATATGGAGGACGATCGTTGGGAGGAACTAGATGATTTCACTATGCGAATCACAAAATCATACTTCAAAAGAGATGATTTTGTATGTTAAAAAAATTACCAAACTATTTTTTATATTTTGTTCATCTAATTTTTCAATGTCTTTGATTTTTTTATTAAGTGTGTAAGTTTATTTTTTCAGATCAAACAGAAGCTGCCAAATGTAAATAGAAATGCACAATTACCTTTTGCAAATGATGACAGAAAATATGAAATGAAATTCAAGGCTGGGAAGGGACATTCAAGGTTGTGTAATGGATGGAAAGAGATGCTTCAGCTTAAAGGGTACAGGCTGGGTGATATGCTTCGGTTTAATCACATTGTTCATGAGGTTTACAATGGTGTTGTCACTGTTGTTTTTGAAGTTTCATTAGTAAACCGTCAGGATGGTCATGGCAACAACAACGATGATGATGATGATGATGATGATGATGATGATGATGATGATGATGATGATGATGATGATGATGATGATGATGATGATGGCAGCAGTGAAGAAGATGTAGGATCAGCCCAGAAGCCTATTGTAATTGAATAAGTTTTAGTAGTTTTTATGTTTTTTCAGTTAATGTGGGATGTTTGTTTGTCTTCTTTTTCATGTGTGTTTTTAAGTTTTTAGTAGATGATGAATTATGAACAATATTTTTCGTATTATGAGCTGTGTTTTCGTTATTTTTAAGTACTGTATTTTTAAGTAAAGTAACTAGAAAATAGATAAATCGCGACAAGTATTTTGCACAGCAACAAATAAAAGTGTGTTCTTTATATATAATAATCCTTGTTAAAGAATACAGGGGAAGTAAAATTTAAAAAAAAAAAAGTGCTCTATAAGTGAATAGTTCTTTTTTGACTTCAGAATTGCTGCGACTGGAAGAAAATAGAGAAGAATGGTCTTCTATCTATCTAGTGACGACGGTGAAACGACCTCAGTCAGTCGTTTCGGAAGTTAGTACTTCGATTGGCGTGCCAATAATTTTAAAATATTCGTAAGGTCCATTAGGACCTGTCTGTAAAATTTGAGCTAAATCAAACCTCGTTTGTTATGCATCGGAAGAAGGTTTCAGTTTTTATTGTCGATAAATATTAAAAAGAGATTTTTGAGCTCGGTTTTGGCGAATGAGCTCCGATTCGAAATCCGAAAGCGCCGTTAGGTTCGTATGATTATTGATGATTTTTGTAATTTTTCGAAAGTGAATTTCGATGTTGTTCGGCTAGTTTCCGCAAAAATGCCGAAAGTTAAATAATTTGACATTTTTCGTTTAAATTCGCATCTTGAGTTTCGGGAGTCTGATTTGAGATCCGCCTTCACGAGTATGTTACATTTATTTTTTATAACTTACTTGAAAAATTTGGGATCATTTCGACTTCTCTACAGTTCTATTCTAATTTTAATCGTCGTAGCGAATTTATTAAAAATAAAAAATAAAAAAAATAAATTGCATGTCGGTTAGCTAAGGGATTAATCCCTTAGCAGTAGTACTACGTCAAATATAGAAACAGGAATATACAACAATACAGAGAAGAGAAAGGTTAGGAAAAAAAGAGGAAAAAAAGGAAAAAGAGGTGGGAAAATAGTGGAATTTCTACCCCAAATCTTCAGGTAATGATGTTAACTCATTATCTTAGCTTATTAAATGTGTTTGAATATATTTTTACGGTAAAAATAGGGATATTAGACATCGCCCTAATGACTTAAATTGATAGTTTAAATGGTCAATTGGACCCCGATGATGGAAATGATTATATATTCGTACTCAGTGAGTTGGGCAACATATAAATGTAATTTATTTAGGGTTTGGTTATGGGACTTTGAACCCTATACATAGGCTTGGCCTGCGTATTGCGTATGCGAATAGGGTATCACGTTCCTAACTGGATTGCCCTAAGACATAAGGAATGAAGCCTTTAGCTTTATTTGATATAATTTTTCTTCTTATTGAATAGAAAGGGATCGTTTGGCAGGTAATCCAATGTTGAGTAACAGGGCTAGCTTTGGAATACGGTAAGTGATTATATCCATTTCTTTGGAGGCATTTGGCCTCGTGGATTTTCTACTACGTGTTCCTTACGTGCGTAGCTGCCGATAGGCGTACTCATTACGCCTTAGCCTTGAATTTTTAAGTTGTATCTTATACGTTATGTCCTGTTGCTGGTATTGCATTGAGTATCTGAGCATTGTACTCTGGCTGTCATTATTTCATATACTTCCCGGTAATCGATGAGAGTCCCGAGCCGGTGAAGGGTCATTACTGCATACACTTTTCGGTAGTCGATGAGAGTCCCGCGCCGATGAAGGGTCATTATTGTATATATATCCTGGTAGACGATGAGAATCCCGCGTCGAAGATAGGTTTCGGGCACATGTGACCCCATTGCATCATGATACATCATTGCATATCTTTATATGCATTTTTTTTAGTTGTACAGATTTATTGCATTAATTATCTGTGAATGATTTATCTGGTTGACTGCTATGGCTTCTGTTTCCCTGACTAGCATATCTATTTTTCGAGGTTTCTTGTTTGTCCTCACTGATTGAGTCCTTATGACTCACCCCCTATTTGTTCTTGTGTTTTCTTTTCGTTCGGCAGATTCTGCTCCAGGATCCAGCCAGCCACGTCGTGATTGAGGAGTAGTACGTTTTCAGCTGTCTACGGTGAGCCATCTTGTTCATTACGGCCACCAACTTCAGATATTACAGTTTTCCTTACTTTTGCTCCGTTCGGGAGGTGTGCATATCTTTTGACCTTCTTAGATGTCTGATCTGGAAACCTTTAAAAATGTGTCTTCTAGGTAGATATTTGTATTATTCAGACAGCTTGTATGTTTGTCTATCCTTGAGAGTTATCTTATGTTGTTAAAGTTTGATTCATTTTCATTTCAAGGTAATTCTTCACAATTTATATCGATTCAGTCAATAGGGTTCGCCCGACAGGTTTAGGGGAGGTGGTCGGGTGCCCGCACGGCCTAACCGAGAATTCGGGTTTTGTAAGTTGGTATCAGAGCGAGGTTTAGAGTCTTTCCAGATCATGACAGTGTCTAATAGAGTCTCACTGATCGGGCGGAGACGTCCGTACCTATCTACGAGAGGCTATGGTGGCATTTAGGAAGTTTCCGTTCTTTCTTTCCTCGTCGTGCGTGAGTCTTCTTATCTGAAATTAAATATTTTTTATTCTCCACAGTATATGGTGAGAACGCGGACGAATGTTCAGCGAGAGGCGGAGGAGCCAGCCGTCGGCCCTATGCCTGCTACTCCGCGAGGTGGTGGTGTTGGCCGCGGTAGAGGTCGTGGTCGAGGCAGAGGTAGAGTTGCCTAGGCCGCGAGGATGGTGGATCATGTTGATCCTGCTGCAGAGGTTCCGGTAGTGCCAGCTTTTGCTGGGCAGGGGAAGCAGAGCTTATTCGTTCCCCCCGCACTTCATGACGCTTTTATGAGATTCTTAGCGACGCAGATGCCCCAGGGACCTCCTAGTCCTCAGGCTGCTGTAGATGCTCCTATTCCTCAGGCTGCTGTAGATGCTCCTATCCCTCAGGATGTCGTAGATGCTCCTATCCCTCAGGCAGCTCCGAAGGCTGCGGTAGATATTGGTTCTCAGGTTCAGGGAGCCCCCATTCTAGCTCCACATGTAGCCCCAGCAGTTCATATTCCAGGTGGTTATGTTCCAGAGGTAGCGGGTGCTGTACCTCCGGTTGTTCAGGCTGGTCAGTCGGTCCAGGTAGCAGGTCAAGTTGATGATCCGGCAAGGCTGCATTATTTTACCTGACTTAGTCCTCCGAAGTTTTCTGGTCAGAAATCAGATAAGCTTAAGCCTCGTGAGTTTCTTGATCAATGTCAGCGTATCTTAGAGGCCCTTGGATATCTTGAGTAATATGGAGCTGATTATACTGCCTTCCAGCTTAAGGGCCCGACTTTAGCTTGGTGGACCGCACTCCGATCAGCTAGGCAGGGCCTACCTAAGCTGACCTGGAGTGAGTTCTCCCATCGATTCATGGAGAAGTTTTTCTCTCGCAGTCAGCAGGATGAGAAGAGGAGACAGTTTGAGAGGATTGGACAGGGTAACCTGTCAGTCACGGAGTACGAGCTTTTGTTTTCAGAGATGTCCAGCTATGCTCCAGATCTCGTGCAGGAGCCCTCTGAGAGGGTCAGACGTTTCATTGATGGGCTTTCTCCTTATTTGCGGTCCCAGATGGCTCGTGAGATTGAGGCTGGTACTATATTTGATGTCGCTGTTGATATTGCCAGGAGGTATGAGGCCTATCATAAATTGGAGATAGAGGAGTTAGAGCAGGATAGTAAGAGATCTCGTGGTCCAGGGCATTCTAGTACCTCGTATGGAGGTAGGAGTTATCAGCAGCAGAGTAGGCCTCCTGTCAGACCAGCTCAGTTTCCAGCACATGGTTTTCAGGACGTGCCAGGACCTCAACGGGGTCATCCCCAGCTTCCTCCTAGTAGTCATCAGTAGTTTGTGCAGTGCCAGTATGGCCCAGGGTGTTTCCATTATCGTGAGCCAGGGCATCATAAGAAATATTGCCCTTATCTTTATCAGCAAGGTAGTAGTAATTCTTTCCCTCGCCCTCCAGCGCCTATACAGCAGCAGCCTCAAGGTGCCCCTTCAGGGTCTCAGCCAGCTAGAGCTGCACCACCATCTGGTAGAGGTCGGGGTCATGGTTCAGGTGTTCCCTCCAGGGGGTGGATCTCAGGGTGGTAGATCAGCTCAGCCGCAGAGGCAGCTATATGCACTGCCGGCTAGGCAGGATGCCGAGGCATCACCAGCTGTTATTACAGGTATTTTATCTGTTTGTGGTCGAGATGCATATTCTTTGGTGGATCCAGGATCTACATATTCATATGTATCTCCTTATTTTGCTTCAGGTTTTCATGTTGATTATATGTTTCTTCGTGATCCATTCTGCGTTTCTACTCCTATTGGAGACATTATCAATGTGGATCGAGTTTATCCAGCTTGTACCATATCTTTTGGGGGTCGTGAGACACTAGTAGATCTTCTAATCCTAGATATGGTTGATTTTGATGATATTATTGGCATGGATTGGCTGGCGTCGTGTCATGCCACATTAGATTGTCATGCCAAGTCTCTTCAGTTGTCTCTTTCTTGTTCAACACCGGTGGTATGGCAGGGGTCTTATTTTCCACCCATAGGGCATGTTATTTCTTTCCTGAAGGCAAAGAGGATGATGGATAAAGGGTGTTCAGCGTATCTCGCCATGTTTCGAGATACCACTATGTAGATTCCATCTCTTGATTCTATTCCTGTCATTAGGGAGTTCCCTGACGTGTTTCTAGATGATTTGCCAGGACTTCCTCCTGATCGAGAGATCGAGTTTGGCATTGATATAGTGCCAGGGACTCGGCCTATTTCTATCCCTCCTTATCGCATGGCCCCATCAAAGTTGAAGGAGCTGAAGGAGCAATTGCAAGATTTGATTGATAAGGGGTTCATTAGGCCGAGTATTTCTCCGTGTGGTGCTCCTGTTCTATTCGTGAAAAAGAAAGATGGGACTATGCAGATGTGTATTGATTATCGTCAGCTAAATAAGGTCACCATCAAGAACAAGTACCCCTTGCCTCGCATTGATGATTTGTTTGATCAGTTGCAGGGTGCCAAATTCTTTTCTAAGATCGATCTGCGATCTGGTTATCATCAGCTAAAGATTCGTGAGTCAGATATCTCGAAGTCTTCTTTTAGGACTCGTTACAGCCATTATGAGTTCCTAGTTATGTCTTTCGGGCTGACTAATGCCCCTGCAGCCTTTATGGATCTCATGAACCGGGTGTTTAAGCCATTCCTTGATTCCTTTGTCATTGTCTTTATTGATGATATTCTTATTTATTCTCGTAGCCGCGAGGAGCATGATTATCATCTGAGGGTGGTTCTTCAGACCCTCCTTGATTGTAAATTGTATGCTAAGTTCTCGAAATGTGAGTTTTGGCTTGATTCTGTGGCATTTTTGAGTCACGTGGTATCTAGTGAGGGTATCAAGGTTGATCCGAAGAAGATTCAAGCAGTGCAAAAATGGCCTCGTCCTACCACTCCGACCGAGATTCTCAGCTTCTTTGGATTGGTAGGTTATTATCGGAGGTTTGTGGAGAAGTTCTCTAATATTGCAGCTCCTCTGACTCGCCTGACGCAGAACGCGGTTCAGTTTCGATGGTCCGATGAGTGTGAGGCAAGCTTCCAGAAGCTTAAGGCCTTATTGACTTCAGCTCCAGTGTTATCCCTTCTTTCGGGCACCGGTGGATTTGTAGTCTATTGTGATGCATCTTATGTGGGCTTTGGTTGTGTTCTTATGCAGCACGGGAAGGTAATTGCTTATGCTTCCAGACAATTGAAGCCGAATGAGAAAAATTATCCGACTCATGATTTAGAATTGGCAGCTATGGTCTTTGCTTTGAAGATATGGAGGCATTATCTTTATGGCGAGCCTTGTGAGGTGTATATGGATCATAAGAGTCTGCAGTATCTTCTCTCTCAGAAAGATCTTAACGGCCGACAATGGAGGTGGCTTGAATTGATTAAAGATTATGATCTCACTATCCGCTATCATCCTGGGAAGGCGAATGTGGTAGCAGATGCTTTGAGCAGGAAGTCCATAGGCAGCATGACCTTTCTTTATGCTGATATGAGACCATTGGCCCGAGAATTGCAGTCCCTTGGCGACTCTGGCGTGAGATTTCTTCTCCCAGACTCCAGTCGAGTCTTAGCATGTATTGCAGCTCAGACTTCCTTGGTCAATCAGATTAAGGGAAGATAGTTCGAGGATCCTCATCTGCAGGAGTTGCGTGGCCGTGTCCTAAGTGGAGGAGTTCCCTCCTTCGAGCATGATTCAGATGGAATTCTTCGGTTTAATGGTCGACTCTGTGTTCCTGATGTTGGGGATTTAAGGCAGTCAGAGCTCGGTGAAGCTCATAGCTCGCGTTATTCCATTCATCCTGGTATTACAAAAATGTATCAGGACCTCCGAGAGCTATACTGGTGGAAGGGGATGAAGAGAGATGTATTTGATTATGTATCTCGTTGCTTGAACTGTTAGCAGGTTAAGTTCGAGCACCGGTGACCAGTAGGGTTAGCCCAAGAATTGCCCATTCCCGAGTGGAAGTGGGAGCACATCACAATCGATTTTATAGTTGATCAGCCAAAGACCTTGCGGCGCCACGATTCAGTCTGGGTCATTGTCGACTGACTGACTAAATCAGCTCATTTTATCCCTGTAAAGACTACTGATTCAGCTCACAGACTGGCTCGGATTTTCATTGAGCAGGTGGTTAGGCTGCATGGTACTCCTGTATCTATTATCTCAGATCGTGGTTCCCAGTTTACTTCTCAGTTCTGGCAGTCTTTTCAGAGAGAGTTGGGGAACTAGGTGCAGCTTAGCACAGCATTCCATCCACAGACTGACAGTCAGTCCGAGCGGGTTATTCAAATTCTGGAGGACATGTTGAGAGCTTGTGCACTGGACTTTGGGGGTTATTGGGATGATCATTTGGCGTTAGCAGAGTTCTCTTATAATAATAGCTACCAGTCTTCCATTCAGATGGCTCCATTTGAGGTCTTATATGGTCGTCGATGTCGTTCTCCTATTAGCTGGTTTGAGTCTCGAGATGTCGAGGAGATGAGTTCAGATATGGTTCGTCAGACTCTCGATGTTGTTCGTGTAATTCAGGATCGTTTACGGACCGCCCAGAGTAGGCAGATTTCATATTCGAACCGGAGGAGCCGAGAGTTAGAGTTCGAGGTCGGGGACATGGTATTTCTGAAAGCGTCACCGATGCGAGGTGCAAAGAGATTTGGTAGGAAAAGAAAGCTTAGTCCCAGGTTTATTAGCCCTTTCCGTATCGAGAAGCGTATTGGTAAGGTATCTTATCGGCTCGACTTGCCAGCTTCTATGCCAGTTCACCCAGTTTTCCATGTATCGATGCTCCGGAAGTGCATCCGAGATCTTTCAGAAGTGATCGAATTAGACCCTGCTCAGCTAGATGTGAATCTAGCGTACGAGGAGTTCCCAGTTGCTATAGTTGCGCGTGACGTCCGGAAACTTCGTTCGAAGCAGATTCCGATGGTTTGAGTGCGATGGAATAATCGTCCTCGCGAGGAGGATACTTGGGAGCTTGAGTCCAGTGTGCGTGAGAGGTATCCTTACCTCTTCGACGATTCAGGTTCTATCTTGGTCTTTAAAGCCTAAAAGTTCTTATCATTATATATTATTTTGGTTTCGTAGTAAATGTCATTGAAAATTTGGTGTAAGCATTCTCATTAGAGGTGTGAAATCTATTTTAGACTCTTGCTCATTCGAGGACGAACGAGAGTCTAAGTGGAGGAGAATGAGACGACCTCGGTCAGTCGTTTCGGAAGTTAGGACTCCGATTGGCATGCCGATAATTATAAAATATTCGTAAGGTCCATTAGGATCTGTCTGTAAAATTTGAGCTAAATCAGACCTCGTTTGGTAAGCATCAGAAGAGGGTTTCAGTTTTTATTGTCGATAAATATTAAAAAGAGATTTTTGAGCTCGGTTTTGGCGATGAGCTCCGATTCGAAATCCGAAAGCGCTGTTAGGTTCGTATGATTATTGGTGACTTTTGTGATTTTTCGAAAGTGAATTTCGATATTGTTCGGCTAGTTTCCGCAAAAATGCCGAAAGTTAAATAATTTGACCTTTTTCCTTCAAATTCGCATCTTGAGTTTCGAGAGTCCGATTTGAGAACCGTCTTCGCGAGTATGTTACATATATTTTGTATAACTTACTTGAAAAATTTGAGATCATTTCGACTTCTCTAGGGTTCCATTTTAATTTTAATCGTCGTAGCGAATTTATTAAAAAAATAATTAAAACATAAGAAAAAGTAAATTGCATGTCGGTTTAGCTAAGGGATTAATCCCTTAGCAGCAGTACTACGTCAAAGATAGAAACAGGAATATACAACAATACAGAGAAGAGAAAGGTTAGGAAAAAGAGAGGAAAAAAAGGGAAAAAGAGGTGGAAAATAGTGAAATTTCTACCCCAAATCTTCAGGTAATGATGTTAAGTCATTATCTTAGCTTATTACATGTGTTTGAATATATTTTTACGGTAAAAATAGAGATATTAGACATCGCCCTAATGACTTAAATTGATAGTTTAAAGGGTCAATTGGAACCCGATGAAGGAAATTATTATATATTCGTACTCAGTGAGTTGGGCAACATATAAATGTAATTTATTTAGGGTTTGGTTATGGGACTTTGAACCCTATACATAGGCCTGGCCTGCGTATTGCGTATGCGAATAGGGTATCAGGTTCCTAACTGGATTGCCCTAAGACATAAAGAATGAAGCCTTTAGCTTTATTTGATATAATTTTTCTGCTTATTGAATAGAAAGGGATCGTTTGGCAGTTAATCCAATGTTGAGTAACAGGGCTAGCTTTGGAATACGGTAAGTGATTATATCCATTTCTTTGGAGGCATTTGGCCTCGTGGATTTTCTACCACGTGTTCCTTACGTGTGTAGCTGCCGATAGGCGTACTCATTACGCCTTAGCCTTGAATTTTTACGTTGTATCTTATATGTTATGTCATGTTGCTGGTATTGCATTGAGTATCTGAGCATTGTACTCTGGCTGTCATTATTTCATATACTTCCCGGTAATCGATGAGAGTCCCGAGCCGGTGAAGGGTCATTACTGCATACACTTTTCGGTAGTCGATGAGAGTCCCGCGCCGGTGAAGGGTCATTATTGTATATATATCCTGGTAGACGATGAGAATCCCGCGTCGAAGATAGGTTTCGGGCACATGTGACCCCATTGCATCATGATACATCATTGCATATCTTTATATGCATTTTTTTTAGTTTTACAGATTTATTGCATTAATTATCTGTGAATGATTTATCTGGTTGACTGCTATGGCTTCTGTTTCCCTGACTAGCATATCTATTTTTCGAGGTTTCTTGTTTGTCCTCACTGATTGAGTCCTTATGACTCACCCCCTATTTGTTCTTGTGTTTTCTTTTCGTTCGGCAGATTCTGCTCCAGGATCCAGCCAGCCACGTCGTGATTGAGGAGTAGTACGTTTTCAGCTGTCTACGGTGAGCCATCTTGTTCATTACGGCCACCAACTTCAGATATTACAGTTTTCCTTACTTTTGCTCCGTTCGGGAGGTGTGCATATCTTTTGACCTTCTTAGATGTCTGATCTGGAAACCTTTAAAAATGTGTCTTCTAGGTAGATATTTGTATTATTCAGACAGCTTGTATGTTTGTCTATCCTTGAGAGTTATCTTATGTTGTTAAAGTTTGGTTCATTTTCATTTCAAGGTAATTCTTCACAATTTATATCAATTCAGTCAATAGGGTTCGCCCGACAGGTTTAGGGGAGGTGGTCGGGTGCCCGCACAGCCTAACCGAGAATTCAAGTCGTGTCAGACGGGATTCCTAACTGAAAAATAAAAAAAAAAAGAAATTTTTTAACATAGCAGCTTTGGCTGTTGAATTGCAGTAAAATAGAATTAAAAAATAAAATGCAGATAGAGAGACATACCTATTGTTTTTGTTGAGAGGTATGTTTCTTTGAATATGGATGAAGTACTGGAGTGCGTCTGCAGGATGTCCTGTTGTGTCCACGCTTTCTACATATCCCACATTGTTTTCCCTTTTGTCTTACATATTCTGCAGTGGAGACAAATCTTTTCTCCTGCCTTCTACCTGGCTTAACTTTAAAATATGGGGGTTTTGTTATCTCTTCTTTAATACTATCAGGTACAACACATGATTCTTCATGTCCAACAATGTTTATTTCCGCTTCATACTGTTTTAACCATGTTTCTCTTTTATTCCATATAGAGCAATAATCGGACTAGTGTAGGTGTACTCTGTCTATGGCAGCAAGTGCATGTTCACAAGGTATTTCATCCATCTGGAACTTGAGGCATTTACATTCTTTCTTCTTCAAACAAACAGTGAATTCTAGCATTCCTATTTTTAGGGGTGCAGTTGTGCGCCATGTGTATCTGTCTATAAATACAGTCTTTGAACATAGAATCATCACTCAAAGTTGTTTAAGATTTTTCAAATTTTTTACTTTTATATGCAGTCTTTTAGACACAGGGAAATGGGCATGTAGTTGAGAATGGACATGCACTTCAAAATGGGCATGTGGTTGAGAATGGACATGCACTTCAAAATTTGCATTCCACTGAGCAAACAGGGTGTGATTTATATTGGGAGATTGCAGGTTTGCAGGGAGACATTGAGCAGCTGACTCGTACTGTAGATCACCTCCGATTATTAATTATTCGGCAAAATCAGAGGATTGAAAGGAATGAGCGACAAATAACAAGGATTATGAGGGCAATGAGAGAAATCCCAAATTATAATAAAGTAGACACTCCACCAGGGTCACCAGAGAACTAATTGGCTATGCTTTTTAATGAACTTATGTTGTATTAACTTGATGATAGAGAAAAGGCTGAGACTCCACCAGTGTTATGTTTTTATGCTTCTATCTGCAAGTGTAATTTATTTGTAATATTTATGTAAACGTTAATGAAAATGCCCGTAAGTTTGCGTTCGTTTTGTGTGAAAAATGTTCTTTAATATGCTGGGGATTCCCGCAGATTTTTATGCTGGGGCTAGTAGTTTAAGGCATATCGATGCTGTTGAACCCCAAAAAAATAACCCCGAGAGGTTAAATTCAGGAATATCAACTGAATGGACTAATTCTTTTAGAGTTTTTTGGAGTCGCCATCCAATTTAAGGAAAACAGGGAACCAAATAAGCAAATGCGTGTAAAAACTCTGTTTTTGGAAAAAGGCAGTCTTTTCAGAGATTCCAAAGGTAAGAGGTTTTGCTAATTTCGAAAGAAGGTTTTTAAAGCACTTTCGAAATTCCATAAAATACGGTTAATCCGACAGGTTTCCAAATTAATTTGCAAGTGCATTTTCTAAACATTATCTAAAATGATTAATTGAAATACTTTATTTCGCAAAATGATTTAACTTGCACGCATTTGTTAAATTGGATCCACAATTGACATTCAATGAAATGACAGCTCCAAAATATAAAGGTAAAGACTATAAGGTAAAGCAATCAATCAAATAGTCATATAATCAAAGGTTCATTGACTAATCATTCTACAAATAAATTGTACAAATTCTATGAAGTCGAATTACATAAATAATGAGAATAAGTTCAAAAGGTAGAACCCGGAAGCGGCATATTCACTCAATCAAATGTACCTCGCAAAACAAACAAAATGAAATTGGATTAGTACGATAATAAAGTGTAATAACTAATGAAAATAAAATAATAATAATAAAGTAATAATAATAATGATAAAATATATATATTATTAATAATAATAAATATAATAGTAATAAAAATAATAATGATAGTAAGGGGTTTTATTTTGCAAAATTTAGGCTCAGGTTTGTATGGCGTGTCGCGTAGAGGCTCGGGATTTTGATACGGCTGCAAACACGGAGCCCGGGTCGGTTGCCATGCCAAGTACCAAACCCACCACTCTATTCGACTTGCTTTGCATTAAATTCATACATTCATCGTCGCCTATTTGCTTTAGGAACACGGGGACGAGACTGTTCAAGTGTAGTATTCGTTCAAACCAATCCCGAGGCCTCAATACGTGCATATGTATTTTTCATTGGCCAAAGTGAAACCAGTGTTGTTTCTGTTTACAGTCAATAAGCAATATCCAAAGGATTCCACATAGACAACAGTATCCACTTCCAGTCCAGCTATATCAAAGGCGACTCGCAGTCAAGGGAAATAACAGAGACCATCACCACTCCAAAAGTCTAGATGTATCAACCATTACACCATGAACAAACTAACATCGGCCAAAGATCTAATCAGATTTTCAGCGAGACAACAAGAACAAACTTAGCTTTCACCAGTGACCTGCAATAAAAATACAATAGCAAAGGACCAAGAAACATGTTTGACGGGATAACCCATCTCTAGAAGAACCAGAAATTTCGATAAAGATCCGTAAAATAAATCTCCACGAATCAATGGTAATAGCAGTGACTTAAATAAAAAATAAGCACACAAGATGAAGTAGAACAATAATACTGTCGCCAGTCAGAATTTCGCAACCAAATTCCGGCCAAAACAAAAGTGGCATAGCGAGTGGAGAAATAACCAGACGGGGTTTGAAGGAGCGACACCAGCCAAGTAGCGGCGTCGCTACAACTCCACCACACTCCTCATCGATTTCAGTCATACATCAAGGAAACAGGAGAGAACAAAGTCCAGCGGTGATAGGAGATTTCCGGTGGGGTTCAGTACACCGTCGACCTTCTTATATTTTCAACAACAGAGCGGAACAAAATGCATCAATAAAACACAGCGTTTAATCCATTTTCATCGTCACTGCTTCCGATGGAGGTGGTGGTTTGGTTTTCGTTTCTGCTCGATTGGGTGTGTTTGTGGTGTTGTGTGTAAAAAAAAAGTGTGTGGATCTGCTATGTGTTGCGTATGTATGTATGTGTGGACTAATGACATAATGGAGAGAGAGAGATGGTGAGGAAGATGAAGGGTTTTTCTTCTCCTTTTTTTTTTATTGAGATCTGATTTTTTGTAGGGTGTGAAGATAATGATGAATAGTGTGGGTGAGGGTAGGGTTTTAGGATTTATAGGGAGAGGGTTAGGGGTTTCCAAAATTGGTCTAGGAAGAAAATTGTGTGTTGTATAATATACACGTTGCGTAGATAGGCCGAGATTCAAAGTAAATAACGATTCTGACCATTTTCTTTTAAAAATCACGAACTATCTATTATTTAGAAATTAACCTTATTTCAAAAATAATTAGTCGTTAATTGAAAATTCTGGGACAAAATTGGGTGTCAACAGCTGCCCCTCTATACCCGAAAAGGATGAAAGATTTTTCAAGGTAAAGAAAGTTGACGTAAAAGCCAATTTTGTCACGGTAAAGCCGAGACTCTGATTCCTGGGATCAAAATGCGAGGCTTATGGATATGACCGAACTCCGGTTTCCGAGTTGCCTATATATCTCAGGCTGAACGAGAATCAGGCCATATGTAGTTCGACGCAATTTGAAAAATAGAAAACGAGATAGTAACGACTACTCAAGCACGGGAAAAGAGGCTTGTAATCACCCAAGTTATGAAAATATGGTCGACGACACACCCATAAAGAGGGGTTTACACGGACATAGCTTCCACTGCATCTCGATAATCGAGCCATCTTATCTTCAATCTCAAACCTCAAGACTCTAGGGTTAACAAGTGACTTACCTCTAGGGTTGATGACTTATGCGGGTGCGGTTCTTCAGGTCTTCGTTGACGAGTCTAGCTCATATCAACGATTGCCCCAGCTCACTGCTAAGAAAAAGTTCCTCGTTATGCTCCAAATGCTATTGCGGTACTGCCAAAATTCTGTAACAATCTCGACAAACGGTAAGCGAGCAACTACGAATAAACTATAATAATTGGAATAAGAAATAAATAAAGCGATAACAAAAATTGTAAATGCGGGTGGTGATATCATCAAAAGCTCTTCCTTCAAAATACTGACGAGGCGCTCCACCCGAAGAGCCTCTAGGCTGATCATTATTTCGAAACATTAAAGTAAACCTTCTTATATTTTCAACAACAGATCGGAACAAAAATACATCAATAACAACAACGTTTAAACCATTTTCACCGTCACTGCTACCGATGGAGGTGGCGGTTTGGTTTCTGTTTCTGCTCGATTGGGTGTGTCTGTGGTGTTGTGTGTAAAAAAAATGTGTGTGGATCTGCTATGTTTTGCGTATGTATGTGTGGACTGATGACATAATGGAGAGAGAGATGGTGAGGAAGATGATGGGTTTTTCTTCTCCCTTTTTTTTATTGAGATCTGATTTTTTGTAGGGTATGAAGATGATGATGAATAGTGTGGGTGAGGGTAGGGTTTTAGGATTTATAGGGAGAGGGTTAGGGGTTTCCAAAATTGGGCTAGGAAGAAATTTGTGTGTTGAATAATATACACGTTGCGTAGATAGGCCAAGATTCAAAGTAAATAACGATTCTGACCATTTTCTTTTAGAAATCACGAACTATCTTTTACTTAAAAATTAACCTTATTTTAAAAATAATTAGCCGTTAATTGAAAATTTCGGGACAAAATTGGGTGTCAACAGATGCCCCAGATATTTTTGCTGGGGCTAGTAGTTTAAGGCATATGGATGTCCCTGATGTTTTTGTTGTGGCTAGTAATTTAAGGCACATGGATCCCAATGTTCTTATACCGGGACATTTGAGTTTATTTTTTATTTTTCCAATCCTCTTTATAATGAAGTCTTTGTTTTGTATCCTGGTCCCAGTTCTCTATCCAAAAGGAAAAGAACAAGCAATGTGCTGCTTTTATATAAAGAAAAAAGAATCTTTACTATCATCCAAAAGCAAAAGGATAATACAGTATAATAGAGAACATTTCTTGTATAACTATTTTAATATAAATAGACCACTTTATTACTGAAGAGAACACGCAAATATTTTTGTATTTTAAGATGGGAACAGTCGTTGAAGCAGTGTTGAATGAATTGGATGCTGAATTAGATCAGTTTGTAAGTTAATCATACCATTTTTTTAAAGTGTTATTTTTGTTGTTGTTGTTGTTGTTGTTGTTATTATGCTTCCCAGACTTCACCCAGACTTTTACGCTGGGATGTTATGGTAAATATAGAAGCTGACACAGCTTTTTAAGACTAGGTGAGTAAACATTGAGAAGAACAGCATTTAATTGTCTCCCTAACATTGGCGTTCGAGAAGTCTGGAGTTTATTATTTTTGGAAGCTGTAAGGACATGGGGAAGACCATACAAAACCTACCATTTTTTACTATATTTATTCTGATATTTAATCTATTTTTGACTATACATATTTTCTTTGACCATAACAGTTGGACAAAAGTTAAAATTAGAGAACGGTAACTGTTAGCTTATAAATAAGTTAATAAATGGGAACAGTCGTTGAAGGAAATAACAGCTATCACCAGCTTCACAAATATTTGTTACTGAAGAGAACCCTAAATATTTTTGTATTTTTAAGATGGGAACAGTCGTCGAAGCAGTGTTGAATGAATTAGATGCTGAATTAGATCAGTTTGTAAGTTAATCATAGCATTTTTTTTTTTAAAAGTGTTGTTTTTGTTGCTGCTATTATAATATTGTGCCTTTCTTCTTTTGTTTTGTTTTGTAGATTTTGCCAGTATGGTTGGCAATTATGCTTCCCAGATGTGATGTGTCAACCACTCTTATTTGCTGTGGTAATCATTTCCAGATGAACTATCTAAAAGTGAGAAGAGAGAGAAAGCTCTGTAATGGATGGAGGGATTTCGTTCGTACTAACAATCTCGGAGTAGGAAGTACGTTACATTTTAGAGTTCTGCAATCCTCAGATCGTGTGGTTTTGAATGTTAGTATTTTGCAGCTTGAACTAGAACCTTTAAATTCTAGTTCTAGTTCTAGTTCTAGTTCTAGTTCTGGCTCTACTGTTGAAGACGCCTGAATAAGATAACATATTTCTGTGTTTTAGTTTAATCTCTATTGAATTTTTTACTTTATTTATATGTGTGTTTTCAGCTTTTGGTAAACAATATCCGAGTTTGGGGCAGTTATGTATGTGTAATGTAACTGTTGTTTTTTGAATTGTGATTGTTCAGTATTTTATCATAACTGTTATGTAATGGTGCCTTTTCAATTATAAGTTGCAACTGTTATTAGATTATTGAATTTATTCTATAAGTACATATCAACTAGTAGTTGTTTCTTATCATCTTATTATTACAATTATCTATATTTAGATTTTTATACTTCAAGTACAACAATGTCTGAAAGTAGTGTCAATCAATCAATACTGTCACCAGCACAGTCAGGGCCACAACCACCACTACCAGCACTACCCCTACAGCACTAGGATTTCCAAATAATCTAAATTGGGATGTTGTAGTCCTACAGGGTCAGATGCAGGACCACATTAATATAATACAACAAATGCAAAATGATATTTGGAATTTGCGTAATGTGCAAAGGCGACAAGTGCGAAAGATCTACCGCGCTATTGAAGCTATAGCAGCACATCTTAATTTTGACCTTCCACCAAGATCTCCATGATGGAGTTATTTGAAGTTTCTATGTTGTTATTTTTAATTATTAGTCGATAATTTTCTATTAGTCTATAATTAGTATAGGACCCAGATTAAAATGTTGTTATTTTCAACTGCATAACACTATGGCTCCAGCACAAGTACTGGGACTAATTTATGTGATAACAGTTTTTTATATATGAATAAATATTATAAAATTTTGTGATTATGAAAATGTTGCTCATATTACAAGTACTTGGATTAGTTTACAATTATTAGTATAGGACCCCCAGATCAAAATGCTGTTATTTTCAACTGCATAACACTATGGCTCCTGCATAAGTACTGGGATTAGCTACAATTATGGGTATAGGACCCCAGATCAAAATGCTGCTATTTTTCAAATGCATAACACTATGGCTCCAGTACAAGCACTGGGACTAATGTATGTGATAGCAGTTTTTTATATATGAATAAATATTATTAAATTTTTTGATTATGAAAATGCTTCTCATATTCAAACTACAGACTTTTGAAAGTTATAGTACAGAATCTGTTGTGGATTTTAAATATCGAAAAAGAGTTCTTATAGTAATTTAAGTTACATAATCTCTGTTGCAATTGATAACGTACAAAAACTGTAAGACCATAGAAAACATAACTTCTTAGACTACATTTAATGTATTTTTGAAAAAATACATATCAGCTTAGCAGTTACTGACTTTTTTACTATAAATAACTCTTTGCAGTTAAAGGAAACTACAAAGTTTTTTGAGACTTCATTTCCTCATATAAACTACACCGTTTTTTTTAAAACAAGATATGGCGGATGAAAACAATCGTGTGGAGGAACTAGGGCAGTTCGACAAGAAAATCACATCATTTTACTTCAATAGAGATCATTTTGTATGTTAAAAGAAATGACCAAAGTATTTTTTTATATTTTTCATTTAATTTTTCAGTGTTTTATGATTTTTTATTAACTGTGAAATATTATTTCTTTTAGATCTTTCCCTCCGCTGCCAAATAAAAATGGAATGGCATGCATAATTTGTGAAGATGAAAATGATGATGTACATTTGTGAACTTCAAAGTTGGGAAACACGCAAGGTTGTGTAACGGATGGAAGGATATGATTATTAAGAAAGGCTTCAGGATATGTAATATACTTCGTTTTGATCACCTATGGCACGAGATGATCGATGATATTCCATCAGTTGTTTTTGTTGTTTCTGTCATAAACCATCAGAATGGTGAAGGAGATGGTGATGATGATGAAAGCAATGATGATGATGATTGATGATGATGATGATGATGATGATGATGATGATGATGATGATGATGATGATGATGATGATGATGATGATGATGATGATGATGATGATGATGATGATGATGATGATGATGATGATGGAGCATCAGCATAGAATCTAATTTTAATTGAATAATTTCTAGTAGTCGTTTGTAGTTTTAATATGTACTGTCTATGAGTACTCTATATATTTGTGTTCTAATTAAAACTACTCTATTTATGTATTAATTTTTATCTAATTATGTTTTATATATTTGCATCTCTCATCAATTAACTGTAAGGCTTGATAAATAACTGAAATAGGAAACATAAGTTCAATCCTAGTTTGTAGAAGCTCATATTCTATATGCGTAGAACTTCAGTCCATGATGATAGAAGTTCTGTCCATGAGGATTGAAGTTCTAGCCACTGAAATTTTGTGATTATGAAAATATTGCTCATATTACAAGTACTGGGATTAGTTTACAATTATTAGTATAGGACCCCCAGATCAAAATGTTGTTATTTTCAACTGCATAACACTATGACTCCAGCACAAGTACTAGGATTATTAGAGAATTTTGAAGTGCAGCTTTATAAGCTAATTATACATAGCTACAGGATATTTTAATGGGGCTTTACTCCAATATAACACTAAGCCCCGGCATTTTTATGTTGGACAACAGGTGCAGATTTATAAGCTAAAATATAGCATAGCTACAGGATATTGTAATTGGGCTTTGCTTCAACGTAACACTAAGCCCAAGCATTTAATGCTGGACAACAGGATTTTTTGAAGTGCAGCTTTATAAGCTAAAATATAGCATATCTACAGGATATTGTAATGGGGCTTTGCTTCAACGTAACACTAAGTCCCAGCATTTAACGCTGGACAACAGGATTTTTTGAAGTGCAGCTTTATAAGGTAAAGTATAATATAATATAGCTACATGATATTGTAATGGAGCTTTACAATTATGAGTATAGGACCCCAGATCAAAATGCTGTCATTTTCAAATGCATAACACTATGGCTCAAGCACAAGTACTGGGACTAATGTATGTGATAGCAATTTTTTATATATGAATAAATATTATTAAATTTTGTGATTATGAAAATGTTGCTCATATTCAAACTATAGACTTTTGAAAGTTAAAGTACAGAATCTGTTGTGGATTTTAAATATTGAAAAAGACTTCTTATAGTAATTTAAGTTACAGAATCTTCCATAATTTTTAATTTGACTTGACTTGACTTGTCATGTAAAAGGACAAAAGAATCTATCTACTTTTGTTCATGTATTGTCAACAATATAATATTGTGAATTAAGTATGGTAGAGAATTCCAGGTCATTATGCTGGGTCTACTTCTGAAATAAGTAACGAGTCCTAAGATTTTATACCAACAAAGTTAGTCGACACAATGATGTGTATTTGCAAAGTTAAAGTAGGGAACATTTTATGAATTTCAATATATTTTGAAACAGAGGTCTGTTGTAGAAATTTAAAGTACAGAATCTTTCCAGAATCTCTTTGATTTATTTTTGTGTTTTCAACTGTGTAATACTGTGACTTTAATACACAATTACAGTAAAATCTCAGTTCAATTTTATCCTATACAGATATGACCCCACCTATAAAAAAATGTGATATCTTCTTCATTGGATTTTGTTCAATTTTCAGTGAGAGATGCAAGGAATCTAAAAAGCTTTTTTTGAGTTACAATGTCAACTAAATAGAAGAAATATTCTTTTACAGGTTTTTTTTATTTTTATTTTCTATAAAATAGACAGTGGTGTTGTTTTTTTACTTGTACAAAATAAATATTATTCTAAAAAAATAAAAATAAAAAAACATATAATAAAAAAATGGCTTGCAATGATGAAGTAAGAAGACAACAATGACGCCAGTTGAATAACGATGTTAGGAATTTGAAAAGTGATCTTGAATTTTTGAAAACTGAGGTATCAGTCGTGAAGAATAATTTGGATGTGTTGTTTGAATTTTTTGTAGTTTTCAGAGGAAAAAATAATAAAGATATGGATCGACTTTTTGATAAACTCATGGACATTGAATTGCAGAACTTTACAGACTCAACCTTTGGTTCTAGCTCTCGCGTTCCTAGTAATTGTTAATGTTTTATTGTATTTTTTTTTGTGTTTCGGAGTGTTCTGTTTTTATGCTTTCATATGCGCGAAGCAAGTATAATTTATCTTTTCTTGTACTTGAGGATACTTCGTTTGTGTTTTTAGAAGTATCCTTTTATGTAATATTTATGTTAATGTTAATGAAAATGGCTGTAAGTTTGCCTTTGTTTGTGTGTAAAATGTTTGACTCTTAAATAATATTTATGTACAATCCAAGCAACACATGCTGGGGTATAGTAGCCAAGGGACAGGGATCCCCCAGATGTTTGTGCTGGGGCTACTAGTTTAAGGCACATGGATCCACATATTTTTATGCTGGGGCCAATATTTTAAGGGACATCTGTCCTCAGATTTTTATCCTGAGACATTATTGTAAATATAGAAGTTGTTCTAGTTTTTAAGAGTGTGGCAACAAATATCTAGGGTACCAGCATTTACCAGGATAACATTGGCATACGAGAAGTCCTCGAACTGGAAGAAACATAGGGAAGAACATAGAAACACAGTCTTTTTTACTACATTTATAGTGATATTTAATCTATTTTTGACTATACATATTCTCTTTGACCATAACAGTTGCACAAAAGTTAGTAACTGCTAGCCTATAAATAAAGCTTTGCAGTTGAAGCAAACAATAACTAACTGGCAATTCATCTACTCATATAAATTTTTATTTTTATTATTTGATCAAAACAATAATATGGAGGATGATCGTTGGGAGGAACTAGGAGATTTCGCTATGCGAATCACAAAATAATACTTCAAAAGAGATGATTTTGTATGTTAAAAAAATTACCAAACTATTTTTTATATTTTATTCATCTAATTTTTCAATGTCTTTGATTTTTTTTATTAAGTGTGTAAGTTTATTTTTTCAGATCTTTTCAGAGAGTTGGAAACAGAAGCTGCCAAATGTAAATGGAAACGCATAGTTACTTTTTGCAAATGATGACAGAAAATATGAAATGAAATTCAAGGCTGAGAAGGGACATTCAAGGTTGTGTAATGGATGGAAAGAGATGCTTCAGCTTAAAGGGTACAGGCTGGGTGATATGCTTCGGTTTAATCACATTGTTCATGAGGTTTACAACGGAATTGCCACTGTTGTTTTTGAAGTTTCATTAGTAAACCGTCAGGATGGTCATGGCAAGAACAACAACAATGATGATGATGATGGCAGCAGTGAAGAAGATGTAGGATCAGCCCAGAAGCCTATTGTAATTGAATAAGTTTTAGTAGTTTTTATATTTTTTCTAGTTAATGTGGGATGTTTGTTTGTCTTTTTTTTTTTCATGTGTGTTTTTAAGTTTTCAGTAGATGATGAATTATGAACAGTGTTTTTCGTATTATGAGCTGTGTTTTCGTTATTTTTAAGTACTGTATTTTTAAGTAAAGTAACTAAAAAATAGATAAATCGCGACAAGTATTTTGCACGGCAACAAATGAAAAGTATATTTTTTATATATAATAATCCTTGTTAAAGAATACAGAGAAAGTGAAATTAAAAAAAAAGTGCTCTATAAGTGAATAATCCTTTTTTTACTTCAGAATTGCTGCGACTGAATGAAAATAGAGAAGAATGGTCTTCTATCTATGTAGTGACGACGGGATTCCTAACTGAAATACAAAAAAAAAAAAAAAAAAAAAAAAAAAAATTTAACATAGCAGCTTTGGCTGTTGAATTGCAGTAAAATAGAATTAAAAAATAAAATGCAGATAGAGAGACATACCTATTGTTTTTATTGAGAGGTATGTTTCTTTGAATATGGATGAAGTACTGGAGTGTGTCTGCAAGATGTCCTGTTGTGTCCACGCTTTCTACATATCCCACATTGTTTCCCCTTTTGTCTTACATATTCTGCAGTGGAGACAAATCTTTTCTCCTGCCTTCTACCTGGCTTAACTTTAAAATATGGGGGATTTGTTATCTCTTCTTTAATGCTATCAGGCACAACCCGTGATTCTTCATGTCCAACAATGTTGATTTCCGCTTCATACTGTTTTAACCATATTTCTCTTTTATACCATATAGAGCAATAATTGGACTTGTGTAGGTGTACTCTGTCTATGGCAGCAAGTGCATGTTCACAAGGTATTTCATCCATCTGTAACTTGAGGCATTTACATTCTTTCTTCTTCAAACAAACACTGAATTCTCTCCCTTCATCTGTTACCTTAAAGCTTTGATCCGTAGTCCGGTCAACCTGAAAAAATGTTATGTATAAGACTACTTGACTAGTTTTTATTTAGTAAAAAGAAAAATAAATAAATAACTAGCATAACAGATATAATGCTGCAATTTTCTTTTGTCCCATGACTATTTACTGGATCCCCCGGTTACGATACCATGTAGTCCCAACACAAAACCTGTGCACACTAGCAAGTCCCAGTTTTTTCATAATGGGACTGCAACAAAATATCTGGTAAGTCCCAGACTTTTTCTGGGACTTCATGAATTATAATTGACATAACAAAAATCCCATCATTCATTCTGTATGCTCAAAAATAACTGTATTATTTAATATACTCACATTCATTTTGTATGCTCTTTTTATTTTCTTTTGCAATTCTCCATCTGCCCATTTTGATGTTGCAAAGAAAATATCATGCACGCTCTTTCATCTCTCATAAAACCAGCTCTGTAGCTTGTTCATTATGTTGTCCACCATTGATAATATTGATTTTCCTCAAGCATGTAACGGAGCATTATTCATGGATTCCACAATATTTGATGTCATCATGTCATATCTTCGATTTCGACACCAAGCTCTAGTCCATCTCTCTGGTGGTTCTTCCATGAGGTAATCATAGGTTGCCATATCTATTTCTTTCATTTGATTCATATCTTTTTCAAACTCTGCAATCGTGTAGACTCGACATGCACTATTGAATATACTTATTACTGCAGAAGTCACGTTCCTTTTGTTAAGGTTCTTTTCCAGATGATATACACAGATCCCATGCGCACATTCAGGATATACATTTGTAATCCCATTTGCAATTGCAGAATTACGATCTGAAAGGAACTGTAAATTCTCACGGCAACCAAATGCAATGCGCAACTGCCTAAAGAACCAATTGTATGCCAGATTATTTTCTGAGTCCAAAACTCCAAAATTTTGGTTATTTGCATCTTTTGTCACTGCAACCAATAGTGTCCCTTGATATCTTGACTTGAGGAATGTTCCATCGACAACTATCACAGGTCTACAATGTTTTCAGTCTTTAATAGATGTCGCACAAGCAAAAAACATATATTTGAACACATAATACAATTGCAGTGTTATGAGTAAAATGCATGATAAAATTTTGAGTCTCAGCTTTTAGTACTGGAACCTTACTTATACATAATTACGACGTCCCAGCATTTTGTGATGGGACTCCAACAAATAACAGTGCAGTCTGAGGCCTTTTTTAATGTGGATTACTGGAATTCTACACAAAAATATATAACTACACATTTTCTTTTTTTTTAACCTGTTCTCAGCATCTCTTTGAAGAGCAACGTGTGAGCCTGGATTGATGTCTCTTAGCACATATAAATATGCTGGTAACTTCTGAATGTTCTCCTCAGGCATGCCTCTAATTAAAGACTCTCCTTCTTTTATAGCACGCCATGCCTTATTATAAGAGATTTCAACTCCTATTTTCGTTCTAATCTCTGCAACAACAAAATTAGGCTTAACAGGATAATTATCGTCTCTCAGATTCTCAACTATCTCATCTCGGATCATCTTTGACGTAGCATGTTTTTGGTCTCTTTTTCTGTCATCCACTGAGCAAGTGTGATTCTTCTCAAACTTCTGTATTTTGAACAGTGTGGACTGTTTAATTCTGGAAGATCGAACAGTTCACTCATATTTTTCATTCATACACACCAATGAATATCTCATTGTGCTTGATCTCACAACCTTGAATTCAAAATGGTGTGCAATTGCAGTTGTCTGGAAACATTTAGTAACACACTGTTTGTTTTATAAAATTGATCCAACCTTGATGTCGTCCAAATCTGCGTGTTCTTTCAGTATTTGACGAGGAGATTCTTTTATTTTCTTCCTTGAATACCTCTTTCTCTTTTTTGCAACACTTGATATCTCAGGAGGTTGAAGATTTACAAGCTGTTGTTCTGTGTTTTCAGCATGCATTAACTGTTGATCTACTGCTACAGTTTCGACAGACGGAGGCGTTAAAACTATCACTTCAAAAGCATTATCGTTGTCTATTTGCATTATCATCTGGCCTTCAGTGTAATCAACTCTCTCAGACTCTGGAGATCGTTGTGTAATGTCAACTATGAAACTTCTAATCCTATACTCGGAATTATTCTTCATCAAGTGTAAATAGCTGATTAAATCATTGGTATTTTTTATAGGGACCCCTGTGCTTGTTCCAAGTTCCATCTCAAACCATATGACTGTCTCAAAGTCTTCTTCATCTAAATCTATCTTTTTCCAAAGGTTCTTTTTGAAATCTTCAAATGTATCTGTTTCAGTATGCAGAAAAATCCTTGTCTCATGATCTATGTACTTATAATCTGGTGTCCATTTCCCATTGAATGCAAGAACAATACATTGTTTAGCCATTACCTGTAGTTATAAACACAGTAAAAACACTAAACTAAATGACAAAGAAAGCCACATGGTAAAATACTGTAATTGTAGCTTAATAATGAAAGCTTAAGAACTGCTAACATATAAGCTAAATATACATATCCATAGTATAATGGAACTGCACTTTGCTTCAACATAACACTAAGCCTCAGGGGAGGGGATTTTGAAGTGCAGCTTTAAAAGCTAATTATACATAGCTACAAGATATTTTAATGGGGCTTTACTCCAATATAACACTAAGCCCCAGCATTTTTATGCTGGACAACAGGTGCAGCTTTATAAGCTAAAATATAGCATAGCTACAGGATATTGTAATGGGGCTTTGCTTCAACATAACACTAAGCCCCAGCATTTAATGCTGGGCAACAGGATTTTTTGAAGTGCAGCTTTATAAGCTAAAATATAGCATAGCTGCAGGATATTGTAATGGGGCTTTGCTTCAATGAAACACTAAGCCTCAGCATTTAACACTGGACAACATGATGTTTTGAAGTTCAGCTTTATAAGCTAAAATATAGTCATAGCTACAGCATATTATAATAGGACTTTTGCTTCAACGTAACACTAAGCCCCAGTATTTAATGCTGGACAACAGGTGATTTTAAAGTTCTAAGCTAAAATATAGTCATAGCTACAGGATATTGTAATGGGGCTTTGCTTCAACGTAACACTAAGCCCCAGTATTTTAGTGCTGCATACCTTTTGAACTCAATGCAGATTCATATTAAATATATATAAAAGTAAATTCGCGTCACAAAAATAAATTCGTTGAATGAATCGCATATTTTACAGTACAAATAAGATCATAATCACGAATTTTTATTTCAAATCATTGTTTTACAGTCACAAAACAGATATATTTCCGTAAAATAACTAAAATTATGATAATTCAGCACAGAAACATCACAGAAACTGAGAAAACACATCTCAAATTACCTTTTACAGTTTGAATTTGAACTTCAGGAGAGAGAGAATGATGATCTGGAGAGAGAATGTGTGCTTTGCTCTATTTTTTTTTTTACATGTGATCTGTATTTATGTTGAGCTGTAGGTTTTTAAGGGTAGTTTAGTAAATTCAATGTATGGGGTGTTGTTAGCGCCAGTAGCCTGTATCGTACGTGAGTCATTTTTGGCTATTTCTCAATGAATTTTGAAAGTGTGGATGAAACTCATTTAAGGTGTCGAAAATTGGCTAGTCATCAAAATTTCACGACAATTCCTTATTCCAACATCAGAGGAGCATCATGCACCATATAAGTTTTCAAATCTTGAGATGGATGCTTATTAGTTTGTGAGTTGTAAAATAAAAATTACTACTACTGTTTCTTCAACTTTAACAAATATTAATCAAATTATTTTGAGACTCTAGTATTCATCCATTCCTATATTTCATTCTTGCTGGACCATATGTTTAACTTTTTAAAAAAAATTGGAGCAGGCGGTATAAACAAATGTTCATGGACCATATATATAACTCACTACTAAAAATCAGGGGTTTTCCCATCGAAGATTTCCCACCGAAATTTGATGGGAACCCTCTGTCCCACCGAAGCGGTCGAACAATCCCGTTAATATTTATTTAAAAAATATTTTTTTATATTGTCCCACCGCCGCGGTCGAACAAAAAGTAAATAATTTTTTTTTAATATTGTTCGACCGCCGTTCGACCGACGCGGTCGGATGCCTTAAATTACAGATACACAGCAGCCCGTTCTCTCTCTCTCTCTCTCTCTCTCTCTCTCTCTCTCTCTCTCTCTCTCTCTCTCTCTCTCTCTCTCTCTCTCTCTCTCTCTCTCTCTTTGATTTCTTTCTACTTTCCTCTTCTCTCTTCTCTCTTCTCTCTTCTCACAAATAATAACCCGACCCATAACACTAAAAACCTTAAATCTTTCACATAACAAATCAATCATCAACAAAATCTTTCATCCCATCTCACTTTAAATGTATATTTATCTCTAATCTAACATATTTCTCAATTTTTACATCTCACAATGGAAACCCTAACTCCTTTTTTTTTTTTCAGATCCGGCGAACCACTCTGGCAAGCAGTTCACACAGGTATGTTATTCTTTATTTTTTTTATCATATATTTTTTTATTTTCAAGTGTTAAAGTCCTTAAAAACTATGGGTATAGAAAAGAATTCATGAAAAGAACTATGGGTGACTTTGAAATTGTGGTTTGGAATGTGTTGAATTACTTGTGAAGCTTTGAAACCATTAGTTGGGGAAAGCAAAAATTCATGAAAATTGTAATGTGCACTTGAAGCTGGGTTAGGCTTGAAGTTGTAACCTTGTATAATTGTGACCTTGTACCTTGAACTCGCAAATTGGTGTTATAGACTTGAACCTTACTATAGAAATACAAATTGGTGCTTGAACTTGAACCTTGAACCTTGTGACCTTGCTATAGAAATATAAATTGGTGCTTGAACTTGAACCTTGTGACCTTGCTCTTGAACTTGCTATAGAAATATAAATTGGTGCTTGAACTTGAACCTTGTGACCTTGCTCTTGAACTTGCTATAGCTAGTTGCTCGGAATTGATATCTTGAATTGGGATTAGTAGTTTGGGGGTGTATGAGCATGTTTAGAGACTTGTAATAAAGTGAAATCTTGCAGTGAACAAGTAGGTTCTTTTTATCTCCTATATTGCTAAAGTTTGAATCATTTTTACCATTTGTTTAGAATGGGATACTTGTTTTACAAAGAGAGAAAATATAAAAATTTCTCGTAGCATAAATTGTAAGCAAATGTACTAGTATTAAACTTAACAATAATTTAATAGATATTAGCTATAAGTAATGTAGTAGCTAAACAACTTAAAATCTCTTATTTCGTAAATTGATTTGAATGAAATAAATTATTTGTAAATATCTATTTTGTAATTTTTGATTCTATTTCATTTCAAAGAAATAGATATAAATTGCAATTGAGAAGTGCTATTAATTACTAAACGATAATCATAGATAATAAATTAGTTAATAATATAAAAGTAATTGACTTAGATATAAAAGTAATATAAATGTACTTAATCTTTTTCAAATTGGTAGTATCTCAGAATAAATTATTTTTTAGTAATTAGTAAAGAATAAGAGAATATAAAAAAATTGATAAAATATTTTTAACCATTTGTTTAGAATGAAATTTTTATTTTACAAATGGACAAATATAGAACTTTTTCGTAGCATAAATTGTAAGTAAATGAACTACTATCACACTTAACAATAACTTAAGAGACATTAGCTTTAAATAATATAGTAATTACACAATTTAAAATATCTTAATTATTTTCGTAAATTCATTTAAATGAAATAAATTATTTTTAAATATTCATTGTTTAATCTTTTATTCTAGTTCATTTGATTCTTGAGAAGTGTTACTAATTACTAAATGATAATCTTAAAGAATAAATTAGTTAGTAATATAAAAGTAATTGACTTAGAAAATTATACAATTACTTAATCTTATGAAAATTGGTAGAGTATCAAAGTAATTTTCTTTTAATCTTTTCAATTGAATGTGTTTCTCAAACTTGCAATGTTTGTGTAGATATGGAATATGGAAGCCGTAGTTGGATGTATAATAGAAATAATCTCGGGCGGCAGGGGATGAGGGAAGAATTTTCTATAGGTGTTGCAAAATTTATTGCTAAGGCAAAAACACATGATGATTTTATAAGGAATGGCCAGATTAAGTGTCCTTGTGTGAAACGCAAGTGCACAAAAGGAAAGAATTTGGATGAAGTAGAAAGCATCTTTATGAGAAGGGTTTTATGCCAAATTATTTTGTTTGGGTTTATCATGGAGAGTCTCGTGAGATGCGCAATGATGTTAATTTTCAAAATTTGTGGGGGTGGGAGTGGTCAATTTGTGGATACTGATCTTGATAATTATCGAATGAACGATATGGTTAATGATGCCTTTGGGATGTACCTGGATGAGCCATCACAACCGGGTACATCGCAGCCAAATGTTGAGCATGTTCCCAATGATGAGGCAAACCTCTTCTATTAAAGGTTGGATGAAGCTAGTCGTCCGTTGTATGAAGGCTCGGTGCATTCCAAGTTGTCAGTTGTTGTTAGATTGTTAAGTATTAAATCCGATTTTAGTATATCTCAAGCAGCCATGGATTCCATCATTGGCCTCATGAATGAACTCAATCCGACTAACATGGCATTACCAACTGATTATTACTACACTAAGAAGTTGGTTTCCAATTTAGGCCTTTCTGCACAGAGAATTCATTGTTGGGTCAACGGTTGCATGTTGTTTTATAAGGATGATGTAGAACGAGAGACTCGTAAATACTGTGAGGCGCCTCGTTACAAGCCGGTTCTAAATGCTAAAAAGAAGCTGATCCCTGTTAAGTCGATGCATTACTTACCCCCCCCCCTTATACCTAGGTTAAAGAGGTTGTATGCGTCGATGAGCTCTGCTCCTCATATGAGATGGCACCATGATCGTACAAAGCAGCCGGGCATTCTAAGCCATCCGTCAGATGGTGAGGCATGGAAACACTTTGATCAGGTGTATCCGTCATTTCCTAGTGAACCAAGAAATATAAGGTTGGGTCTATGTTCAGATGGGTTCACTCCTTTTGATGTCTCGTCTACACCCTATTCTTGTTGGCCCGTATTTGTCACTCCGTACAATCTTCCGCCCGAAATGTGCATGACTAGTCCTTATCTATTTTTGAATTGCATAATCCCAGGTCCACATAACCCGAAAGCCTCGATTGATGTATTTTTGCAGCCTTTGATTGATGAGTTAAAGTTACTGTGGCATGAAGGTGTGGAAACATATGATATATCAACGAAACAGAACTTTCAACTGCGTGCTTCTTTGATGTGGACTATAAATGACTTTCCAGCTTATGGAATGTTGTCTGGGTGGTCCACTGCAGGTAAGCTCTCTTGCCCTTATTGTATGGAAGATACAAAAGTCTTCACTTTGAAAAACGGCGGTAAGAACACATGGTTCGATTGTTGCCGTCGATTCTTGCCAATGGACCATCCTTTTAGGAATAACACTAGTGCATTTATGAAGAATCAGGTTGATTTTGAGGAGCCTCCGCGAAGGCTGTCAGGAGTAGAAATATGGGATATGGTTAAGGAGTACTCTAAGGTAACTGACCAACGACCATCTAAAGCACCTAGTTATGGTATTGATCATAACTAGACTAAACAAAGTATCTTCTGGGAGTTGCCTTATTGGAAGGATAATCTTCTTCGGCATAATCTGGATGCCATGCATATTGAGAAGAATTTTTTTGAGGCTGTCTTTAATACTGTGATGGATGTCAGGAACAAGACAAAGGATAACGTGAAGGCCAGGTTGCACCTTCAGGAACTTTGTAGGCGACCTGAGTTACACGTATCTCAAGTAGGCAACACGATTTGGCTGCCCAAGGCTAGTTACACATTCGGATTAGATGAGAGAAGAATGATTTGTGAATGGGTAAATAATTTGAGGATGCTTGATGGATATGCGTCAAACCTAGAAAGGTGTTTTGATATGACAGACGGTAAGTTGACTCACATGAAAATCCACGACTGTCACATCTTCATGGAAAACTTGCTCCCAATTTTCAATGGCTTGCCTGATAAAGTTTTGAAGAGCCTATTTTTTAAGGAGCTGTGTTCTAAGACATTGAAGGAAGAGAATCTTAAGTCTTTGGAAAGTAAATTTCCTGCTGTCGCGACTAAGTTGACAAAAATATTTCCCCCTGGGTTCTTTAATGTAATGGAGCATATTCCAATTCATCTCGCGGAAGAGGCACGACTGGGAGACCCGGTGCACTGTAGATGGATGTACCCTTTCGAGAGGTAAGGTTCCTTCTCTTACTCAGTAGCTTTGTTTTTTAATTCATCTTAAGTAAATTAATTAGTATAATGATTTTGCAGAATTATTGGCAAGTGTAAGCGTGACGTGAAAAACAGGAACCAAATTGAGGGGTCAATATGTGAAGCATATCTGGCTAAAGAAACTTCTCTTTTCTGTTCGTATTATTTCGATCAGAATGTGCCATGTTTGCGGAAAAGGCCGGATCGGTATGATGTCGGAGACAACAATGATTCGAATTACCCACCATTTTCTATATTCAATCAACCTGGGAGAGGAAAGTTAACGGCTGAAGTATGCAAGTTCACTGACCGAGACAGAAAAGCAGCTACTCAGCGGATGCTATTGGTAAAGATCTTTAATTTATATGTATTTTTTTTAATGTAACTCTCGTTAATTTTCTATCTAACTTGTCCTCTTCTAATATTTGTAGGAAAAGAAAGAAGGGTGGATAGTACTTGTGCCCGAAATGTTTAAGACTAGACATATCTACACTACTAAAAAGGGGGAAGAAGTCTGGATCGAGCCGCGCGCTAAAGAGTTGTGGATAAGTTATTAAATTCAAACTTCTTTGTGTAATCCTTCAATATTTATACATCTAATTTTTATTATTAATTTTTTTTCAGGAAAAGGCTTCAGCGGCTTATGAAGCAAGGTTGGCAAGTCAAGCATCCGAGTGTAGAAGTAGTACCCCAGCTCCAATGACACTTGAGGAGGAAACCGCATTATGGTTGGAGGTGAATGGAGGGGTAAAGAAGGGATGTGCTTACGGTCTTAGTTCGCAGTATGCCTCGGATCGTCTGAATCCAGGTTTGTTTGGCTCTTACACTCCTACTAGCTCAGTTAATCCATCCGTGGAAGCTCGACTGCTCAATGATATTGAAGAGCTTAAGAGAAAGAGCGAAGAAGAATGTTTGCGCAACGAGGCAAATATGAATGCCATGCGGGAAATGATGCAAAACTGGATGGCTAGTCATTCTGAGAAGGGAAAGAAAAAAGACAAGGGCAAGAGCAAGAGGAGTAGCAGGAGCAGGGGGGAAAGACAAGACCAAACATCGATACAGATCGTCGTCTAAGTCTGGATCCGAGTCTAGTTTTGAGACAACCGAGTAGTATAATGGATTGTTCATGATGTTGGACATGTGTTAAACTTGTGGATAGTTTTTGTTAAGCTTCTTTGATGATTGTAAGACTTGTAGTTGATTTGTGTGACTTGTTTTATCGTTGTGAAGTCTTGAAATTATGTGTTTTGTTAGACTTTTAGTTTAAAGTCAAGTTTAGACTAATATTAAGGCTTGGTGAAGCCTATTGTTTATATGGTGCTGGTGTTTTCTGCGTTTACAAGAAGGTGTAGCTCTAATTACAGCTTTTATATTGCAGGTTTTACACAGAATTTCGACCGATTCGGTCGAAAAATTGAAAAAAAAATTTCCAGAAAATCATTCGATCGAACAGATGATTTTCTGGAAATTTTTTTTCAATTGTTCGACCGAGTCGGTCGAACAGATGAATATTTATTTTCATCTGTTCGACCGCTCTCCTACCGAATGGCGGTCGAACAGACTTCTCCGACCATCAAATCTTCGACCACCTGTTTTGGCCGATCATCGGTCGGCTGTTCGACCGATATCCGACCATTTGGGCGGTCGAAAAATCCCTGATTTTTAGTAGTGACTCTAATGCTCACGGATCATGTAATTCAGTTTAAACTCATCTTATACTAATATTATAAAATATAAAAATACAAAACATTGACTTGTGAAAATACAACAACAAAGTTTAACTTTTATTCAAAAATAAGTAATTAATAAGCAAAAGGAAAAAAGTCTACCTAAAAGTCAAATAGTAGATTGAATAGATCATGGCCACCAGAAGGTGAAATCAAGGGAGCTGAAAACAACTTTGACGGACTAACTACACTTGACATGGGCATGAAACAATCGGAAAATAGTCCGGACGGCGAGTGTAGTCCGGGCGAGAGTAGTCCGGACAGCGAGTTTACTGTGGGTAGCAATATGGGTGGTGGTCTCCTTTGCTGGAGCAGTGGAATATTATTATCCGTAGAATCAACATTACCAAAAGGAGATGAGTTGTAGTTGTTGGAGCCAGAAACAAAAGTTTGCATGAGGGAAGCAAATTCAGTAACATTTGTTTTGTGGCGCAGAGATTCAGATCCATCCTCCTCTTTATTAGTAGTATTGCAAACAGAAAGTGCCCTGAAGTCAACGTTAAATATCCTTATCTCTTGCTGCTGATCACTTTGCTTATAAGTATTCTTGAACCTGGAAGATGCACCTGATACAATAATTACATGATCATCACATGTACTCGTCGAAGAGGACGAAACAGGCATGTTGGGATCTGAAATCAAGCTTAAACCGCACCCTGAACTATCACAAGGGCCACCGTAGAATACTGCATCAGTATTTGAAACAAAGGAAGAATCCCCATCTGATTCCATGCTTGTGTCCGTAGACATCTCTCCAAAAACACCCCTCTTTTTTACTTTGATAAATTGCTGGAGTACTTCACCTTCTATTTTCTTTAAAAAGAGTGTTTTTCGTATAGTCAACTTTTTAATGTTTCTTATTCATATACAAGTAGTACATTTTTGTTTTCATCTGTTTATGAAAAGCAAGAGGACTCGGGGAACAACTTGTCTATTGACGCGGTTATGCGAACGCGGAATGACACTATTGGAAAATGGAAAAGCAACCAGTGAGTGAACAATAAGTCAATTGAGACGGTATTTATCTTAGAATTGTTAGTATTCTATGTTTTCATATAATTCGCACATCATTATCTCGATGTACTTGTTAATAAAAAATGTTTTGGGTTGCAGGTTTTGTCACTAACATGACGTGTCTCAGAATTTCCTCTTTCATATCTGCTTATTCTGCCCTATGTAATACTCCTACTTAACAAGCAATAAAGAAATACAATCCCCTGTCGTCTCCTCATCACGAAAAATTAGACCAAACTCAATCTTTAGAAGCGTTTTCCCTCATATATATGAAACACATTCAAAGTCTTCCAAATACAAGACTAAGGTGGAGTGGCCAATGCTTTCTTCAAGATGAGAGAAGCGTCTTTGCATTCTTCTCCACTCGTTTTCATGATTTAATTTCTCTCAGAATCTATATGTATTTGTGTATTTTTTTCAATGATATTTTCATAATTGGTATTCTAAACTAGTAAAGTACGTTTCCAAATTTTGAGATGGATGTTATGTTTAGCCAAAATTAAAACTTGCTCGACACGAAAACAACTAAACTTGTATTTAGGGTCACATGCAAAAATGAAATATGGAAAAAAAAAAATAGAGTTTGTTGTTCCCTGTGTTCGAAACGGCAAACAAAAATAAGAAATAAAAAATATAACGTTAGTACAAAAATAATTCCGAGCCCACAAGTTGCTTGTGTCTCTTTAAGGAATCTAATCCCCTCACTGTTGCCCTTAATTCCTCCCAGGATAGAACGAAATCGTCCAACTCTGCGGTAGCTGCACTTCAAACAACAGAGTTACCGGCAAAATCAAATGAATGGTGCAATCACACGACTCTAACTTTTGATTTGTAAAATAATGCATTGAAGAGGGGAGAATTTCAGGATTTTTACTTGTTAAAAGTATATCAAAATCTCATGAAATGTCTATGTATTTATAGCCAATTAAGTGGGTGAAATGAAGATGTGTAATGACTTTTTAATGAAAAGGTGTCAATTACACCATTTCACATTCACACCTTAAAAAACCCCAATAGAATTTGCGTTGTCTTCCATAAATAGATATTACAATGAGGTGATTGGGATATTTATAGGCTAGACTTTACCCTAATAGCGGATCTAATTTACTCTAACCGTTGATCCATGGCGGTTGGCTAAAAATTACCATACAAAGGAGTAGCATTGGACTAAAGGCGGCTTAACTATGACGATACGCCCATTTGTCCTGTGCACGTGCGGCTATAGTGGTCGTTGCCTGATGCTGACGTATACCTCTAAGCATGTTGTGTCTGTTATCTTCGGACCCATTCCACGTGGCCAATGGAGTTCATCCACGCTTCTGTATCCGACAGTCTATTCGAGTAAATTTAAGAAAGGAAAATTTATAAAAAGTACCATTTGAAGATTTTTTTTTTTTTGACAAAACATTACGTGTTATAAATCCACTTTATAATGGATGTCCATTCACTTCTCCACTACTAAGTGTTCATGAACCATTTGTATGTTACAAGTACCTATTAATTAGGTCACTTAGTATTTGTAACCTTTGGATGACGTTTACATCCTATATAAGAAGGTATTCTCCTTCTTTATTATATATACTTGAAACACTTGAATACTTGGAACATAATAAGAAAAACTCTTCCTCTCCTCCTTAATATTCTTGCAATCTCTCTACATTTCTTGTTTATACCTTGTAGTATTTACTTTATTTTACAACACGTTATCAGCACGAGTCTCTAAAAGGAAAAAAATACAACTACCGAAATCATTTGTATTGAGCCGATGGAGACCTAAACACTTTGGTAATAATATATGTTCACAAATTCCAGTAAAACAAAATCATCCCAAGTAGGGCAATCTGGTCACTGCTAAAAGCCAAATTTTGGTCATTGTTAAGTTATGCGAGTTGCATCACCATGGCTATCTCAATCGAGGTATTCAAATTCTTGATAAAGTATCGTGATTTTTTTTATAGCTAAAGTACTTTATGATTTTGGAAGGTTATGGTTTAGTCCTTCAAAGCCTTTAAATCCCAGCTACAATTTATTTCAATTTTAGCAAGTAAAGTTGAACGGCTATTGACATGAAAAATGAAAAGATAAAGAGAGAACATACGGTTCAATACTACAGGAACTATTTACGTAACAAGTTTTCATCTTTTTATATGTTTCACTTTTCTTTTGCATAAAACTCTAATGAGCTTCATTTCTCATGGCTTTTTATATGTTTAAAACTGAAGCGGTTTAAACAACTACAGAAGTGGAGTATTACTTGTTTAAGCAACTGATGAAGTTATTTAATCAACCATCGAAGTTGTCTAAGAAACTGATGAAGTTGTCTAGGCAACTAGCAAAGTTGTCTGATGAAATAAAAATTACTACTAGCGATGTTATTTGAGATGGATGTGCTTATTAGTTAATGAGCTACATATGATAAAAATTACTACTATTGCTTCCTCAAATTTAACAAATGCATAATCAAAATTTTTTTGACACTCTAAGTGATCATTCTTGTTGGATCATATATATAATTAAATTCTAAAAAAGTTGGATACATATACAAATGTTCGCTTTACATCATTTAAACTTATCTCAAACTAATATTAATACAAAACGTTAAAATGTCAAATTACAACAATTTTTATTCAAAATAAGTAAAAGGAACAGATCTAGATGATCCAATAGATGATAGGTACGAGGACAAGCTAAGGGGGAGGTGACAATGATGTAAAGGAACATGAACATGAATGGATCTGACTCATGATCTCTAGCTATGTACCAAAAGCAGTATCTTGGCCGCCGGAGATAAGTCTTTGAACGACACGCTTGAAGTCACTTTTGTGTACGGTGTACACTTTCGGGGGAACGGCATAGATTATCACCGGTTGCTTACGCGGTGGAGCAAGTGGAGGTTTCTTGATCTTATAAGAATAATTACTGACTATAAGAGGAGGTGGACGAGGAGCTTGTAGTATTTGTCTCCTAATAAAGGAGCTGGCCCAAGATACAATCATCAAATGTGTTATAAACTGAGAATTATGCAATCTACACACGCATCTACACACTCAACACATTGAGCTAAGATGAGCTAAGAAGAATGAGCTAGGAGGTTTAGAGAGAGAATTTGTGGAAATGAAAATATCTTAATTATGAAGACTGAAATTACATTGTTCATCTAACTACCTTTATATAGGAGGAAGAAGATCAAATAAATATCTAGGTAGTGCTAACTAACTAATCATTCCACTAACTAACAAACTAACTACCAATGCACTGTCAACTAACTAATGGACAGCTAATGGACAGCTGTACAATTAGTTAGTTCCTTCACAGCCCCCCTCAAGCTAGGTGCTATGAAGACATTCTTCATGCCTAGCTTGGATAACAGATAGGAGTGTTGGGCATAGGTGAGACCCTTAGTGAGCAGATCTACAGGCTGATGAGAGGCGCTCAAGTAGATAGTGTTCACCAGGCCTTGGAGCAATTTCTCCCTGATGAAATGACAGTCTATGTCAATGTGTTTTGTCCTTTCATGGAAAACATGATTAGCAGCTATTTGCATAGCTGATTTGCTATAACAGTACATTGGAACTGGCAATTGCAGCTGCACCCCTAACTGCCTGAAAATCCCTGTCAACCAAACTATCTCAGACACTGTTGAAGCCAAACTTCTATATTCAGCCTCTGCTGAACTTCTAGACACTGTCACCTGCTTCTTGGACTTCCAGGAAATCAAGGAATTGCCAAACTTAACCACATAACCTGTGATGGACCTTCTGGTGTTGAGGCAAGCTGCCCAATCAGCATCACAGAAGGCTAAGAGCTGGTCTGAGGGCACAGATGACATGAGCACACCTAGTCCTGGTCAGCTTTTGACATACTTGACAACTCTGATAGCTGCATCCATGTGTAAGGCCTTGGGTTGATGCATGAATTGACTCAAGTTCTGTACTGCAAAGGAGATATCTGGCCTTGTAATGGTCAGATACAAGAGCCTACCCACTAACCTCTGATATTGGCCAGGATCACTGAGTATTGGATCCCTTTTCCCTTGCCCACCAATATAATGGTCAAACTCCACAGTTGTAAGCTTTTGATGCAGCTCCAGTGGGGTGTTAACAGGCTTGGATCCTGATAATCCCATATCTGATATGAGCTCCAAAGCATACTTCCTTTGGTGCATTAAAATACCTTCTGTGCTCCTAGCAAATTCAATGCCTAAGAAATACTTGAGCTCACCCAAGTCCTTAATCTTGAAGTTATGCTGCAGTATCTCCTTAGTTTCCTGTATCAATCCCATGTCAGTGCCTGTGATGAGAAGATCATCCACATAGATCAGAACTATGACCTGCCTTTCCTGTCTTCTTCTGATGAAAAGAGAATGGTCCAACTGACTCTGCTTGAAACCTGAGGCAACCAAAGCTGAAGTGAGCTTAATGTTCCACTATCTGGAGGCTTGCTTGAGCCCATACAGGGACTTAAGCAACCTGCAGGCCAGCTTCCCTTTTCTTTCATGACCAATACCTTGAGGAAGGTCCATGTAAACTTCTTCATGAAGATCACCTTGCAAGAAGGCATTATACACATCCATTTGGTGTATGTGCCATTTCTTGGCTGCAGCTAGAGCTATAACTGTCCTCACTGTCACCATTTTAACAATTGGTGAAAAAGTTTCTTGGTAGTCCAAGCCTTCTTGCTGGCTATAACCCTTGGCAACTAGCCTAGCCTTGAACCTTTCAATCTCTCCTGAGGCTTTGTACTTGATCTTATAGACCCATTTGCAGCCTATGGCCCTCTTTCCTTTGGGTAGTGACACAACCTTCCATGTACCATTGTCTTCCAAGGCTTTGATTTCATCCTGCATGGCTATGATCCACCTGGGGTCCTTGGCTGCTTCCTTATAACTCTTGGGCTCAACTTCATTTGAGAATTTAGAAATGTAGCTATGATAGGTTGTGGATATGTTGCTGTATCCAATCACATCTGACAGTGGGTAAAGACAGGTGCTAGCTGTTTCCTTTCCTTTCTTTGGCAATACATAGTCTCTCATCCAAATGGGAGGCTTACTATGTCTTATAGATTGTCTGTGACTTCCTGTACTTATGGAAGAATGCTCAGGTGCAACTACCTGTTCAGGAACATCATAATCCATAGGTTCATCAGGGTGTGCTTGGTCAGAAATGTCAGGTGCACCAAATAGCACAGGCTCATCATCAGTGGTTGTGGTGGTCATAATAGGAGGATCCATCTCAAACATGTCAGTATGATCTCTAACAGGCTGATTGTCAATAGTTGGTGAGGCCTTGAAAGGATAAACATCTTCATAAAAGGTGACATCTCTGCTTATGAAAAACACATGATTGTCAATGTCATAGAGCCTGTAGCCCTTTTGTGTGACCCCATAGCCCATCATGGCAGACCTGATGGCTCTTGGACCAAACTTGTCCCTCTGGGTTAGATCAGTTGCAAAGCACAGACTCCCTATTACTCTCATGTGAGAGTATGTTGGTTGCACACCATAGAAGACCTCATGAGGGGATCTGTTCTCAAGAATTAATGATGGTATTCTATTGATAATGTAGACAGCAGCCTGAATACACTCTCCCCAAAATCTGACTGGAATGTGTCCTTCTAGTCTGATGGCCTTTGCAGTTTCTAGGATGTGTCTGTGTTTCCTCTCCACCACTCCATTCTGCTGTGGAGTGTGTGGACAGGAACTCTGATGAACAATGCCATACATTTTGAACAGCTCATAACAACTAGCATTGAAGAATTCTGTCCCATTATCTGATCTAAACACTCTTATTTTCCTGTTAAACTGAGTGTTGATCATTAGAATGAAATCCCTAAGGATCATAATGACATCAGATTTAAGCCTCAGCAAGAATATCCATGTCATTTTAGAGTAATCATCAACCAAAGTAAGAAAATACTTCATTCCATTATGGGTAGGAACTTTGTAAGGTCCCCAAACATCAGCATGTAACAAATGGAAAATCTCAGTTGCTCTACTACTGCTATGCTGAAATGGAATTCTAGTTTGTCTAGCTAATGGACAAACTTCACAATGACTTATTTCAAGTGTTCCAGTCTTATTCTTGATATCAGTTATTTTCCTTAGAGCCTTCATAGGGACATGTCCTAACCTCTTATGCCAGAGTGCTCCATTACCAGTATTAGTTAGGCTTTGAGCAGTCATTGACCTGCTGGTAATCATGTTTTTGTCTTCCTTATTGGTATGTAGTATGTACAAGCCTTGCTCCTCTCTACCAATCTCCTTCACCCTCCCAGAAGAGAGATCCTGAAAGAGACAAAAACCAGGGAAGAAGGATACACAACAGTTCATGTCACTTGTCATTTTAGATACAGACAATAGATTGAACTTAAAATCTAGTACACACAGAACTTCTTTAATGACTTCACCTCCATTCAAACTACAATCCCCAATCTGAGTGACATTTGCAGAATCACCAGTTGGCATCTGAACCTTTCCTGGATTTGCAACTAAGAGGCTATTATTCAGTAACCTTGCATCACTAACCATATGATTAGTTGCACCAGTGTCAATAATCCAAGGGAAACTATTACCTTGTGCAGTAGACCCTGTAAACCTGCTGTTACCTGCCATATTGACACTGTTGTTGCCATTGTATGCAGGTCCAGGTCTGCTATTCACCACAGCCATGATCTGTTGGAACTGATCCTGTGTAAAGAAGGGTAGTGGGCCAGCATTTGAACCTGATCCAGAAGTGAACACCTGTTGTCCAGCTGAGTGATTTCCTTGTGAGCCTTTGGCATCAGTTCCAAATGCAGGGCCATAAGAATTGTTGTTTCTTTCATTGCTACCACCAATCCTATCAGGAGTATAAGCACTGCAGTTTCCACTGGCATTATGTCCCCTGCGCTTGCCCTTGTAGCCTTCAGGATAGCCATTTGCTTCATAACAATGTTCCCTTGTATGACCTTTCATATTGCAGTAGTCACACCTCTTGTTCTTGTAACAGTTGTCTCTAGTGTGTCCTTTCATTTTGCAATAATCACAGTAGAGGTTGAGGTTCCTGTTTGACTTCTGTCCTGTGTTTCTTGTAAACAATGCTGTTGGCTCCATGTACTCAGTGTTTGAACAGCTATTCCCAGTGATTAGTTTTTGATTTTCATCTTGGATGACCATATAATAGGCTTGATTTACTGTTGGTGTTGGTGACATTAGCAGTATTTGGCCTCTAGCTTGACTATATCCTTCATTTAAACCCATTAAAAATTGCAACAAACGCTGTTTCTCTAAGTGTTCCACAAAGTCCTTTGACTTCTCACAATCACAGGCAGGTGGTGGTACAATTGAGTCATATTCATCCCACAAATCCTTAAGTTTTGAATAATAAACTGATATAGATGTAACTCCTTGAGTCAATGTTGCTATTTCTTTATGTAAATGATATATTTGGGATAGATTTACCTTATCGAATCTCTCCTTAAGGTCCTTCCACACTAAGTGAGCATTTGATCGAAATAAGACGCCACTCTTGAGGTCCTTGCTCACATTACTCATAAGCCATGAAATAACAAGTGCATTGCATCGATCCCATTGGTGTTGAAGCTCTGGTTCATTGTAATCACTGCGCCTTACTGTTCCATCAATCAGCCCCAATTTGTTCTTTGTTAACAAAGCCACTTTCATAGCTCTTCCCCAAAGTGTGTAGTTCTCCATGCCTATCAATTGAATCCCTACTTGTACTGCTCCTGGAGTATCAGAAGGATGCAGGTACAGTGGGTAATTGTGATCGATAACTCCCAGTCCAGATACAGCGGAAGTTCCAGTAGCCATTGCCGGTGAATGCAGAAACCACAACAAACTCAAAAAACTTGAAAAAAACTTGAAACTTTGTGCCCTAATCGACAGATCTCTTGCTTTTTTGTGCGTAATCAGTGCACGAACAAGCCTTAGATCTGCTCTACAGGCTCTGATACCATGTTATAAACTGAGAATTATGCAATCTACACACGCATCTACACACTCAACACATTGAGCTAAGATGAGCTAAGAAGAATGAGCTAGGAGGTTTAGAGAGAGAATTTGTGGAAATGAAAATATCTTGATTATGAAGACTGAAATTACATTGTTCATCTAACTACCTTTATATAGGAGGAAGAAGATCAAATAAATATCTAGGTAGTACTAACTAACTAATCATTCCACTAACTAACAAACTAACTACCAATGCACTGTCAACTAACTAATGGACAGCTGTACAATTAGTTAGTTCCTTCACAAAATGATCATCATCATCATCACTACTAGAAGAGGAAACAATGTTGGGATATGAAATCATGCTTTCACCGCACTCTGAATCATAAGACATGCCACAGATGATTGCATCAGTACTGGAATAATCCTCATCTTCAGTGGTTGTGGTTGTTGTGTCCGTAGACATCTCTCCAAAACTATTTTTTTTTTCCTTCTTTCTTTTCTCGTTATCTTTGATAAGTTGCTGGAGTTGCCTTCCCTCTTCTTCCTTTAAAAGAGGGAAGTCTTGGCATATATATAGGTCTTTGTTTAATGTTTGTCGTTCAATATGCATTTTCCTTTGTTAAGAAACCTACCTTTTAGACGTGTAATAAAGCAAAAGTACTAGTACTTGAGGATTAACTTTAATGTCTCTATATCTACACGCGATTATGCCAACACGGAATGCCTTCTCTATTGTAAAAGCAGTGAAGTGAGTGATTACCCCAAGTTAAAATTTTTGGAACATACATGTCTAATATACGTAAAAAGATTGTTGAACACATTGACGATCCCTAAATTTGCAAAGATTTTTTATTTACACACTTTAATTAATGGTGTAACCTATTAAACACCTAAATTTTGTAGCAAACGTGTCTATTAAACACCTAATTAAAACTCTAGCACAAAAACAAAGTGCGTGAGATTCAAACCAGCGCTATGGCAATATAAGACCGAATTAGTAAGTGACACGTGGAAGTACTAAAAAACGAGTGTCAAAGGGTGTGCTTGGTATGACAAGGTATAATTTCCCCATGAAAAATATATCAAAAAATAATTTATTCATGAAAAATATTTTCGTGGAATTCATTTCAATGGAGCGTCTTTGCATTCTTTTCTACTGATTTTCATTTATATTCTCTCAGCATACATATCAAAGTGTGTTGTTTCCGATGACATTATATTCGTTTCGAATTTGGTATCCTGCAGAATAAAATTGGTTTCCGCATTTTGAGACAGATGCTTATTAATTTATGAGCTATAAAATGGAAACTCTTTTTCTCAACTTTAACAAATATTAATCAGATTATTTTTGAGGCTATAGTATTCAACCATTGCACATATATATGTCATTTTTGTTGGACCATATATAAATTCTAAAAAAGATTAGAGTGGACTATATATATATATATATATATATATATATATATATATATATATATATATATATATATATATATATATATATATATATATATATATATATATATATATAAATGTTCAGTGATCATGTTACTTCATTTAAAATCATCTTAAATCAATATTATCTAAGTAACAATACAAAAATATTAAAATGTTAAAATACAATTAAGTTCTGTGCACCGTCAGTGTATAAATTTTTTTACACTATCAGGTAATTTCAAAGGTAATAAGTTTGGTACACTGTCAGTGTATTATTTTTTTACACAATCAGGTAAGTGTGACCTGCTATAGCAGGTTACCAATTTTTTTCCTTTTTTTTTCCTTTTTCGATAATTTATCAAGAGTATCAGTTTTTCCCCACCCTCTTTCCTTCAAACCCTCCGCATTCATTGCAATCAAATAGCAATCCTCTCTCTTTCCCTTTCTCTCTACCATGTAAGTTTCTCCTCCAATCCCTCCATAATTGAGAAGAACCTTCTACCTGTGAATGACCTTTGAAGGGATTTCGTTGTCTGCCATGGCAGTGACGGCATCGAAAAGGGTGCGGGACAGTAGAACTAGATTGAAGGCTACAATGGGATCAATTAGGAAAGCATCTCTTTTCTAGATCTATTAACCAAAACCATAGTGGACAATTCAAGACTTGCATCTTGATGGTAAGCCCCCAATGTCCTGTTGAAATTTCCATGACATGGTCAATTTATTTAAAGACATTTCAAGAAAGTAGAACAATTAATTATTTGATTTAGTTTCATGTTAAAATGTAGCACTCTTTGATTTTGATATTAAGTTGTTAAGGTACTATTTTGTATTTGCTATCGCAAGTCTTTGTGCACGTATCAGTGGTTGAAAATTTTCTTAATCTTGTCTGTGAGAGACACCTATCTGGCTATCTCATGATGTGTCCATAGGAAATATGTGAAGATGATCATATAATTTTGTTAGTGTGAAAGCTCTATGACGGTTCTTCAATACTTGTCTTTATTTGGAACAGACAGAGTGAAAGATAATACTAGCATTTGTTCATTCCATTATTGTGATGCTGAAACAAGCTTAACAACAGTTACATAAAGATGAATTGAAAACATGAGGCAAACTAGAAGAAAACCCATAAATGACACTACTTTTAAAGCACTTATACACAGTTTCTTCAAGGAACGATATCGCTTGTGAAATCAAAAGTTTCAATAATTCGTTGACTCCATTTTTCTTATGGCTCATAACTGCAGATTCTCATCATGGTTATCCATTGCTCCCGAATGAACCAAGAGTTTTGACTGCACCAGTCCGCAATATGAACTGGTGGTAAAATGCATCAGTTGCAGCACCAACGAATGGTCCAACCCGTTGACTGTCAACATTTTGCAGCTCCCTCATTTAATGGTGAATAATTTGAATGAAATGGTTTTTACTACTTTCAGCAGAAAATTAATTGGAAGGCGAACTCGGGCAATCTCTTCTGTAATTTAACTAGAGACAAATGCTGCTACACAATGAAGATGGGATGTTGTCCTGGTCAATGGTTGTACATAGCAGATTTAGGCTAGATCCTTGTTATGTTCTAAATCAAAAGAATATTGACTGATTCATTGTATTATCCCGTTTTTGTTTAATAAATGATGGCAATGTTTGTTTGACAAGTAATTTCACAAGTAACTGTAAGTATCCTCATAGACTCCTTGCTATTAACAGCTGGTCAGGGAGGATGGATGGAAGTTAAGCAACATTGTTGTGCTAACAATGTAATATAGAGAGTTTCTTAGTTTCTTTTAGTCATGATAGAAGTTGTCCTAGAAAGCACAAGAATGTTGCACAACTATACAGTGTTTATTATCTCAAGAAGTCAGCATTGCTGGAAGAGCACTTTAATACTACTCTTATTATCACACACAATAAGAACTGAATTGTCATTGACCCGAAAAGCAAATGATAAACTGCATTAAATCTTATTATAATTAACATCAAGTAACACTTAGTCTTTGACGAATAAACAATGAAAAGACTATCCAGAACTTAAACTAAAGAATAGAGTTACTACAATTAGAAAGAAACCAGTCCATTCCAACACCAAAAAAAAAAAAATAGTTGAAGTCTAATGAACTATCTCTCTATACTTCTTTTGTATTTTGAAGTTCCAAATCTTCCATTTTGTTACTCATAAGCTGGGACGTTGTTGTTGTAATGGATTAGAAGCTGCTTGCATCAAATCCTGAAATGTTTACTTAGAAGTTATTAGCAAATATTTAAGTTGGTAAACAATTAATCATTAACTTAAAGCAAGAGAAGTGCTTTACCATAAATGAGGAGGGATATGTGTAACCAGTATTCTCAACATATCCTTGATAAGATTCTGCATATTGTTGAGACTATTTACAAGTAAATGACAGAAGGAGAGAAAAATTTGTTAGGTAACGAGATACATGAAATTAAGTCTTTTTCAAAGATCACATAAATTATTTCAATCAAATCTTACCATTGCACGAGCCTCATTAACTGGTGTTACAGTACTTCTTTGTTCAGCTTCGGCGTTAGAGTTTAACCTGCACATAAAATGTTAGAAGTTATTTCAAAAGTAACTATAAACAATATTCATCATATAAAATGAAATTATCTTGTTTCCTTGTTCTTAAGTTTGGTACTTCTTGATTTCCCTTTTTGTTTCAGAGAAGAATCCTTTTTTGTCTTCCGAGTACTTTCTAGAGAACCTTTCATTCTCAAAGATCGCAGACGTCCTTTATTTATTGCTCGTGGAGGATCAAGCAAAGTAAAATTTTGACTATGCTCGAACGAGTTCGATTCTATATTTGGTGCACTAACTTGATCACCCGATACACAGTCTTTCTCAGATTCATAAGGAAGCTCATCGAGTTCTTCACACAATTGCAATAACCTTTGATGTGCAAATAGGTAATATTTTTCAGACCTTGTAGCTCGTTCGGAAAGACCAATAGAATGCATCATAATATTATTAAACCATGAAACAGAAGGTTTTAAAATGTTTGTTCCATTTTGATGCTCATCAATTTTTTCTTTGGTCGCATTTCTTGTCCATCGATCTAATAAATAACATGTTGGAAGCGAGTGAATCCATTTCTTTATAAATATCATTAGCACATGCCGACATAGAATTCCCATGAATTCAAATTTGTGACACGAACAAATAGCACTTCTATTTTCAAGATCTAAGCTAACAATGTATGCATGCTTTTGTCTTTGAAACTAATGCACCTTATAGGTGTATACTCCATCCTTAACCTCAATCTTTTCAGAGACAAATTTTTGAGAGAGAATCAATTCTTCCTGGAAGATCTCAAATATTTTTCTAGTGTATGTCTTCGCTGCCTCATCTTCCATAGGATATAAAGTTTTCAAGTTAAGCATTGAACTTTTAGTCTTGTAATCCTTCTCCCTTATCTTATCATATCTGGCATCAATAGCCTTATCATATTTCACCACAAACACACTCATTGGAGTACTAGAATTCAAATAATCTTTAAAAAACTTATTCATACTCTCACTTCTTTGAGTTGTTGACATGCCTGCACAAAAGGTAGTATGAATACATGCTGGAATCCATTTATGATGGATTGCATATATCCTTTTCAACCAACTATTTTCTCTTAAATTATACATTTCCAACATTTCTGTCCACACTCATCATGCTTTCACCGCACTCTGAATCATAAGACATGCCAATTTTGATACTCTTTTTTATGTAGGATGAGTGTTGACACCCAATTTTGTCCCAAAATTTTAATTAATTTAATCAAGGTAAATTTTAAAATTAAAAAGTAAATTCATGATTTTAAAATGTTGTGGGGACAGCGGGAAAGGAGGTGGAAGCTGTGGGTGATTTTGTGCCTATATTTCAGCGTGTTAATGAAGAGGGAAGGAGCTACGAGGTTATTAGTGATACACAAAGATTACTAAATGTGTATACAATGTCGGCTGATGTAGGAGGATTGTTGAACTTAAAGGGAATAATTAATGATAAGGTAATTAAGAAGTCAGAAGCTGGGAGACAAGGAATTGATGCTAGGTTAGGCAGTCAACAAGGTGTTAATGTGGGAACTAAAATCAACGTAGACTGTGTCGTGGACAAATTTAATGAGACATTGAAGATGGGTGAAAGACACGCTATTAATGCAGGTAGTGGTAATCAAGATGGAGTGCAGGTTCTTAATTGGTTGAGGAATCTGCAGGAACGAGATTCAAAGAGCAGCGGGGTATGAACATAATTAATGAGACGCTGAATTCTAAAGCTCATTCTATTCATTCACAAAATTCAGATTGGGATGCTGCTTGTCATATTTCGACTAAGAGTCTGGTTGTCTTACCTCAACAAGATCCGTCTCCAAAGCATAGTGGGAATGCAATTGTTCAAAAATCCCAGTTGGCCTCTACTTCACAATTGCGAGTACATAAGGAGCTATTGCCACAAAATACTATTGTTCCTGTAAGAGAAATCCATTCAGACGAGAATTCTAACTACTCTCTTTCCACATTGAATAAGGAGCTGTGGATCAGAACTCTAAATGAGAAGCAGGCGTTGGAGAGAATGAAAGCAGCCAATTTGGAGTCTTTCAAACTATTGCCTACTGATGATGAACTCATAGACAACATGAATCCTTTGCCTAACATTATTGTTCCACCAAAAGTCATGGTGTACAAGTTACAAAATGGTCCTCTTAGCTCGGGCAGATTGTTACAGGAAGAAGAAGAGGAGTCTACAGCTCATAATTTCAATGAAGCAGCAGCTAGGGCGAATATTTCTCCTAGAAAACAAACTAGCAGGTTGAGTCCGTTGAATGCATTGGAGAAACCCAGTGAGAATAATGAGCAGGAGAAGACTGTGCTGAGGCAGAAGCGGCCTAAGAAAGATCTTACTATTGCTCCACAAGGAGTTCAACCCATGAGGTCCTTCTCGACAAAAAAGAATTAATTGATGGATAAAGCTTTGATTTGGAATATTAGGTCGGTCAAGACCAAAAAAGCTTTTCAGCGATTTACAACAATGCACAATAGGTATAAATTCAATTTTGTGTAGAGCTGTCAATTTGGGCCGGCCCGACCCAGCCCAGTCCAAACCTCGCGGGCTTTAACGTTTGACGGGCTGGGATGGGCCGACCCGACATTTTGACGGGCCACTAAATGATGAGCCCAACCCAGCTGGGTTGGGTCGGGCCGGCCCAACGTTTTAAAATATATTTTTATAGTTCTCTTTTACCTCAAACTTTTAACTACTAATGCAAAAAACATAAAGTTATATAAATCTTATATAGTAATCAAGTCTCAAGTTCACAATTAAAGTATTCAACCATACATTTGTAAGATTTTTTGATGTATTATCGCGGGATAGGGCACGATATTCTACTGTAGATTTTATTTGTAAGATTTTTGAATGTATCATGATAACTTTTGAGTTGTAGAGTTGTTTCTTGTAAAGTAGTTGTGCAAGTTAAGGAATATTTGCGCATAAAAACTTAAATGTAGTGGGTTTGACTTCTTTTTACTATGTAATTTCTTGTTATTTCTTTAGATATTTATAATTTTGAATTATATAATTTATTTTAATTTTTATCATAAAGTCGCGGGCCGGTCCAGCCCAGCCTCGATCAAGCCTCACGGGCTAGCGGGCCTATTTGGGTCAGGCTAAAAAGCCTCGGTCCTCTTTGGGCTTGAAAAAACTAAGCCCAACCCTACAAAATCTAGGGCTAGGTCAGGCCGGCCCACGGGCCAAAATCCAAATTGACGGCTCTCATTTTGTGGGGTTGATGGAACCATTTCAAGCAGTTAGATATATTGATCGTTATAGAGGGAGATTGGGGATGCTGTTTGCTATAGCTAATTGCACTAACAAAGTGTGGGTGTTTGTAAATGATGGGTTTGATGTGACTGTAGTCAAGATCATATGCAACATCTCACTCTGAACTTGTATAGTCAGGAGCTGGATCAAGATTTCTTGTGTACGTTTGTTTATGCAAAATGTTCAAGTACTAAAAGAATTGATTTATGAGATTCTTTATACTCTTTGTCCGAGGGTGTTGATAAACCTTGGATGGTGGGTGGCGATTTTAATGTGATTCTTTCTGATGAAGAGAAATATGGTGGCCTGCCAGTGCTTCTTCCGGAGTATGAGGAATTTGCAAATATGATTGCGAATTGTGGGCTTATTGATTTGGGTTATATAGGCAGCGTGTTTACTTGGTGGAATGGGCGATTTGATGATGAGTTTATTCTTAAACGACCTGATAGATGCTTGTGTAATCAAGAGATGAGGGAGTATTTTACTTCCATTGAGGTGGAACATCTTCCTAGAGTTGGCTCGGATCACGCCCCTTTGCTTTTTTCTTGTAAAATTGATATGCGTATTATTGTCAAGCCTTTTAGGTTCTTAAATATGTGGCTACAACATGCTGAATTTTTGGAGGTGGTGCGTCAGTGTTGGGGTGATCGTGTGGAGGGCAGCCCTTTTTTTAAATTTCAATCCAAGTTGAAGAAGTTGAAGGTGGTTCTCTCAAGATGGAGCAAAGACACATTTGGAAATATTTTTGATAGAATTAAATCTCTTGAAGATATTGTTAAAACTCATGAATTACAATTGCAAGATACTCCTAGTGCAGCTAACAGAGAGGTGCTTAAGAGAGCTAAGGCTGAATTGATTAAATATCATGCTCTGGAAGAAGATTTTTGGAGGCAAAAAAGCGGGTATGCAATGGTTTCAGGAAGGCGATAAAAATTCCAGATTTTTCATGCTCATGTCAAAGGTTGAAGAAACAAGCTCCAGGTGCACAGGATCAAAAAAAGATGGGGTAATTGGATTAATTCTAAGGAGGCGATGGCGAATGAGGCTGCTTATTTTTATGAACAACAATTTAAGCAGGATGAAGTGCCTACGAATTTTGATCTTCTTATGCATGTTCCTTCCATGGTTTATGAGGCGCAGAATGATGATTTAATTAAAGTTCCTTCTTTAGATGATGTTAAGAGGGCAGTGTTTGGCTTGAATAGTGATAGTGCAGCTGGGCCGGATGGTTTCAATGGTAAATTCTTTCAGGTTTGCTAGGACATTATTGGGGAAGATCTCACCTTATTAGTGAAAGCTTTTTTCTCCGGGCAATTTTTACCTAAGTATATTACTCACACTAATTTGGTTCTTTTACCTAAGAAAAAGGATGTTGCTACTTTTTTAGACTTAAGACCAATTAGTTTGAGTAATTTCATTAATAAGGTGATTTCTAGAGTTATTTATGATCGACTTGCTCCTATTCTTCCTGCTCTAATTTCTCCTACTCAGGCTGGTTTTGTGAAGGACAGGAGTATTATTGAGAATGTGTTGTTGGCTCAGGAGATTGTTCGTGATATAAATAAAAGGGTCAAGGATGCGAATGTGGTCATTGAGCTGGATATGATGAAACCTTATGATCGGGACTCGTGGTTATTTCTCTCTAAAGTTTTAATGAAGATGAGTTTTTGCCATGCTTTTGTTGATATGCTTTTCAAGTTGGTGAGCAATAATTGGTATTCATTTCTTTTTAATGGTCAAGCCACTGGTTTTTTCCATTCTTCTTGGGGTTTAAACCAAGGTGATCCACTTTCGCCTTCACTTTTTATCCTAACTACTGAGGTGCTTTCTAGAGGTATGAATTCTCTTTTTCAGAATAATTTGTATAAGGGGTATCAAATGCCTAAGTGGAGTCCTTTCATTAATCATTTGTCGTATGCTGATGATACAATTTTATTCACATCTGCGGACAACAATTCTTTGAGGTTGGTAATGGGTGTGTTGGTGCTTATGAAGAGGCCTCGGGGCAGTGTGTTAATAAAGAAAAAAGCACAATTTATCTTCACAATAATGTTGAGGAAGGTTCAGCTGGTGCAAGGTATTACGCAGATTTCTATTGGCAGTTTTCCTTTTAATTATTTGGATTGTCCCATTTTTTATGAAAGGAAGAAAAAGGATTACTACAATGATATTCTTGATAAAATTATGAGGAGGCTTCAATCTTGGAAGGCCAAGATGCTATCATTTGGAGGTCCTGCAGTTTTAATCAAATCTATGTTGCAGAGTTTGCCAATTTATTTGTTGTCAGCCATAGATCCTCCAAAGTGTGTCATTAATCAAATGCATAAATTGTTTGCTAATTTTTTCTGGAAAAATTCTCAGAAAACTCGGTGCAGGCATTAGGCTTCTTGGGACACTCTTTGTCTTCCTCCAGGTGAGGGAGGTTTTGGTTTTAAATCACTCTATGATGTTTCGATGGCATTATTTAGTAAACTATGGTGGAATTTTAGAACAAAATCATCATTGTGGGGTACTTTCATGGCAAATAAATATTGCAAGAGGCTTAATGCAGTTGTTGTTCAATTATACGAAAGGGTCGTATGTTTGGAAGAAAATGCTATTGGTAAGGGATCGTATAGATCAACAAATTTTTTGGCAAGTCAGGGGTGGAAATTCGCACTTTTGGTATAATAATTGGAGTAGTTTGGGTGCTATTCATAAGCTTCTTTCTACTGGTTGGAGGGTTGATGGGTGCTTTAATTTAGTTGAGGATTATGTTGATGGTAATGGTTGGAATGAAGAGCTAGTCCGAGAAAAAGTACCGGGTTTTATTACGGATCACATTTTGCATTTGCCTTCTATTATTCAGGGAGGTGGCAATGATAAATCTTGGTAGAAATTGACTCCACATGGTAAGTTCTCTGTTAATTCGGCATGGAATTTTATTAGGCAAAAAGGTGCGTTGAATGATTGTTACAAGAAGATGTGGGTGAAAGGCCTGCCGATTAAAATTTCATTTTTAATGTGGCGCTCGTGGAAGTTTAAACTACCTCTGGATAATGCACTTAGGAAGATGGGTTTTTGCTTAGCCTCGAGGTGTTATTGTTGTAGAAGTCCCAAGGAGGAAACTATAGAGCATGTGTTCTTTATAAGTCCATTTGCAAAGCGATTGTGGGGTTTTGTCGCGTCAATTATTGGTATTTCGCTTGCCAACTGTGATTTGCGCCAGGGTATTTTAAAATGGTGGGCTGCTCGTGCTAAACCACGTCTAAAGTTATTGTTGAATGCTGCTGCATCTGTTATTGTGTGAGAATTATGGAAGCGACGCAATATGTTAATGCATGGGGGTCAAGTTTATTATGCGCGCCTTGAGTTTGAAGTTACTTCTAATCTTCATAAGCTGCTTGTTACTGCCCATCCAGGTATGAAGTCTTTACCTTTGTCATGGGCTGCAATGGTGGATAATTTGAAGGCTTTTGTTCCAGTATTGAGACATATTTTGGTGCGATGGAGGCTTCCACAGATTGGGTGGTACAAATGTAACACTGATGGGGCTTGTCGTGGGAACCCGGAATTGGGTTCGTTTTGTTTTTGTGTAAGGAATTCTAACGGTGATATAGTGAGAGCTGTTGCCAACCCTTTGGGAGATTGTACAAATATTTTCGCAGAGGCTAAAGCAATTTTGGAAGCGATGCGATGCTGCTTAGCTTTCAATTTAGTTCCTACTATTCTGGAGACGGACTCGTTACTATTGAAGAACATTATAGAAGGTATTTGGGATTTTCCTTGGGCAATTTCAAGTGTTGTAGATGATATTCAAGCCATCATGGGGTGGCAATTTAAAATAGTGCACACGTTAAGAGAAGGGAATCACCTTGCGGACTACCTCGCTAATAAGGCGCTAGATGTTGGGGGTGCTTTGTGTTACACAAGTTTTGATGAATTTGATCGCAAAGGGAGGTTGATTATTAATTTGGACAAAGATCAATGCCCATCAATTCGTTCAGTCGTAGTGAAGACATGATTGGAGAAAGGAGAATGAGGTTAATGGACGTGTTTTATGCTCACTTTGTTTATTGTTTTGCAGGTACATTGGAGGCAACTTATGGCTTAATTTCTTGGCTTTTTCAGGACCCTATTCTGCGTGAATTTCTTCCTTGGTTTGGAAGGTACAAGGCTCTGTACAATTCCAGTCACGAGAAGGCTTGCATTAACGTGCTTTGGACGAGAAATTTGAGACAAGGCAGCTGGTTCGATGGAGTCATTCACGCTCCTGTTTGTCAACCTTTTTCAATCTGATGTAGGGAGGCTTTCTGGTTATTTTTCACAGGTGTTGTTAGTGTTTTTGAGACGATGTACAGGTTCTTCAAAGGGAAGGGCTGATGTTTTTACTAGGTGATACATAAATACATGGGAAATGAGACCTGGAATCATGATGATTGCGCTTAAAAGTCGACTTTTTCTCGCGTCATTGATTCAAATTCAGTTAGCTGCTGGTTGTTTTTTTGAGCAGCTGGGTTTTGTTGCTAGAGTTAGCAAAGCTGAACTGCAGGTCTCTATGTTGCGTCGTGCAGCTGCAAGTTCAATTGAGCAACTAGGATTTTTCAACGATGAAATTCAGCTTGGCTTTCATGATTGTAATGGTTGCAGTGGAAAGTGGTCTGGGCATGGTAAAAGCATCGTAACTGGTTACACACCATCCAATTGGACCAAGAAGTCCAGAATCTCTTAGTTCGCAAAGGTCGTTGACTGTTTCAAGCAATATTTGCAGTTCCTTAGTTTATTTAGAATTGGTAGCCTAGTATTTGTTTGGTACATTGTAATGTACTATTTTAATTTATTGAATTTGTCTTTAATGGTGGTATTAGCAGTTGGTGCTCAACCCATTGAGATGGAAATAATAGAGAGGAATAGTACACTTTATAGGCTAGGCTACTTAGTATTGGTTCATACTTTATATTTTCTTGTACGACATTATTGTTTTTGTGCTTAGTATTTATAAGCACAAAAACAATTATACATATCATTCGCAATACATACCCTAATTCCTATCCCACCCGCGCAATATTTCTACTTAATTAATTATCTTAATTAAGGGCTAGTTTTGCTCCTACTTCTTAAACTTAGCCTATTCATGCAAGCATACATATATACATATCATTATCCCTAATTCAGGTGAATCCCTAACCCGACCCGCTTCCCCACTCTCTCTCTTCGATTTCCAGCTCATCTCCTTTCGTACAGAGAATGAATCAAAGCCATACACCTGCGTCCTTTCTAGAAAAAAATCGTGTGTCTCAAGTTGTTCCAGCAATAGTCCTTGAAGCAGAATCTAAAAGGAATTTTGAAGAAAATTTGAAATGAACCTTATCTTTTTGGAGCCGTGAATGGAGAGGAATAGGGAAAAGGACAGTATATGCAATATATATACAAAATTTATTAGCTCGGTTTCGAAGTTCATAAAATAACATTACTGTTTCTGTGAGATTTTAGTTTTTATATATCGCTTCTCCATCATTCGAGTCATCGACCTTGTTCGAGTCGTCGACCTTGTTCAAGTTGCTTAATCGAGTTGTATTCTTCAGCTCGTCGCCCTAAGTTCACTGCCCTGCAAAAGGTTCGAACTTCTCTTTGCTTTTCCTGTCAATGTTGCGATTACTGTTGCGTGCCTAGCTTCCTGTGTAGTTTAGATTGAAGTTTAAGCCTTTTAGTCAAATCTGAGACCTTTTGATAATTCTTATATACCATTGTTTATGTATGTTTTTCTTGATGATTTCTTTGAAGCTGATTTTGGACATGGTACTAGCCAAGAATGAGGTCTGGTTTATTGAGTTGTAAATGAAATTAATAATTTTGTTAATAGAAGTAAAAATTGAAACCTTTTCAGCTAAAGAACCTAACCTTATGTGATTTTGAAGATTGTTAACCTAGATTTAATGTTGATAGTTTCTAAAATGCTAGCATAGGCTTCGAATCTCTAGTAAGAACTTGCCTTTGTATAAAGTTTAAATCTTTGCATTCCAAAGTATAAAATTTGAAAAATCTTAAAAGAGACGGGGTATTTGTCATGTCTTCTCCAGGTCTGAATGTATATAGGTCCAGTTATGGGGGTCCTGTCCTCTGTTTTCTTTAAATCTAAGGGTCCTTTATTTTCTTGATTTTTCATTTGATTAGTGCAGTATCTTTCAGTCTCCTTATTTGTTGAGGGTTTCAGATTTCTGTTCTTTCATGTAGTTTCTTGTGCGGAAAAGATTTCTTCCACTTTTAAGGTCTAGCCTATTCCAGTATGTAAAAGCTGCAGGTCCCTTGTTCTCTTTGGTTCTAGCTCTGAGAATGGTTATTGAAGTTTTCTAGGGAAAGATGATTGTTTCAAGTTTGGTGTGGGTATGGTTGTGGCAATAGTGTGCGTGGTGGTCTGTGAGGTGATTGTAGTTGTTCCTGGAGGAGCTTAGAACTGGTCCAGAGTGTTGTTTAGTATAAGAGGCAGCAGGTGTTGAGTGCTCTTGTTTGTGAGTGTGCAGGAGCCTAATTGAAACGACCTCGGTCAGTCGTTTCGGAAGTTAGGACTCCGATTGGCTTGCCGATAATTTTAAAATACTCGTAATATCCATTAGAACCTGTCTGTAAAATTTGAGCTAAATCAGACCTCGTTTGGTAGGCATCGGAAGAAGGTTTCGGTTTTTATTGGCGATAAATATTAAAAAGAGATTTTCGAGCTCGGTATTGCCGAATGAGCTCCGATTCGAAATCCGAAAGCACCGTTAGGTTCGTATGATTATTTGTGATTTTTGTAAACTTTCGAAAGTAAATTTCGAGGTCGTTCGGCTAGTTTCCGCTAAAATGCCGAAAGTTAAATAATTTGACTTTTTTTCATTTAAATTCGCATCTTGAGTTTCGGGAGTCCAATTTGAGATCCGTCTTCGCGAGTATGTTACATATATTTTGTATAACTTGTATGCAAAAGTTGGAATTATTTCGAATATCGTAGAGTACAGTTTTAATTTTCATCGCGAAAAGAAAAAAAAATAAAAAAAATGAAATGAGAAAAACGACAAAAAGGTTTAATGAATGGCGGTGGCCTTAAGGGAACTAATCCCTTGGCCTAATCTGGTCAAACATTAAAAAGCGAAACATTTGATACAGAATCAGAAACAAAATAAACAGAAATGGAAATGACGAGAAACGAAAGGGAAAAATGCCAGAAAATGAGAAAAGGGGCCGGAGAAAAGTAGAATTTTCACCCTGAAATATTCAGGTAATGATCCTAATATATTATTTGAGTTTATTACGTGTGTTTTAATATATTTTAACGGTAAAACTTGGAATATTAGACATCGTATTAATAAGTTCAATTAATAGTTTAAAGGGTCAAATGGACCCCGATAATGAAATTAATTATATATTTGTACTCAGTGAGTTATGGGCAACATATAAATGTAATTTATTTAGGGTTTGGTTATGTGACCTTAAACCTTGTACATAGGTCTGGCCTGCGTATTGCGTATGCGAATAGGGTATCAGGTTCCTACCTGGATTGCCCTAAGATGTGAGGAATGAAGCCTTTAGCCTAATGTGATATATTTTTCTGCTTATTGATCACAGTGGGATCGTTTGGCAATGAACTCAAAGAATAACGCGGTTGTTGGTCGCAATGCTAACTTTTGAGAAAGGTAAGTGTTTATATCCATTTCTTTGGAGGCACCTGGCCTCGTGGATTTTCTACCACGTGTTCCTTACGTGTGTAGCTGCCGATAGGCGTACTCATTACGCCTTAGCTTTGGATTTATATTCTATATTATATATTATGTCCTGCTATTGGTATTGCATTGAGGATCTGAGCATGGTACTTTGGCTGTGAGTTGGTATCTACTTCCCGGCTGTCGATGAGAGTCCCGCACCGGTGAAGGGTTATTATTACATCACATTGCATTCATATGCATTATATGTCATTCATATGCATTACATTGCATATCATATTGGGTGCAGGAGTATTCCGCCCCAGGAGCAGGAGTATTCCGCTCCATTGTATCATATTGAGGGTAGGAGTATTCCGCCCCAGGAGCAGGAGGATTCCGCTCCATTGTATCATATTGAGGGTAGGAGGATTCCGCCCCAAGAGCAGGAGTATTCCGCTCTTATGTCAGATATTGAGTGCAGGAGTATTCCGCCTCTGGTTTACATTATATCGGGTGCAGGAGTATTCCGCCCCAGGAGAGTGCAGGAGTATTCCGCCTCTGGTTTATATTATATCGGGTGCAGGAGTATTCCGCCCCAGGAGCAGGAGTATTCCGCTCCAGTTGGTTATCAGATTGGATTCCCCTCGAATGCAGGAGTATTCCGCTTCGGGATGGGATTACGGGCACATGTGACCCTTTGCATCATTTCATTTCATCTCATTTCATTTCATCTCATCTCATACCATTGTGTAGACTTGTGGTACATAACTACTGTTCTGCTTATATGTGCATTGCTTATTTGTCTATATATTTCTGGCTCGTATTCTGGGTTGCGGGGATCGGGTTGCACGTCGCAGCAGTATAAATTTATGGACCGGGTTGCACGCCGCAACAGGATGTATTTCTGATTGTTAATATGTTCGAGATACCTCTATGTTCTGGCTATCTTACGTTCCTGGTTTTAATGAGTTTGTGATTCCATGTGTGTTTCTAGTTATTATCTGGCTCTGCCTTTTCATAATTTAAATAAAAGGAATTTTGTTTATCTGTTTCTTTTCTCCCTGGCTAGTTATCCTATTCTTTGAGGTGGCTAGTCTGCCCCACTTATTGAGTCCTTTTGACTCACCCTTGTTTGTTGTTTGTTTCTTGTCTATCTATTTCGTTTCGGCAGGTTCGCTCCAGAATTGAGTTCGCCACGTTGTGAAGGAGCGAAGACGACTTCAACTGTCAGGGTGAGCCAGCTTTTATTCCGGATGGCCACCAGTTTATTGGTTATTATTTCAGTTGCATTTTGCTCCCTTCAGGAGGTATTTGTCTTCTTTGTACTCTTAGATGTCTAGTCTGGATAGCCCTAAACCTAGCATGTTGGGTAGTCAGCTGTAATTTCTTTTGTACAGCTTAGAGGTATCAGTATGTCTGTAAAAAAAATTTTAAGTCTTGTCCTTATTTATGAATTATTATATTTATTTTCCTAATTTAATTGGTAAGGGTTCGCCCGACGGGTCTAGGGGAAGATGTCGGGTGCCCGCACGGCCTAACCGGATTTCGGGTCGTGTCACTAATGGAGCTGCTAGTTGTTTAGGGAGTGTGAGAGTGAAGTTAGTAGCAGTAGCATAGTGTTTTCCTGTCTTCTATTGAGTTAGATAAAGGTGAAGGGTGGAGTATGTTTCTTGTAGAAGTTCGCTTGGCTGTTTAGGAATTTCAAGGCATAGAAAGGGGCTGGTTCTATGTATGGTGTAGGGGGTCTGTGGTTAGATTTGGTGTATTTCAATTTATTCCAGCTTGAGTGCCTTCAGACAGCTTTGTTCATTAATTGCTAAACCTGTTAGAGTCTTAGTCTTCCTCTAGTTTATTTTTAATGGTCTGTCTCTTTCAGGGCTTTCTCATATTCAGTGTTTGATGGTTATCATCCGTTGGGATGTCAAGAGATGAAGCTTGTTCTCTGTTTAGTTTGGCTTATTCAAAATAATGCACTTATTTAGTCTAAATACATTAGTAGGTTGAGTTGATCTGAAGAAGTAATCCTTATGACGTTAGTCATCGCATTATGAGCGCCCTATCATGTTTGCATGCCTGAATGTTGAAGAAGTCACTTTTAAAATCTTACTTGATTCTATTAAGCCGCACATGACTTGGGTATTCTATTCCAAAGTTGCTTTCCACTTGATTTTAGATAAGGATTCTGAATATTATTGCGAGTCCTAGAATTTTGGATGAACATTTTTTACCATTTAAATTGAATGAAGTTGCTTCTTTCCATTGATAAAAGATGACTTTGTAACTGCACTCCTGAGGCTTAACTCTGTTATTAAGTTGATACTTCTCCTTTCCTTATTAATAGTCTCTTTTGGTATATATATATATATATATATATGGTTGTGTTGTGATGCTACTAGTTTGGATAAAGGATGTGCATTATAAGATGATATACAAGCATGAGCAGTATTTCTTTGTAGGCTACTGTTATGATAATTTTATCAAAATATTTGCATAAGTACCTGGTCGTTTAATTCCTTGAGCTGTTTCTGTTCCTTTTCAATGTTGCTAATTTTTATCTTCTTTTCTCCTCGCATGAATACACTACCTTAAGAATGAGTTTTGGTTAAAACTCACCATCGGATGGGTTACATTGCATTATTGGATTTGGAGTTGCATTGGGGTCAAGTTCGCGAAATCAAGTTCAAGTATTCAAGAAATGAAGACTTATAATTTTTCTTTAAAATACTTTATTGAGCCGTATGATGTTTTAGGCTCATGGGCATAAATGTATAAAATTAAATAAATTCAAGACTCCCGCGAGTTTACCAATTTCCGAGTTCTTCTTCTAAATCTCCTCTTTCCAAATTTTGTAGAATTTGCATGTCATTAGGAATTTTTCATTTTATTAGTGGTAGAATAATTAAATTGTTTACATGTTGATGAATATTTATTTTGAGCTACTTATTGTGAATAAAATCATTTTCTTTAGAATTGCCATTTTATTTATGAATTGTGAACCTTTTAGTTAAATAGCGTGTGCAATCCGAAAATGATTAAGCAAATAACTTGATTTTAAATCCAATAAATTGCAACTTCTTTCCAATTAATTAGATTTCCTATATTAGCAAAATTGTATTTTTTTTCAAGTCTAAGTTAATTTGAATCCCTATTTCTTTAAAGCATAATTTATTTTAGCATTAATTTTTAAAGCTTTTAAATGAATATTGAAATTCTGCATTCACTTAGCTATTTTGTGAAAACCGAAGGATTAACCGCTTTTAGCGGATTTTCGAAAGTGCTTTTCAAATGAAAACCTTCTTTCGAAAATAACTGAACTTCTTACCTTAGAATCTCTAAAAAGACCATTTTCCTTAAAACGGAAGAATTGGATACATTATTTAATTAATTGGTTCCTAATTCTCCTAAATTAGGTGGCGACTCTAAAGAAAGCTCTTGGAATCACCATAATGTTGAACATTATACCCGAAACCTATATCTTTTTTTAAAAGAAAGGTAATTTTTTAGGGTTCAACAATGAGCACTTTAGTGCTTGCTGCTTGGTCTTGATTTGGTGGGCTATTTTTCACTAGTCTTTAAATCCTAAGCAGTTTTGAGAACTTTTAATAGAATTTTCACTTTTACCCCTTAAACACTATTCTACAATCATTTTATATTCAACTTTCTCTCTCTAGAAAATTCATCTCCCCCTTCTCCTCCTTCTCTCTAGTTGACCTCTTTGCTTATTTTTGTGACTAGCTGCCGAAAATCGCCCTCCGTCGTTGACCACCGCCCTTCCGCCGCTGGACCACCATCGTCCGCCGCCGAAAAAATTTGAAAATACAATTTCCTACTCGCCATGACCTCCTCTGCCCATTTCTGGTATTGCTTTCCCCAAAAGCTCAATGGTTTGGCATAGATCGGGGTTTGAAAAGTCGTAAAATCGTCGATCCATTTTCAGAAGCTGGTGGTGCCACTACTACTCCGCCACCCTTTTTCCAGTTTATTTCGACAACGGAACAATCCAGTCGTCTCCAACGTATTACATTTATTGTGCTCTTCTCTACAAGACAAAAAAGGATGGGAATGTACTGGTGGTGAAAGCAGAGAGTGGTGGCAAGAAGGATAAATTCCATAACATAATGTGAACATGGATTCCTGGTGAGAGATCTCCGTTCAACTCAGTTATGTTCTTCGTAATCATCTGAAGCTGCTGCTAGAGACTATGAAGCTGCCGCCAGAGAAGCCAATTTTTGTTGGTTGTATTAATGCTGCCGTGGACGAGAAGATGCAGTAGATAATAAAATATGAAGGACGAAAAATGAACATAGAAACTGATTATCAGTAAATAATTAAATATTTCTCCAGCCGACATGAACTTCATTTGACTATTTCATTGTTGTATTGGTCAAATTTATTTCGATCAAGAAAGTGACACGTGGCCAACTACGTGACAAGATGAGAGCAATTATCGAAGACAACATAAATCGAGATCGGAATGGGATATCATTGATCGATAGAGTGTGATCGACTGAATAGAATCGTGACCGGAAGATTTCGAAGACAATTGCTTTGCCAGATAATGATGATTGATCTTATCCCGCTTTTGTCGGAATGAATTCAGCGGAGTCAGTTAAATGTGGGCAACTACTGTTGCATAACTGATGGAGAGACGTGGGAGAGTGGAGTCCTTCTAGGGTTGGAGACTCCACATTTCTCGTCCTATAAATATCCCATATTTCCCCATTTGTAAACTTACGTTCTACGGAAAAGCAACCCCATTTTATATTACTGCCATATCTCAACCATTACTATCATTACGCTGCCACCATTGCAATCATTGTATTAGTGCAAATCGCTGTTTGATTTAACTCTGAAGGAGGATTCTTCTCCTTCAACGAAACGCCGACCATCGATCAATCAATACAATAAGTTTTACTTCTTTCATTTATTGATTTATTATTTGTTCTATCGTTTGCTTGTTGTTTTCGTTGTTTGACGTGCTTGTTTATCATCATCGATCTTGTTAATTACTTGTCATCGCTTTGATCGTAATATTGGCTTAGGAAGATTACTGTGCAATTCATAAATCATAACTTCATCATTTTAATTAAGCATATCGTCAGTTAATTCGTATTATCTTATCTATTCCTCGTTGTTGTCATCGTAATTCTATCGCAGCATCCTTCGTCGAATTCTAATTTAAATTACCTGTTTAATACGAAGTAATTTGATATTTAAAGCACGTGTTCGAAAAATCAATAGCTTTTTATCCTGCTCGTAATCCATTTATTGGGAATCAGTAAGAATCGATCGTTTGTGATTAACTAGTCGTATCATCGTAATCGATAAATCTGTTGCTCGTCTTCATTTATTCGATCATATCTGTCTTCGAATCGAACTTGTTATACTGTGCTGTCGAATTCATTGTCATCCACTCTATCGAATTTATTGTTTGCACGTCATCATCGGTATAGCATTTGTTAAATCGATCACTTGTCAACGTAAATTGCTTATCAACCGATCGAATCAAGATATAAATGGTCGCCTAAGGCTCAACTAATTATAAATTTAACTGTAATACCTGAAATCAGTTTTTAGGATATACAATTATTTCTTGCTTTATCTTCTGTTGTAGTACGAATAGCCATGCCCTTGTCCTAATTCTTGAAGTTAACGAACTATCAGAAGTACTACATAACAAAGAGGAGAAACTGTGGAGTTACGGAAAAGATTCCTAAAATTAATTTTATAATGGGGGTGATTTGAGAAGGATTTGAAATTGTCCACCAAGTATTTGTAAGAATGTTTCAAAGAACATAATTCAGTTTGGAGTAATGTGTTTGTAAAATAAAAATGGACAAATGATGCCGAATTGACGTTGTTTTATTTTACTTTAAATTTTTATATTTGTGCAAAGTGATGATGACGATTTGGTGTCATTTTCTTCTAAAATAGATATTATAGTTTTGTTCACTTATAAGTAAATGATGTCGAATTGGCCTTGTTTTATTTAAACTTTGGGTTTTTATAAATGGACAAAGTGATGATGATTTGGTGTCATTTGCTTGTAAAATAGACATAGTAGTTTTGGTTAGTTATGAATAAACACAACCAGATTGTCATTATTTCTAAATATATAAGCACTTGAAGATTTTTTTTTGTGGATGTGTGAAGTGAGGCCAATTTGACCTTATTTCTTTACAAAATGGACATAATTATATGCATAAACACGGCTGGATCGTCATTATTTCTATATATATAAGCATTTGAAAGGTCTTTTATGCGAATGAATAAACTAAGACCGATTTGACATCATTTCTTCACAAAATGAACATGATTTTTTCTCATTGTATGAAGAAATGACGCCGAATTGGTCTTATATTATGTTTTGCTTTGCTTTTTGTATATAAGAGAACCGATGACGATTTGATTTTATTTATTCACAAAATAGTCGTAAAATATAGATGAATTGACTGTCTTGTATATGAGCAAAACGATGCCGATTTGGTCGTATTTATTCACAAAATTGATGTGAAACACGACCGGATTAGCATGTTTTCTGCAATGTATGAAGCAATGGCCTTTTTTATAATTTTGTAGGTAAAAATGTGCGGTGGTATTTTTATAATTACGGCTTAAAAAAATGATCAGTGGCAGTTTTGTAACTACGGGAAGCTCTCTATTAGTAAAGGTATTTTTGTACGTTCAGCTTCATGTAATGGTAAAGTGCTTATGTTTTCAAGACCACCAAAAAAAGTTCTTATTTTTTCAAGACCGGGTACATTTGTGCTCTTTTTTGTAATTCACCAATTTCTATAATAGTTGGATCCAAGATTTTATAGCTTTACAACAACAACATATTCTGGGAGATCCTACAAAAGGAATCTAGGAAAAGTGGGGTATACGCAGACATTCCCTTATGTTGTGCGAAGTTGAGGCTGTTTTTGATATACTCTTGGCTCAAGAAAAATATTTTGAAACATATTTGAACAATTCAAGAGTAAAAAGTTAAGATGAAAATATTGAAGAAAAGTATTGACATCAAAGTAATATAGATAACCAAAATAATAATAAAAGAAGAACAAGATAATTATAATAATAGAATAATGACACTAATATTATTGGGAAGAAGAGGAAGCAAATAAGGTGGCCTAATTAACAAGAAGGATAGATAAATCGTTCGACTATCTATTAACCTTCTATCATAGTCCTCGACACCCTTGCTCTCCAAGAATTATACTTTAGCTCCTCAAATTCTTGAAAGTAAAAATTAACAAACCTGATCACACAATAATATTGTGTGAGTAGTCAAAATATAAATTTTCGAACCCTTTTGTACTTTATTGGCTAGTTTTGTGGGACCGAACAAGAAAAATTAGACATTAAATTTCCTCGAATAAGTATGATATATGAAGGAAAGGTATCCCTATCTATTTGAGGAACAAGGTATGTGAACTTTAAAGGTTTAGCTTGTATTTAAAATTTTCTTGTTAATTATGAGTTATCATGTGATATAGTTTCTTGCTAGAGTATAATTAATTTGTTATTGAGATTTAGCTCCTTGTCGGAGCAAGTTTCACTTATTATTGAGATTTACCTCCTTGCCGGAGTGGTAGTGATTATTTTGAGCTATTATTGGTGCATATGCATGGCCTGTTATGGTGTATTGGTTGTTGTTGGTTTAGTTGTGATATTTGTGACAGAGATATTTTTTTTGGATAGTTCAGTTACAGGGATGACTCTGCCAAAATTTTAAGAAATCTAACACATAGCCAAATTTTAGAACATTTGGCAAGTTGGTAGAATGACAAAGTGGCCTAGGAGTGAGGAATTATCATCATTCGAGGACAAATAATTCCAGGGGGAGGAGGGGAAGAATGTGACATTCCTCAAATTTTTAAGTTTCGGGACTTTGTCGAAATGAAGAATAATTTAATCAAGCTCGTTTTGTGTGCAAGAGACTCGGGTATGAATTATATCGTGAAAGTATGCTATGTATTTATCGTGGATGAGGTATAAATATTCAATAACATTGAAGGTGAATAGAGGAACTGCAAAGGGCCAAAATTTAAATGGCATCATATTGTCAATGTCTAAGTAGCCACACAAAAGAGAGCTATTTACATAATAATAATAATAATAATAATAATAATAATAATAATAATAATAATAATAATAATAATAATAATAATAATAATAATAATAATAATAATAATAATAGTAGTAATACAAAGGGGAACATAAAGGGATCTAAATCAGATCCCGGCTTTAGATGTTTGCCATAGAAAATTAAAGAGATTTTTACACTAAAAGACAAGCAACACACAAAAATTACTAAAAATGGTCCCTATTTGCGAATCTTACCCGAAATAGCAGCCCCCGCAAGTTTATACAATTTTATACAAGTTTATACACTTCTGTAAACATGTTTAAATATGTATAAGTGTGTATACGCAAATGAATATATCTATATAAATTTTCAGATTTCTCTAGTGTTATGGATGTTAATATGATTTTTCAGTTTTTTTGTGTATATTCTTGTATTTCTCTTCTTGCCTACGCATTTATCTATGTATATTCATGTATAATTTTTTTTGAAGATTTGTGTGTATAAACGTGTCCAAAGCAATGATATGTACAAAATCAACAACATGATTTTAGTGAAATACAAAAAAAGTAACGATACTGTCGATGGGGCAAGATGTCTGCTGGCGGCTCAATGGTAGGGGATGGGGAGAATTGGTATGTAGGATGTTTATTTTATAGGAGTGCCTAAATTTGTAATTTAGGAGTGATGCTATGCGTGAAAGAAAAAAAGATGGCCTGCTGGTTGTAAATTTGGGTAGTGGGCTGCTAATTTCCAAAAAAAAAACCCAAAAAGCACTCCCTTGTTAGGAATACTTACGAGAAACGAGAAGCAACAGAGTACAATGGAAAGCTTTCGGCTAAACCAATTTTCAATCCAACCAAGGTAATTTCCTTCTTTGCAAGATGAATTCCTTACATTATGTGAGATTATTAATATATATTAATATTATTACTGATAGTGGTGAATAGAAATTTTCAAGGAACAAGGATTTATCCAAAACATAGAAAGTTGAGAGTTGAACTTAGATTCTTGAGTTGGGAAAAAGATTGAAACTTTAGAATTGATTAGGTAAATTGGTGGTTGTAGTTGTTGGGTGACGTGAAGTGCATCCATTGGAGTTATGTTTAGGCTCGGAGAGTAATCGAGGTGAGTTGATATAACCCTATACTAAAGTGATTTTACTCAAAAAAGCCCACTTACAAAGTTTTGATAAAATGTCTTAAAGAGCTAATATATGCTTAATTAGAGCGAGAGAGTGCATATTAGTTAAACCTCCTTCTACTTAACGTTCAAGATTTTATTATTGAGTTATACACATTTATTTTCATATTTTGTTATGTTTAATTTACGTGATATTATATGTCAAGTTTGCATGGATTAAATGGTATTTGAAAATATATTGAATGATCCCTTCATATGCTCATGTCATGCTTTACTCACGACTATTATGATTCATGGAAATATTTAAATAATGTATTGGACCTTAAAGTGGTCACAGAAAAGTTATTTTGTAAATATTTTGGGAGTTACCTTGAGATTCTGAGAAGGGTTTCGTGACCTTTAGTGGTTAATGTTGACGCTGAAACTACTCGTGGCAGAGTAGGAGTTTATGATAAGATGCCTGATATGGCCAAGGCACAAAACCTGCGGCATGCTATCACTTGGAACTGTGTGCCGCCACAAGAAAGGGGCCTATTCGATCAGGCGGGGATCGAACCAGTGTTGATCACACGGTGACTTTATGAAATCATGTTATGTTAGCGTTAATTGGTTCTTCCTATAAAAGAAAAGAAACAATATTTATATATAATTAAAGAAACAATATTTATATATAATTAAAGTTCATAATTTTATTGTTCAAGTTATTTGAGTTTCTTTGAATATTTTATGCTCTCATGGTTTTAAAGAATTAAGTGCATCTCATGTTTCTTTTAAATGTTTCGTTCCCGCTTTAGTGGGGGGTCGTTGAGACTCACTAAGTACCACCACGGTGTACAGACGTTCTCTTTTGGGAACCTACGTTGTCCTGTGGCACAACATAGGAACCTGTGTTGCAGATACTCAGGCGACAGGTTAGGATTTGCCCTTCACTTCTAGTGCTATTAGTGAGCTCCGCTTTTGTTCGTGGAGTACTTTCTCTTCAAGTCAGCATTAATTATTTATTTATTACTTTGTGAACTAGCCAGGAAGTTCAAGTCCTGAGCAGTGTGTCAGTCTATCAATAGAGGCTTCATAGATAGTCTAGTACTTTGGGTTTGTGGTCCAGTCTTGCATTGTTTTGCACGAAAATACAATTTGATTGTGTTACTTTCAAGGCTAATATTTTTATAAGGAGAATTGTTTAAGTTGCATGTACTTAGCATTGGAATAAAATAGGCAGGGATAGATGGTTAACTCGGTCAAGCTTAGGTACCGAGTGCCGGTCACAACTTATTCAGAAAATGGGTCGTGACAAACTTGGTATTAGAGCCACTCTTTGTCAGCCTTGTCGATGTGGGACAGAGTTTAATTGAGTTTAGGCGAATCCCGAATACGCGGAGCAAACATCAGTGCTGAGTCAAGGCAAATCACGGGTACGCGGGGCAATCCTCAGCGAGGATGCTGAGTCCATACGAGGAGTATCGCTCACACCGGCATAACACAGGAGATATGTTGGATGTGTGTGTGTGTGTGTGTGTGTGTGTGTATATATATAAGTATGCATGTCTTAAACCCTAACAACATATTTTAAATCATGCGAGCATAAGCTCAAAGCGGACAATATCACTAACAAAAAATGTCATACTAATGAATAAAGTAATACTCCATATGTGTAGATTAATATCTTTGACAACGAATAAATGCCAATGAATAAAGTCTTGTGGTTGGATGTTACAGCTCCTCGAACAATATGGATGATGTCGATAAATAATTTTCTTTTGGTTCGCCGCAGTGGAACCAAAAAATTTAGCAAAGGGGTTCGCATTTATAAAGACGAACAATAATTTTTTTCGACAATAGAGTTCATAAATATTTTTAAAGAAATATAAATTAAACTTTTGTTAAGAATCAAATTAATAATATATTAGATCAAAAGTATGTTATTTTGAAGTAATTTTCTCTTTTAAAATATAAAATGCTTATTCGATAATGTAAATATTATAAAATAATTAAAAAAGGCCAATTACTAATTTTTCTCAACAACAACAACATATTCAATGTAGTCACACAAGTGAGTCTGGAGAAGGTGAAATACGCAGACCTTACCTCCACCTAGGTGAAGATGTTGTTTCAGATAGATCCTCGGCTCAATAAAAAATATTCTGAAACACGCTTGCAAAAATAAGATGAAGCTACCCATAATAAAAAAAATATGTCAAAGAAACTACCTATCATTAAGGTAAACAGATAACAGGAGAAATAGTAACCAACCTACTAATTATTTTAATGTAAATAATAAATAAAAATCCAAAATAGAAGTATAACAACAAAACATGTTGTAAAAGATGTACAAGTACAAATCATTAACAAAAACGCAAAAAAAATTACGTATTGCTATTATGCATATTATAATTTATAATTAATAAGTACCAAGAGTATTACTTAAAAAGAAAATGAAGAAGATATAAGTTGAAGGGAAAAAAATAGTGTGAAAGAAACGTTGTCAAAACAAGTGAAAAGTGAGGGAAATGGAGAAAAGGCAACAAGGACTAAGTCAGATCATAATAGGAAAAATGGATGAGTTTTTTACGTCTTAAGTGAGTTTTATCCAGTGTTTTAAAATTAATTAAGAAATAGCCAAATTTTTGTGCGCGCAAACACATACAATTCATTAGCATTGACAAATACCCAGATTAGTTCCAGTATTTTTTATTGGGACTTTGAACTAATATGTTCAAAGTCCCAATATCTTTTACTGGGATTCGTGTGTAAGGGATTCTTTCATATTAAAGTCTAAATATTTTATGCAGGGACTTTGAACTAATATGTTCAAAATTCCAATATTTTGTACCGGGATTCATGTTCAAAGTCACGGAGATTCATATATAAAGTCTCAGTATTTTATACTCGGACTTCGAATTAACATGTTCAAAATCTCAGTATTTTGTACTGGGGTTCATATTTAAATGATCTCAGTATAAATACTATTATGATTTAGACTTTAATACTGAGATTTAAATCCCAGTATAAAATACTGAGATTTAAATCCCAGTATAAAAGAATAATTTTTTTCGGATCTGGCTAGTTTTTAAAGAGCTTTAAATCGCACCACTAGCTAATTTTTATTTAATGCGGTGCAAACAAGCTTCGTGGCCAAAGTTTAACGACAATAATAGATTGTGATGGGCTAAGTGCACGAAAGGCCACTTTTGCCACTGGTCTTTGGGCACAGGCCACTAATACCAAAACATTTAGTTTGTGGCCACTTTTGCTTAAAGAGATAGAACTTCAGTCCAGAGGCCGGATTGAAGTTCAGTCCTTAAAGATTGAACTTCAATCCACGGCCATATGGACTGAAGTTCAGTCCAGTCCTTAAAATGGAACTTCAGTCTATGGCCATACCATGGACTGAAGTTCAGTCCATGGCCATATGGACTAAAAGTTCAGTTCTTAAGAGATGGAACTTCAGTCCAGGGGCCGTATAGACTGAACTTCAGTCAACTATCAGAACTTAAGTCAACATTTATTTAGTAAATGCCAAAAAGTGGCCTCTAGTGTAAGACCAAAGAAAATAGTGGCCTCAAACTAAATACCAGTGTTAAAAGTGGCTGCTGGGCGAAATTTTTACGATTGTGATAGATAGAAAAAATTTACCCCACTAAGTGTATACACCCGTTCAATAAATAAATGTTACATGTTCCCTTAATTAACTACACTTGTTAATACTTAACTACAGTTAGCACCCTTTTTTTTTTTTCTTTTTTTTTGGTTGCACATAGACTTAGATAATATTAATATAAAAGAAAATAATCTCAGCTTGCTACTCTATAGTTTCTTGCGTCAACTTTCTGTCTTCTTGGTCTTAAGAGTTTCTCTTTTAATTTTGCATTGTTTACATTCTTTCGTCTTCTCAATTCTCAATAGACATCTGAAATCTCCATTTTTGCACAAAATTACCTACTTTTGAAATTAAAAAAATATTAGTGTTATTACTTTTCATTCATACTTCTGGGCATTTCCTTTCTTCTATGTCAATTCTCTTACGCTTATCTCTCTGAATATGATCTCCCATCAAAATCGTGATTTCGTTATGACAACTTTTGATTCAATGAAAAATAAAGAATAAAGAATAAAAATAAAAGAATGACAAAATCTGATGCAGAATTTGAAGCTAAGGTAGAAGACCAGACACGAAAAAATGAAAGAGATAACCCAATCCTCACATTATTAAGTATTCTAACTCTTTTTTTGATTTTTATGTATTAAAAAATGACTCATAATAGACTTTAGTTTGTTCTAAGATTAACTTTAACTATTTTTGGTGTAAACACTCAGTATAAGCAAGTTTTTACCGTCATAGATTGTGACTGTTTCTATAAACGGCAAAGGGCCAAATATACCCCTGAACTATTCGATATTGCACAGATTTACCCCTCGTTAACTCAAAGTCTCATTCATATTCCTGCCGTTACCCCTTTGGCCCAACTATATCCCTGTCCCCAATTTTATACTAACGACCCTCATTTTCTAATTTTTACAATTGTTTTTAGCCAATTTTTATTAATAATAACAAAAAAAAATACATGTGGACCCCACACCATTTTTGTTTTAGCAGATCCCCTCCCCAACCTTTTTGCTTTTTTTTTCCTAATCTTTTACAGTAAGTAATTATTATTTTTCTTTTTCCCTTCCTTTTGTTTCTTCGTCCTTTTCCTCCTCCACTGTCACCATTGAAGCAACCACCAAGTCACTGTTTATCTCATCTTCCACCACCACCATTTCTCTCTTCTCCTGCGGGCTGCGGCCACTATCTCTCCTATTCCTCTTCAATTTTTTTACAAAAATAAAAGAAAAACAAAAAGAACAAGCTCTAATTAAAACTTCTATATATTATCTTTAAAATTTAAGCTAATATATTGAACACTCAATGATTTTAATAATAAATCTAAGAACAAACTCGACTTTTCAGTTTTAGATTTGTAAAATGCCAAAGAACCCAGTCCGTGACTCGAGCTTGTAAAAATAGCATCGTGGTGAATTGTTCCTTTTTTTAGCCTAGTTTTGTTTTGATGATAAAAGAGAGCACATAAAATCAATTATAAAGTTGAAGCTTTTAGAAGTTTTAATAAGTGATTTGGATTTATGACTAACAAAGAAGAAAAGGGTTCAATGGTGGAAAGAGAGGGTTGAAGAAGAAAGCAAAAAAATAAAGAAATGAAGGGGCTGGGACTTGGGGTAAAAGCGTGGGGAGAAGAGGGGGGGGGGGGGGGGGGGGGAGAGGAGTTGATCTAGTAAAAAATTAGCAGGTAGGGTTAGTTCCATGTGGCAGTTGGAGGGGCCCATTTTAGTTGCCATGTGGCTTTTTAAAATATTTATCAATTTTTACCCATTTAGAAATTGTTTTCATTAATACATATATAGAGCCGTTAGTATAAAATTGGGGACAGGGATATAGTTGGGCCAAAGGGGTAACGGCAGGAGTATGAATGAGACTTTGAGTTAACGAAGGGTAAATCTGTGCAATATCGAATAGTTCAGGGATATATATGGCCCTTTGCCGTTCTATAAATGAGAAAAGAAGGTTAATAAATACAAAGTGTAAGTAGGGCTCGATCTCTGGCACCGTAACATATCTTGACCCCCTAAACCGTTGTGCCAAATTTATGCCTTTGTTGAAAGGGATTCAAAGTCAGTAATAGTGCTAGTTTTTGAAATTCCACATATAGAATTACTGAAATTTGTCGGGGAGGGGTTCAATTGACACCCCTCGCAACCATATGAGTCTCCCCTGATTCGCCGGCGTTGGAGAGAAGCACAATGAGGCGGATGGATGGGTGAAGGAGGGGAGAGAAGGAGAGATGAAGACATTAAGATTTTGTATTAGAGAGGGAAGGAAATGAAAATGATATGTAGGGTAATAAAGTGAAAAGTATCGTTATACAACAATAACAACAACAACAACATATCCAGTTTATCCGATACGTGGGGTCTGGGAAGGGTGAGATGTATGCAGACCTTACCCCACCCAACGTAGAGAAGTTGTTTCCGGTAGACCCTCGGCTAGAAAAAATATTTTTAAAGAACATGTTTGAAAAATAAGATAGAAATAACACACTAAAGAAAATAATAAAACTAAAGCTTATCCATAATAGACATATAGTAACAGTAGATACTGGTATATATTGTAATATGTTTAAAAGTATCGTTATGCATTGTAATTTAGCTATTAGGCTTGTCTTTTGACGTAATTTTTCCTTTTCAAAAATATTTTTGTTTTTAGCCGAGGGTCTATTGTAAACATCCTCTCCGATTTGGTGAGGGTAAGGCCTCCCCAGACTCTATTTGTGGAATATCACTAAGTATATTGTTGTTGTGTCCATTTTTATAATATTATAGTTTATTATTTCACTTCAAAGCTCACTTATGAAATAATACTGTTTCTTTATTATTATTGTTGAAAAAGGTTCAACAAATACTATAAAAAGTTATTGCCCAAATAAAATTCAACTTTCAAATATATTTTTTGTCTGACTTCAACCAAATATAATAAAAAAAAAAAACTTAATAAAGTTAACTTCACATCAAAAATGTTGTTCCAACTTGCAAGGCCTACTTAAATTTGGGGAAAACCTTCACAACTTATTTTTTCCCAACGCGGGAAAACCTTTATACAGCCCCACACCAGCACTGAGATGTCTCTGGGCTCTTCCTCTCTTGGGCTCATCAAAAGAAGACGCTTGTGAATAAATTAATTCTTGGGTTTTGCTATTGGGTACCCATCAATCTTTGAGGCAAGGTAATTTTGTTGGTATTTTCTACAGTACTTCCTACTAAAAAGTTATTTATATTGAATACACGAGACGGATCCGGGTTTGAATTTTATGTGTTCGGGATGCCAATCTACTGACCATTTAAGTTACTAGGTTCAAAATTCTATATTTGCACATATAAAAAAAAAAGCAGCCCGGTGCACAAAGCATCCCAGAGTTTGGGAAGGGCTGCACCGCGAGAGGTGTGATATATCAGCCTATCCTGATGCTCAGTGGCTGTTTTTCTTCATATTTAATACATATTCAATATCTGAGCCAAAGCTATTGGGTTCGACTAAACTATAGTTTCTAATAATGGAGACATCAAGAACAAAACCAACGATTTCTGGCAGTACAAGTGAAGGAATTGATAGAATAAGCTCTTTACCAGATGATGTACTCCACAACATCCTTTCATATCTGTTTATATTTGATGTGGTTCAGCTGAGTGTATTGTCTAAAAGATGGAAATACATATGGACTACAATGCCTTACTTGCACTTTGATATTGGTACATTTCATTCACAGCGGATAAAACGGGCTTTTGATTGGGCAATGGCTGATCAATTCAAACACTTTATTAATTGGGTCTTAGTTTCCCAAAGCGCCAATAAGCTCGTGCGTTTTCTTCTCAATAGTGGAAATATCTATAGTAATGTAGATATTTTAAGGTGGATTCATGCGATAACAAGGCGAAATGTTCAAGAACTCGTGTTAAATGTTGAACTTGGCGAGCCATTTGAGTTACCATATTGTCTTGTAACTTGTGAATCTTTGCAAGTTTTGAAACTAAACTTGTGGGGGGACATACTCAAATTGCCTAGTAATCATTTGGGATTTCGTCAGCTGAGATTCCTTCATCTTGTATTGGTCGATTTGCATTTGACGGATTGCTTGTTCTCAAAGTGTCATCTCCTAAAAGACTTGATCTTAGAAGATTGTAGTTTAGGAGCTATGACACTACTAGATATTGCTTCAACATCTCTTATTGATGTTACTTTACGAAATGACAGTGAAAATGTGGATAGTTTTGGCAATTGTGAAATCAAAATTTCTTGTCCCAATCTCAAGTTCTTAAAATATCAAGCGACGATGCCAGAGGATATAATCATTGAGAATCTCTTTTCAATAGAAGCTGTTCGCATTTTCTTTTATGATAGAAGATCGCGTGATGAAACTGGCGCACTTGTGGGTAAGATGCTCAAGGAGGTTCCTTCTACATCAGTTTTGACGCTATGCAACACTTCCATTTGGGTAAAGTTCACTGGTTAGGTTAAGCATTAAAGGGAACATACAAGTATCATAAAAATATACTAGTACATTTCCTGAATACTTAGGTTGTATATGCAGTCAAAGTACTTTCTAGGAAAATATACAGTCTATGTTTTTCCAAGTCATTAGGAGAGCATGTCCGTAGAATTAATCTGTTTACCACAGAACTCCCTTCTTATATATGAAAATACACTCTCATTTCTTCTTTTATGCTGCTGTAGGGTCTTTATGAAGCGGCTCGCAAAATAAGGCTCTTTCCAGTCTCTTTGTATAAGCTGAAGCACTTAAAGCTGACTGTGGATGAAGATTTCATGCAAGTTATGATACTATTGTTCAAGTCTTCTCCTAATCTTGAGGTTCTTAAACTGTGCTTTGCTGAGGTAATGCTTGTCATCTTTTTAACTGATTCTACTGTACGAATTCTATTTCTTTTATATGGTAGTTGGTCGGAAAGACTTGTGAGTTCTGTAAACCTGGGGTAGATTAATGTTAGATTCCTCACTGATTCTACTGTACGAATTCTATTTTTTTATATGGTAGTTGGTCGGAAAGACTTGTGAGTTCTGTAAACCTGGGGTAGATTAATGTTAGATTCCTTCAAGAACAGAAGGTAGTGGTTTCGGCTAAAAACTGACGTCACTAAACTTTCCAAGGTAAAATTGACAGATAATTGCAATGTCGTTGCAACAATGCTATACCATAATCCTAAATTCGAGTAGCAGACCCTAACAAGCAAAATTCCACTCACCAAAAACCAGACTGCAGGTGATAGGATCTGAGAAATCATCAGTTTTAACTTGTCACGTTCACTTTGGAAGTTGGGAACTATCACCTGTTTACTCATGCATTGAACTTAATCATGTTGCTGCCCGGAACTTAATGGTTGAAATAGGTTTGAACTGTGAAGTGATGTGGGGAAAGTCTGAGAATAACTGAGATTACAATAAAGCTTTAGGGAGCATTAAGTTTATAAATGAAGGAGAAATTGTGAATCTGGTCCTGAACAATATCTTCATTAAAGATAAAGTTTGACAGCAATCATAGTATCTAAAATTGGCCCTAAGCTAAGCTTAATTGCAGAGAGAGCTTACCCTAACTTAATTCAGTTCCTTATAAGGAAAAGGATGCACAAGTGACTCTAATAGATCCCGAAATCAACTCAGTCAATTCTAGAACTTTGGAGAGTTTTTCAAATTTTTTCATGCACAAGAGATGTGGTCGAATGGGAGCATCAGTATTAATTCATTTGGCTTAATGATGGATTGCTGGTTTAGATGACCTGATATGAGCAGAGTAGATGTTCATTAGATGGATGGCATGGTTTGAGTAGTAGGTACTATGCTCTGAAATTAGAACAGATAACTGGAACTTTTAATGCATCACATGCCTAGGAGAAATACAAAAAATCCAAAGAGAAGGAAATGGTCCTAAACATTTTGAAAGTGAATCTTGTTGGCATTTTCACTTGTAATGGAGGAAATGGTTGTTAAAGCTGCTAGATGATTGCTTATTGTGGTTCCAATATAAATGTTTACTGTGCTCAATGAAGTGATTTCTCTTCCGACTCTCAACTACCTTCTAGAATGGAGACTGGAGCAAGAATTGGCAGATACATGATCCTGATGAAAGCATTGTGTGCTTGGAATCTCATTTAAAGTTAATTCAGTTGACTGGTTTCAAAGATGCAAAAAACGAGATAGAACTACTAAGGTTTTTTCTGAAGAGTGCACAAGTATTGGAAAAACTGACGATTGTTTGGGCCAGCCAGGCTCATAAATCAGAGGAGACACGAAAGGAGGTTGTGAAGTTTCCTAGAACTTCTTCAGACGCTGTTCTGACATTTCTCGATGCCAAGCCCCGACCCAAACCAATATCTTATTAGTGGTAGAACAGATACCAAATTGGCACGACTTAAAGGAGGATTCGATTGTTTATGTACTCTTGTTGAGATCTCTCTTAAAGATCCAAGTTTGAATCAGATTGTATAAGCAATCACATGGTATAGCTCTATGGAACTTCTATGGGTTTTTATATTGCCCTTATTGTTTGAACTAATACAGAGTAGCTACTGAGTCAAAACTCATACTTGATTATCTTTGTAAAATGTAGTGTCGAACGTGTATGCATGTTTAAGTTCGACAATGATTGGAAAATGTTTGACACCCAGATTGGTTGATTGATATATTAGAACCAAATCTAGCTACTTTAGTAGTAAGTAATTTTCTTTTGTCCTAACTTATATGATTCCATCTTCATTTTAAGGTTTTATGGTCATCTTTTCACCCTGCCCACTTAGTACAGTTGATTGCAGCTGGTGTGGTACCTGGACAGTAGTAAGGAGGTTCTAGTTTTTACATTTATTTGTTCCTTTCCCTCATTAATTATAAATTATTTCAACAAAGACATTTAAAAGTAAGATGTCTGATTTTTGCATTGCAATCGACAAGCAAACTGTAATTGATGAAGCCTTTGTGATTCTGAAATTAGCAACTAACAAGCTAGAATGCCACTGCTCAAGGGGTTTATATATAAACTTGATGCCCCTCAGCTCTTTTGACATCAAAAACCAGAAGATAAATTATGGTTAATTAACCCACAGAACTCATATCTAAATTTCATTGGGCCGGATCCCAAAAGTCAATTTTCAGTCAACTACTGGAAACCAGATTATATATATAAAATCATGATATGGTTGCATTTTCATTTTTAGGTTACTTAAGTCAACTCAATTGATGAGCTAAGCTCTAAAGCAAGTCCCTCTCTTGAAGTCAAATCTATTGACTTCCCCTATCCCAGCCAGCTTCAGCATTTATGAGGTGCTAATTAAGTCGACCTTCCCATTCTCTTTATCGCTATTGCTATTGCTATTGCGTGGTGCAATTTGTTATTATAACTGACTGTACCATATCAAAGTTGCACTAAATTCGTTGCAGGTTTGAACTTGATTTGAAATTGATCCTAACCCCTCAAACACCTCCCTAACTATGTCAACAAGTCATACATAAACACTAAAATTATATGCTCAACTTGTTGCAACTAGTAACACTAAAATGAAAAGGAAATTCATCTATGGTACAATTGTCATTGAATTCCACTAAAAGTGGCAAATATACATTATTGTACAAACAACAATGTTTTAATAATGACCAAATAAATAGTTAATCTCATCATAAACTACAACTAGTACATCAATTTTACTTGAACCATAAAAAATAAATAAAAAACCTAAAATAGTTTTCTTCAAAAAAAAAAAAAAAAGTGTCTAACTACATCTAAAAGTCAAAGAATGGATGGAATAGATCAGAAGCATTAGGAGAAGGCGAAATTAACGGAGCTGAAAAAAGCGTTGACGGACTTGGACTTAACATCATCAACATGAATGGATCGTTGACCGCCGTGCTAAAGAATCCCGGCGGCGATACTGGTGGCAAACTCGCCGGCGCCGGCGACAATATTCCCGGGAAATTACCCATTTCTACACTTGAATTCCCAATTATATCCAATATATCATTCGATTCAACAGTCGCCGGAGCAGTAGTGGGGCTGTTAGTTTTTTCAATAGAAGCCAACTTCGCCGCCGGCGATAAACTACCGTCGCCTACGGCGGCGGAGCTAGAAGTTTCCGGTCCGGTGAGTCTCTGTACAACACTCATGAAGTCACTAACGGTGGTATGGTACACTTTCGGAGAGACGGCGTAGATAATCACCGTTTGTTGGTTCGACGGAGCTCCGCCGCCTGCGGTTGCGTACGGCGGCGGAGGATGATGATGTGGCGGCGGAGCAACGGGGGGTTTCTTGATCTTGTAAGAATCTTTGTTGACTTTAAGTGGTGTTGGACGTGGACCTTGTAATTCTTTCCTCGTCGGAGATGGCCTGCCGTCGCTGGCGCCGGTGAAAAAGTCCGGTGGCGGAAAGTCCATTTAGATTTTTGGGGGAAAATTGTGTTTTTGTGGATGTGTAATGATATGAAAATGGAAAGTGGTGATGTAGTTTGGAAAATGGAAGGAAAGTGCCAAGTAAAGACTAAGGAGCGTTTGAATATTCTATTCATTTTATTTAACTTTGGTCCAAAAAATAATATTATCATTTTTTAAATAAAAATTCCACTGTGCAACAACTCAAAGTGGTATGGATTGATACTAGTATTTTCTTATTTTGACATGTGCTAACTACTTTATTCTTTATACTACTATTATACTACTACTACAACAACATATTTATTGAAGTGTTATATGAGGGGTCTGAGTAACGGGAGGTGTACGTAAATATTACCCGTATCTTATGAGAGGTAGAAATGGTGTTTCTAATAGACCATCGGCTTAAAGAAAAATGTGTTTTAGAATCGATTTGAATTCTCTTTATATTACTCCCTTCGTTCCATAAAAAGAATGACACAATTTCATATTTAAATTATTTATTTTTAAACTTATCACTTTACTCTTTATGAAATGGTTTATAGCCACACACTTAGCTATGGCTTATTCTAGACCACAAGTTTCAAAAATCTCCTCTCATTTCTTAAACTCCGATCCAAGTCAAACTACGACATTTATTGTGGAGCGAATGGAGTACTCCCTCCGTTCGAAATTAGTTGTCACTTTAGCAAAATGTGTTTGTCCCAAATTAGTTGTCACTTTAGAATTTCAAGGCTAAATTGATTCGTTCTTTCCAACTATACCCCTAATAATTAAAAAAATTCTCAAAAAAAGTTAATGGTGAAGCATTAAATAGGGATAAGATAGTAAAATAAACATCCTATTTAATGACTTTTTTAATGGGCGTGAAAAAGCTTAAAGCAACAACTAAAATGGGACGGAGAGAGTATATATTTGCATTAATGTGTATGTAAAAGACAAATGACCCGCATTTATTAGCTTTATTAAATAACCGAGTAAGTTTATATCATACTTCCTCCGACTACTTTCTTTAGTTGTATTTGATAGATGCATTTGGTTAAACGCCAAGTTTAAGAGAAAATGGTTCTCAAATGTATTAATAGTAACTTAGAATTAAACTATTGATTTCCAATTCAATGAGGTCTAACATAAGTTATGTTAATGGAAAAATCAGACCCTAATGGTTTTTTTATTCATTTATGATTATTTGGTAATTGAAATCAATTCGCTCTACTAATTTGTATTTGTGTATGTCGACCCATTAAAGGAGGATCCGTTCTCTATCAAGAAGCTGTCCACTCTAATTATATGAGAATCTAAAATCTAAACTGAACAAAGTTCTAAAATTCAAAAGAAAGACCACAGGAAGTGTGGTGGAATAATAAAAGTTCCACAGTTCAACCAGAAATTTCAGGTTCAAGTTCAGATAAAGAAGTCGCTTTGGCAGAGAAAACTAAACTCTTTCCTTTTCCTATTATGACACGAATTTGTATGAGTGGGTTAGTAGTTCCACACACCAGATGATTGAAAAACGGAAAGAACAAATTTAACAATGTTATGAATATGTTATATTGTGGATGTCCATTACTCCCATAGCTTCCTGAAGAAGCTTGATCTACAAGCAGCTTACAAGCAGCTTACAAGTAGCTTACAAGCACGTAGCTTACAAGCAACTTACAAGTAGCTTACAAGCAGATAGCTTACAAGTAGCTTATACAGCAGCTTCTTTTCTTCTATAAATAGAAAGTCATTTCAGTTTATTATGTACATCAGTTTGAAATGAAATAAGATATCAGTCTCTCTCTATATAGTATCTCTGTTTGATTTACTTTACAACTTTTATTTTCACAACACGTTATCAGCACGAGGTTCTGCTATCTAGAAAAGGTATAAGGTAAGGATTTTACTTTCTAAATTTATGGCTAATATTTCTAAGATTGAATTTACTGCCCTGGATATATCAGGCAAAAGTTATCTTTCATGGGTTTTAGCTGCTGAAATCCATTTAGATGCGATGGGTCTTGGAGACACCATCAAAAATAATAATCAAGCATTTAATCAAAACCGTGCTAAAGCAATGATATTCCTGCGTCATCATCTTGATGAAGGTCTAAAAATGGAATATCTCACGGTTAAAGATCCACTCATGCTGTGGAATAGCTTGAAAGACAGGTATGACCACCTGAAGATGGTCATACATCCACAAGCACGTTATGACTGGATCCATATGAGGCTACAAGATTTTAAAACCATCAGTGAATATAATTCTGCTATGTTTAGAATTATTTCTCAGTTGAAATTATGTGGAGAAAATATCACTGATAGTGACATGCTTGAGAAAACATTCTCCACTTTTCATGTCTCGAATGTGCTCCTGCAGCAGCAATATCGAGAGATGAAATTTAGTAAATATTCTGAGTTAATTTCACATCTGCTTGTTGCTGAACAACATAACGGATTATTGATGAAAAATCATGAAAGTCGACCCACTGGTTCAGCTCCATTCCCAGAAGAGAATGAGACGAATTTCCACCAAAAACGTGGAAAGTGGCGTGGCCCCAGTTGTGGCCGCGGTCGTGGTCGTGGTCGAGGAAGAAACTCCTATCATGATGATCGTTATGCACCAAAATCCCCTGACCACCAGCAGTGGAAAGGGAAGGATAAAAATCATGAAGCGGTGCAAACGAAAAATTCAGAGAATGGTTGCTATCGTTGTGGAGCAAAAGGACATTGGTCACGTACCTGTCGTACGCCAAAGTACCTAGTTGATCTCTATCAAGCATCTCTGAAAAAGAAAGGAAGTAATGCTGAAGCCAACTTTATGTCTGAAGATAATGTGGACTTCACGCATTTGGACATAGCAGATTTCTTTGAGATCCCTGAAGGACAGTTCCCTGAAGGACAGATCCATGAAGGACAAATAGATCATCTGACTGGTGATGCAACTGTAGCCAAAGAGACGTAAATATGTTTTAAGTTATGTCGTTTGTAATAGTTTGTATGTTTAATATTATTGTAGTAATACTAGTAAAGTTTTGTTTTGATAATAAAGCATGTATTATATGATGTCTGTTTTTATCTATGTTATTTTATCTTGAAGAACACATGGATATCCCTCAAACTTTATTTGGATCAAAGATCAATTCTGAAGATATTTGCGTAATTGATAGTGGAACAACACATGCCATATTCAAAGATCGAAAATATTTTTCACACTTGATAATGAGAAAGGCAAATGTTTCTACTATTTCTGGTAATACTAATTTAATTGAAGGCTCCGGAAGAGCAACTATATTTCTGCCTAAGGGAACAAAACTTATTATAGATAATGCATTGTTCTCTTCCAAGTCCAGAAGAAACTTGTTAAGTTTTAAAGATATCCGCCGAAATGGATATCATATTGAGACAATAAACGAAATGAATAATGAATATCTTTGTATTACAAAGAATGTCTCTGGCCAGAAATATGTTTTAGAAAAGTTGCCAACTTTATCTTCTGGCTTATACTGTACAAAGATTGGTACAGTTGAAGCACACTCTGTCGTAAACCAGAAGTTTACTGATTTAAATAATTTTGTGCTTTGGCATGACCGTTTGGGTCATCCTGGATCAATAATGATGAGGCGAGTCATTGAAAATTCAAGTGGGCATTCACTTAAGAACCTGAAGATTCTTAAAAGTGATGAATTTTCTTGTACTGCTTGTTATCAGGGAAAGTTAATCACTAGACCATCACCAACAAAGGTTGGATTTGAATCCCCTACGTTTTTAGAACGTATCCATGGGGATATATGTGGACCTATTCATCCACCTTGTGGATTGTTTAGATATTTTATGGTCCTAATTGATGCATCTTCAAGATGGTCTCATGTGTGCCTTTTATCATCTCGCAACCTGGCGTTTGCGAAATTGTTGGCACAAATAATTCAATTAAGGGCACAATTCCCTGATAATCCTATTAAAGCTATTCGCCTTGATAATGCTGCAGAATTTTCATCCCAAGCTTTTAATGATTATTGTTTATCAGTCGGAATAAGAGTTGAACATCCTGTAGCTTATGTTCATACTCAAAATGGCCTTGCAGAGTCATTTATTAAACGACTACAATTGATAGCAAGACCGCTCTTAATGAAAACAAAATTGCCCACTACTGCTTGGGGTCATGCTATTTTACATGCTGCATCACTTGTTCGTCTCAGACCGACACATTATCATGAATTCTCCCCGTCACAATTAGTTTTTGGCCATGAACCGAATATTTCTCATCTACGAATATTTGGATGTGCTGTATATGTGCCAGTAGCACCACCACAACGCACTAAGATGGGACCCCAGAGAAGGCTGGGAATATATGTTGGGTTTGAGTCGCCCTCTATTATTCGGTATCTTGAGCCATTAACGGGAGATTTATTCACTGCTCGATTTGCAGATTGTCGATTTGATGAGACAACTTTCCCACAATTAGGGGGAGAGAAAAAGGGAATAAATAGAGAAATTGTGTGGAAAGTTCCATCATTATCTCACTTTGATCCACGTGCCCCCATATGTGAAAAAGAGGTCCAGAAGATCGTTCATTTGCAAAATATAGCAAATCAAATGCCTGATGCATTTACTGATTTAAAAAGGATTACTAAATCACATATCCCTGCAGAGAATGTACCAATTCGGATGGATATCCCAATAGGACCATATAGTAGTGTCATAGCCAGTGAACCTAAAGCACGCCTGAAGCGTGGTAGACCACTGGGTTCCAAAGATCGAAATCCTAGAAAAAGAAAAGTGACAAATGATCAAGATGACACTATAAAAGAATCTCTTGAAGAGAACCAAGATCTTATTAATCCTGAATTTCCTGAAGAAATTAATGAACCTGAGACTCAAGTGAGTGAGGAATATTTAATTCCATTGGTGATGGAATAAATTTGAATCGATCAAAAATAGAGGTGGATGATGTTTTTGCATATAGTGTTGCACTTAATATTATGCAAGATAATGAGGATTTTGAACCTCAATCTATTCAACATTGTCGACAAAGAAATGATTGGCCAAAATGGCAAGAGGCAATTCAAGCAGAATTGAGCTCACTTGCCAAACGTGATGTTTTTGGACCTGTAGTCCAAACACCTAATGGTATAAAATCAGTTGGCTTTAAATGGGTCTTTGTGCGTAAACGAAATGAGAAAGGTGAAATCATAAGATATAAAGCACGCCTTGTTGCACAAGGATTCTCACAAAGACCTGGTGTCGATTATGAAGAAACATATTCACCTGTTATGGATGTGATAACATTTCGATATCTCATCAGTTTAGCTGTACATGAAAAACTTGAAATACACCTGATGGATGTAGTTACAGCATACCTATATGGCTCACTTGATAATGAAATTTATATGAAAATCCCTGAAGGATTTAAAATGCCTGAAGCATATAATTCAAAGTCTCGGGAAATGTACTCAATCAGATTACAAAGATCTTTTGTATGGTTTAAAACAATCAGGGCGCATGTGGTACAATCGCCTTAGTGAGTACTTGATGAAAGAAGGTTATATAAACAATGTCAAATGTCCATGTATATTCATAAAGAAAACAGCATCACAATTTGTTATACTTGCTGTTTATGTTGATGACATAAATCTCATTGGAACTCCAGAAGAGCTCCAAAAGGCAATTGATTATTTAAAGAAAGAATTTGAGATGAAAGATCTCGGAAAGACAAAACTTTGTCTTGGTCTACAAATTGAACATTTAGTAGACGGAATCTTTATTCATCAATCTGCCTATACAGAAAAGGTCTTGAAACGATTTTATATGGATAAAGCACATCCATTAAGTACTCCAATGATTGTTCGATCCCCTTGAAGTGGATAAAGATCCGTTCCGGCCTCAAGAAGAGGATGAGGAACTTCTTGGTCCTGAAGTACCATATCTAAGTGCAATTGGTGCACTTATGTATCTTGCTAACTCTACAAGACCTGATATAGCATTTTCTGTTAATGTTTTAGCAAGATTTAGTTCTGCTCCTACACATCGACATTGGAAAGGTATCAAACAGGTATTGCGATATCTGAAAGGATCTGTTGATATGGGTTTATTTTATTCTAACAAATATGGTGCAGATCTTGTTGGTTATGCAGATGCAGGCTATTTATCTGACCCACACAGGGGTCGATCTCAATCTGATTACCTCTTCACATGCGGAGGTACTGCCATATCATGGCGATCTACTAAACAATCAATGTGTGCTACTTCTCCAAATCATGCTGAATTAATAGCTATTGATGAAGCAAGTAGGGAATGCGTATGGTTGAGATCAGTGATTCATTTCATTCGAGAAAGATGTGGTCTTAAGTGTGATACCAAAATACACACAATCTTATATGAGGACAATACTTCATGCATAAACCAATTGAAGGAAAGATTTATAAAAGGAGATAGAACAAAGCACATCTCACCAAAGTTCTTCTTCACACATGATCTCCAAAAGGATGGTGAAATTGACGTGCAACAAATATGTTCATGTGATAATCTGGCAGATTTTTTCACTAAATCTTTACCGCCTGCAACTTTTGAAAAGATGGTATACAAGACTGGAATGAGAAAACTGAAGCACCTTGATCGAAGTTTTCATTAGGGGGAGTAAAATACGCGTTGTACTCTTTTTTCCTTAACCATGTTTTTTCCCACTGGGTTTTCTTGGTAAGGTTTTTAATGAGACAACTGATAATGCGTATTACAAGACAAGTGTACTCTTTTTCCTTCACTAAGACTTTTTTCCCACAGGGTTTTTTCTTAGTAAGGTTTTAATGAGGCACATTATCTATTAATGAACATCCAAGGGGGAGTGTTATGAATATGTTATATTGTGGATGTCCATTACTCCCATAGCTTCCTGAAGAAGCTTGATCTACAAGCAGCTTACAAGCAGGTTACAAGCAGGTAGCTTACAAGCAGCTTACAAGTAGCTTACAAGCAGGTAGCTTACAAGCAGCTTACAAGTAGCTTACAAGCAGATAGCTTACAAGTAGCTTATGCAGCAGCTTCTTTTCTTCTATAAATAAAAAGTCATTTCAGTTTATTATGTACATCAGTTTGAAATGAAATAAGATATCAGTCTCTCTCTATATAGTATCTCTGTTTGATTTACTTTACAGCTTTTATTTTCACAACAAGTATAAAATATTAAACATATTACTGGTAAGTGGTAACTACAAATCAATATTAAGTTTAATTTCAGGGACAGGCAGAGTATCAATGATTATTTAATATTTTGTCTCAATCTAAGGAAATTATATAATACCGAAAGTTATAGTTAAAAAAACGTGAAATATACTATTCTAGTAAAAGCACTCGTTAGCACTTGCCCGCCAAAAATGGGCACTTCATTTTCTAAGTAATCAGCTGAGCTGGGAATTCAAAAGGAGCCAAACTTAGGTCTTGGAATATAGTAGAGGCCTACTCGACCATAAGAGAATTTTTTGTATGTCCCACGAATGACCAGCAACTTGGTATAAATAAAGAAGAAATGGTGCTTTTGAATTTTGATACTTAATTTTGTTATTCACTTATTTGTGAACATAGTACTACTATATTCATTTTTAAAATTGAAATGGTTAAGATGGTGTCTCATTATCACGCGTTTTTAGAACATTATTTCCTAATCTTAAATTAATGTGCACACTGAACGTCATCTTAACAATGTGAATATTTTTATATAGAACAGAGTGAAAATCGTTTGTCTTGTACACGAGCCATTTCTTATTATTATACTCCGTATTTGTTAGAGAGTAAAACCTATTAGCTGGCTCCAATATGTTACACTTACCTCTAATGTGTGACTCCAATTTAAACCATTTTAATATAGGATTTTTTATATAAAAGTACAAATTTTAGAGCTTAATTACCAAACATAGCAACATTTTAGTAAAATTACCCTATATAGAGGAAAACACAAGATAATTACAAATATAGCAAAAATATAGCAATATTTTCCCATAACATACCAAACCCTTACATTCTTCTTTCTATTTCCCCCACTATCACTTTTGCTCCCCCCATTTCCCTCTATTTCACTTTTTCTCCCACCATTTCCCCCCAATTTCACTTTTACTCCTCTCATTTTCCCCAATTTCACTTTTTCTCATCCATCCTCAATGTATCTCGTTGAATCTCACTATTTCTGCACCGTATCAACTATTTTTGCACCGTTTCTGCACCGTATCAACTGTTTTTGCACCGTTTCTGCACCGTTTCTGCACCGTATCAACTGTTTCTGCACCGTATCAACTGTTTCTGCAGCGCTGTATCTAACTGTTTCTGCACCGTTTCGGTTCATTTCAGCATTGTATCTAACTGTTTTAAACTGTATCAACTCTCATTTTTTAATTGTATCAGACTATTTTAAACTGTATCAACTCCCGTTTCAGACCGTCTCAGACTGTTTCAGACCGTATCATAGTGTTTCAATGTTGTTTCAGACTGTATCACACTGTTTTAAACTGTATCAAGTCTCGTTTCAGACTGTATCAACTCCGTATTAGACTGTATCAGACTATTTTAAACTGTATCAAGTCCCGTTTTCAGACTGTATCATACTGTTTAAAACTGTATCAACTCCTGTTTTAGACCGTATCAAACTGTTTCAACAGTTATTTCAGATTGTTTCAATTTCGTTTCAGACCGTATCATACCGTTTCAACATCGTTTCAGACTGTATCAAACTGTTGCAACAATTGTTTCAACGATTTTTCAAACCGTATCATATTGTTTCAAACTCCGTTTTAGACCGTTTCAACCTATTTAAGACTGTTTCAATAGTTGTATCAGACTGTTTCGGCTGTTGCATTAGAAATGAGTGGAAAGTAAATTAAACATCAGATTCCATCAAAAGTGAAAGAGACTTAGTGAAATGTACTGTTACACCTGATTGATTCAAAGGCTTCTCATCGAAATTCGGGACTACTATACTGATATTAACTCCCCAATTTGTGCCACTAAACTACAATAAAATCTCTGTTCGATCATTCTATTTATCTTCATTTTTTAAAGATTACCAGGCAAGTAAAGAAGGAGATGAGAATCTTTCAAAGGAGGACCAGCTGATATGGGAGTAAACCACCGAGGTGGACCTCCATCGGGCTTAAGAATCTTCTTAGCGGAGAAATCCTTTACAGTTTGAGTTCCATATCCATCGTCCCAAAGGGATTCCAACTTGTCTCGACTATCAACAATGGTTGCTCTCCGCCGTTTATTAACGTGGACTGGCAGTGGAGATGGCGTTTTCCGTTATTATCCCTCTGTTTTGGCAGATCAGAGATGGGACTCGTTTCACCCTGTTATTATCCCTCCATTTTTCTGCTGGTTGTGATGGCGTTTTCCGCCACTGTCCCTTCCTTCTTTCTCTCTGTGTGGCGATGTACTGGATTCCGGTGGAGATTCAGGTGGTGGTGGTGGCGGCTCTGTTTCTGTTTTGAACGGTGGTTGTGGTGGTTGTGTTGTATATTTAGATATGAAAATGGGTGGTGGCTGATTTGGTGTGGGGGAAGTGGAGAAAGTATTTTAGGGTTTTTAGGAGGGTGGGGGTGTAAGTGTAATTATCAAAATGATATGTTTTGTTTATGGTAAAAATGTGCTAAAAAAATATTGTTATGTCTTGTAATTAAAAAAATATTGCAATTTTTTTGTAATTAAGGGTGGAAATTTGTATATTTGTGTAAAAATCCCTTTAATATAAGACTAATGTCAATTCTGTTATGTTGTAACGATATTTAAGAAATTTTTACGTTGGATGGCCTTTCTGATGCCTAACGTTTAAATTTTCCCCGGTCTAAAACGTATGCAAAAGTTTCTGGCGATCTACCATGTGCCTCCAAGTAGTCTATTTTTGCAAAGGTTTTTAAAAGGGGATCAAACGTTAGACATTGCACTGGATTCCTATTTCTGTAAATCACCCAATATTTATGACAAAATTATTCATTTTGAAGGTGTATTTAGTATCCAGCTTATATTTTGTTATAATGTAGGATACTCATTAGTGCATTTTTTATATAATTTTACATAAAATAAAAAATTTACTATATCTCATTGAAACTAATAAAGACAGCTAATTTTGGATATAATCTTGGGTTGGGGCGAACACTATAAATTTGGTGATAAACATACCAAGAGAATTTATAAGTGGGTCAATCTTTATTTGTGTGTCTCAACTCTCAAGTAAGAACTAAAGCATCTCCCTCAGCTTGGCAACATCAATCTTTCAGTTCCTATTGGTCCCAATGTGGATTTTGTAAAATGTAACATGTCTCTTCCTTTTTTGACTTCAAATAAAGAATATGTGTGTATTTTATAGGAGAAAATGGCATAAATTATCCTTTATGTTTGGGGAGTTGGTCTAAAAGTATCCTTTATATATACAATGGATCACTTTTAATCCTTTAAGTTTGCAAAAACGTGTCAGTTTTGGTCTCCGTCCAGACTTTAACTGGCGCTGGCAGCTAAAATACACAGATCGGTCACGTGTCTCTCACATGTTCCGTTAAAAGAGAGATCAAGAGAATATATTCTCTCTCCCCGTCTGCTTCCTCACAATTTCAGTTCAGTTTGTCATGTTCACTTTAAAACCCTAGCTCTTAAATTAGGTAACAAAATCTCAAATTTATCAAAATAGGAGTCACAAATCTCGTGTTGATCTAAGTTTCATCTTATGGAGGGTAGAAGGAAGCATGCTAATAGCTTGAATAGGTTGTGTTCTCAGGCAAACGACATCGACGACAAAATTCGATGGAAGCATGGATATTTGTTACAATTGAAGACATCCTGGACAATCAAAATCTTGGGAGGAGATATTGGACATGTCCCTTTTATGGGGTTAGTTTATTTTTTAATTTAAGTAGCTCGCTACATTTTTAGCATTATAGAAAGTTTTGATAGTGTTTTGTTGACTAATAAAAATTAATAATGTTGTATGCAATGACTAATGTAGTCTTCATGTTCAAATTGTAGGAAAAATCTTGCAATTGTTTCCGATGGAAAGATGGTGAAATTGATGATAGGTCTAAAATTGTCATTCCAAAATTGTTGGATAAGATTTGTGAACTTGAAGATAAAATGGAAAGGTATGAAGCAGAAGCTACAGGGACTATATTGCAAGAAGAAGTACATGATGAGCTAACAATGAAGATGGAGTTGGCATGTTACACTGATAAGATTAAAAATTTAGAATTTGAAATAGAGTTTTTGAAAGGGAGGGGTAAGGAGAATGGGGAAAAAATCAAATCCAAGACTAGGAAGAAGATAATATGGTGTATTATTGTTTGTGCTTGTATGGTCTTTTTAGCTTGTAAGTTACAACTTATCAAGTTGAAGGATGAAACAATGAAGTTGCCATGAAGGAATTATGTAGTATCTTGTACTTTTTAGTTAGGTTAGAGTTGAATGGCACTTACAATTGCCTTCTTTGTAGTATAATTGTTGAAATGATTTAATGAATTAGCCACTATAGTTGGCTATTTTGTAACGGGAAACTGCTGACTCTATTTTTCCTATGTCAAAAAAACTGTTGATTATTACTTTCTCTGTTGCATATAGGAACTGTCGAATAAAGATAATCCGAGGAGCATGCCAAACCCTGGTTTGGAAAGCCAAAACACTTCTGCAAGTTGAGACTGCAAGAAGTTTTTACTTTTCCATGCTGCTGAAGCTTTTTTTTTTTTTTTTTTTTTTTTTTTTGGGTGTTGAAAGGGAAATTTCATTAACTAAATTAAAAGAGGTACAAGGAGCTTGGCTGCCACAGGCAGATTACAAGTTTGGGTGCTAGTAGGCACCACATTACAACTATTACAAGTACAACTATTACAAATATTATAAGGAAAAGGTAAAGAACAGTTCACATTAGTGTGGAGCAAATATAGGAATGTTGCTGAAGCTTGTTGTATAGTTCACACACATCAGGAATAGTAACCTTACAACTAAAAGAAACTAAAGATAGGTGCAAATACCACATAATTTTTTATGCAGCTGCAGTAGACAATTTTTGATACTAAGATTGTGGTAGTATAATTAAAATGACACAAAGAGATTCAGTAATATCTACTGTATCAATTATGCCACTACAAGTGAACAAAATTGTTTCAAAGTGGCATAAAGAGATTCACTAATGAGTACAAAAGTCACTTTCAAGTACATTATACTAAGTCAACTAAAAAACCTGTAAAACAACATACTCTGTCTCAATTTGATGCCATGAGGCTATTAGTTTTCAGGCCTAATATATGATATTCAGCTGCTATTATGAATTAAGAAGCAAAAAGAGTTTCTATTACATCGATAAAAAGCCAAAACATTGTCTATTACATCGATAAAAGCCAAAACACTGTCTATTACCATAGCCAAAAAATCAAAACATTGTCTATTACATCGTTCAAGCCATAAATGAACCCCATGTTCATACTAAATTATAGTCTATTACATCAATAAATTTCATGTCAAAACACTGTCACTGCTGTCCAATTTTTGAATATACCAGCTCCATCAATGTCCAGTTCATCAACCATCCATACAAAAAAGGAGCAGTTCCAGACTTGGCCAAAAAAACAACACAGTACACCAAGAAAATGCTGTATATAGCAGCAGGAAAGTGCAGCAAAAAATTTCACCATAACCAGTCTTCATTTTTTTCAGCTTAATCAACCATCCATACCAAAAGGGAGCAATTCTAGACTTGGCCAAAAACAACACAATACACCAAGAAAATGTTTATTGCAGCAGGAAAGTGCAGCAAAAAGTTTCACCACAACCAGTCTTCATTTTTTTCAACTTAATCAACCATCCATACCAAAAGAGGCAACACCAAACTAGCCAAAATCCAACACAAGACAACACTAAAATAGGCCAAAATGCAACACAAAACAACAGGAAAATGCAGCAAAAAAGTTTCATCAGTAAAAGTATTCAGTTTGTTCAGTGGAGTGCAAATTCTCCTGGCTCTCAGGAGCTCTTCTAACCTGTACAAATAGGAAACACATATTACACATTTTTAACATAATGAATTAAGTAAAATATTAGTAAAAATTAATCAAAAAAAATTACGGGTAGCTTTGTAGGATCAGCTGATGTTGTTGTGAAAGATGATTGTGACATATGATCTTCAGTCATCTCTAAATTATATTTGCAAGTCCGTTTGTTATGTCCTAAAATGGCATATACTGCATCCCACTATTTTCTGCTTCCTTTTCATTTTTGTCCTGCTTGCTCCCACTTCATCAACTTCTTTTCTTCTTAACTTTTGCTTTCTTCATTTAGTGCTTTGTCTGACTATTCTTGGAGGCAAAGGAGGAATTTTATTTGACTTAGGCTACATGTTTTGACCATTCATAGGAAGAATGGAAAACTCATAGATCCTTCTATAGGTTTCCACCTTATAACAGTCATCAACATAAGAGTTGATATCATCATCTTTGGCCCAAATTGCAGCTATGGCATGCTTGCAAGGAATTCTAGTTAAATCCCATTTTCTGCAATTGCATATTCTATTGAGCAAGTCCACGGCCCATTTGTCCATTTTGCTTCTAATTAGCTCATTGTTCCACTGATTCGATTTTATAGGAATATATTCAGCAGCGGCTGCTTGATTTTTGTGCAAAACATCCTTAATCCTGGGGCAAATGTCATCAGAACGCCACTTGGAAGCTTTATCTCTGTTTGCTTGCATTCTTTCCATGAGTAGATATCGAATTTTCTCCAAAAGAGTGATAATAGGTTTATCCCTAGCCTCTAATATCATGCTATTAAAACATTCACACATATTATTCAATAGGGTATCACACTTAACATTACCCGAGAAGTGAGATCTAGACCACTCACTTGGTGATTTAGCTCTCAACCATTCAGCAGCTTCAGGATCTAACTTAAGTATCTCATCCATGCGAACATCAAATAATTGTGATGTTGTTGCACCATCAGCTTTCCAAAGTGCATCCCTTAATGTGTTACCACTGAATCCAGCACTCTTAAAATTATTGTGCAAGTGTCGCACACAAAATCTATGACTAACAAATGGAAGTACCTCATTAAATGCTTGCTTGTCTGACATAAAAGTCCAACTAGCATCTTCATCTATCTCCAAGTCAAGTTTCAAATGATTCAAAAACCATGACCACGGCTCCCTTCTTTCTTTCTCCACAATTGCATATGCTATTGGAAAAATATTATTATTAGGATCAAGACCAATAGCAGTTAACAACTGAGACCCATACATTGGACCCTTGAGCCAACAACCATCCACTCCAACTATTTTTCTACAACCACTCTTGAATCCCTCCTTGCAGGCATCAAAACAAATGTAGAATCTCTGAAATCTATCCGGCTTGTTAGGCACCTCATTTTCAACCAACTTAATAAAAACAAAACTGTTTGGATTTGTTCTTACTATTTCATTGCAATAGTTCCACAACACTTTGTAATTTTCATTAATATCTCCATCGATTATTGCAAGTGTCTTCTTCTTTGCCCTTCTACGTTTAGATGTTGTAACATGAGCTCTTAACTACACACTCACTTTATCTCTAAATTCAGAGATCTTCCAATCCCGATTTGTTCTTATTTCATCAAGATATCTTCTAGCAATGAACGAAGATGTGATTTTATTGTTCTTATGATTCCAATTTTTACAACTATGGCTGGAATCATATGTTTTTATTTGGAAAGCCTTATCTCTGTACATTCTTGAAGCCATGATCTGCCATTTGCAATCTGGATTTGAACAAATTGCCTTTGCCCTTTCTTTATCATTCTTGCACCATTCTATATATTTTCCTTGATTCACTTCATGAGTTATCACAGCTTGTATGAACTCTTTTTTATTGCTGAATGTCAATTCGAGTGCCAAGACTGGATTTAACCAATCAATTTTTGAATTGAACTTAGGAAAGTTAAGACTCTCAGAACTAAAATCACTTTCCAAGCTCTTAAATTCTTCAGAGATTACACAATCAGTATCTCCTTCTTCATGAGCCATCTTTCTTCGAACTTCTTCATCGACCTCATATCTATGCTCCCTAAAATCATTATCCGAATCGATAAAATCACTAGCACTCGAGGAATTTTCAGCTCCTACCTCTTTATCATATCCTTTGGCACTTTTAAATGTTGCCTCAACATCCTTGTCAATATAAGAATCTAAATGTTCAAAGCAAATCTCAATTACTCTATCTCCATGGATATTTTTTGATACAAAATTAGCTTCCACGTCAGTTGAAACAAGCTTCATCCTATCGCAGAACTTGCCAAACTTGAGCCAAAATACTACTGAATCATTAGCATAGCCACACATCTCAGCCATAGTTTTCAACTGGGATAGCTTCATTTCTGACGCGTCAACATGATTGATTAACTGTACGCTACCTCCAACATAATGCCTTGTGGGCTTGTGCTTCATGATACCGCCGTGGTTTACTTTGACGCTGACCATCGAGGGTTCATGTATAGGGTCTGTAAGACAAAGTAAAAAGATGAAAAATATTATTGTGAAGAACATGAAAGAATATATAAAAGATAATCTAATTTATTGTGAAGAACAAGATAAAATATTTTCCTATTCATATCTAGGTTTGAACAAAAGCGCATAAATGCAGTAGTAAAAGATTAAAAAGAATACACGTGAAGACAATATGTTTGGTTTCTGGACCACTTTTCCACTAAACAAAAACACATAAATATATAAAAATTTTGAACTTGATGTTAAAGGATTCAAGAAAGTAACCCCACAGTAACAATTTCACCAAAGTTTCACACAAATAAAGACATTGAATATAATTTTTAAACCCTAAATCAAGCCTTATATCTATGTAATGATACTTACCATAATAAGGGGTTGGACCATCTTCTTGTCGTATGATCATTGTTTTAGTGAAAAAATTTCACAAAAGTTAACAATGGTTGTTGGGACTTGGTAAATTGAAGTGAAAATAGGGTTTTGTTTTTACAGAGAGTGAATTGGGAAAGTTTACGGGGAGAGAGAAAATTAACCTTTTCTATAATCCGTCTATATTAACGTTTACAGTTGGGGCCTGTCAGTTAAAGTCTGGACGGAGACCAAAACTGACACGTTTTTGCAAACTTAAAGGATTAAAAGTGATCCATTGTATATATAAAGGATACTTTTAGACCAACCCCCAAACATAAAGGATAATTTATGCCATTTTCTCTATTTTATAGACTCGTTAAAAGAGGGATCATTCCCGACCAATAAGTTCTCCACTTGTATTGCTTGGAAAGATGGAGTATCAATGATTATTTAACATTGGCTCAATCTAAAGGAGATTATATAATACCGAAAGTTATACTAGTTAAAAATAACGTGAAATATAATATACTATCCTAGACTTCTGAGCACGAACTAATTTCGCAAAAGGTCTTTAACGGGGTCAAACAATAAATAGTGGTACTGAAATATCTTATTTCTGTAAATCATCCAATCTTTATGATAATATTTGGAGGTGCATCAAGTATCCGGCTTATACTTTATTTAATTTAGAAAAATTTACACCACATGACTACCCTAATAGCTTAATTACAAAACATAACATACTTTTTGAATATTTACAATACATAAAAATTCTTTTCCCTAATTATCCCACATAGCAATTTTATCATTTTCCCCCTCCCAAACATTAAATCTTAATTTCTTCTCTTCTTTCTCCTTCTCTCCCTCCTCCACCATCCCCCACCCATCGCCGCCTCTTCCCCTCTCTCGCTGTTCCTCGCCGGGCTCTGCTCTCCCCTGTCTCTGCTGTGGCGCTGCTCCTCGCGGTGGCGCTGCTGCACTGTGGTGGCAGGCAGCCCCGATACGTGTGTTTTTGGTTGTTTTTTGGTGAGCTTTTTTCGATCTGCTCTCTTTCTCTTTTTTTTTTTCTTTTTTCCTTTTTGTATGTGTATATATACGTATGTTTATGTATATATTTGTATTTTATATATATATATATATATATATATATATATATATATATATATATTCAGATCTACTTCGTTTTCTTCTTTTTTCTTTTTGTTTTTTTGATTTTATATGTGTATTTATTTGTATATACATGTATACGATTTTTGTATTTATGTGTATGTGCATGTTTTGATGTATAAATACACTAAAAAAATTTTGAATATCTAATTGTGTTTATTTTGTATATTGTCGTATGTTTGTGTATTTTTGTAGTTTCAACTGTATGTTTGGCAACATTTTGATTATGTACTTTTGTATATTTTGTATATAGTGTATGTCTTGTATTTTGTGGTTCAAATAATTGTATATTTTGTATTTTCTAGATTATGTATATGTATGTGTTTTCATTTTATGTTTTTTTGTATGTTAGAAGCTTTTTTTCCAGATTTTAAAAAAAAAATCCGGTGACCTGCCGTCAGTGGCCGGCGGCGATGCTATTACTGCTCAGCTGGTGTGGGAGACACTCATTTGTAGGATTTTAATGAAGGTTGTATATGTTATGTAAAAAAACTATTACTATGTTTTGAAAAATCAAATAGTGTCGTTATTTTTTGTAAATTTGCTATTAGAGTTGTATATTTATGTAATTCACCCTATTTATGTAGGAGTACTAATTAGTGTGTTTCAGTATACTTTTGTATAAAATATAAAATATAACTACTCCCTCCGTTTAAAAAAGGATGAACCTTTGCGGAGTACGAGGGTCAAATTGACTAATTTTGACCGAGAATTTGCACATCGAATTTATAAATTTTTTGAATAAAATTTACATATTTAGAAACTACATGAAAAATACTATAAGTCACAATAGTTAACAATTCAAAATAATTAAAAAATATTTGTAAGACATGTGGTCAAACATAATCTTATTTGACCCTTCAAATAGTAATAGGTTCATCCTTTTTGAAACGGAGGAGTATATCACACTGAAATTTGGGGTGGGCACTACAAATTTGGGAATGTATACTATATAGAGAATTAATAAGTGGCCGTCCTTGTATAGTCCCAATAATTTATGTGATGTGTCAACTCACAAGAAAGAACCAAAGCAACTTCCTCAGCTTGGCAAGTGGCAACATCAATCTTTCTGTTCCTATTGGTCTTAAAGTGGATTTGCAAAATGTAACATCTCTCTCTTCCTTTTTAAATTAACTTCAAATAACCCCACGTGTACTCCACGTGTCATGAGCAGCAGCCATCGTTTTCCCTCTATATTTGATGTTCATGTTCTTTACTTCAGACAAAATATTCGGTGATTCATATTTCACTTTCTCTGCTAATTCTCTTTAATAAACTGAAACACAGAGATAGATGTATATAAATTCTGGAACTAATGGAAAATGGTTGGAGAGATGGTGCTAATTGGGTAACCAAGACTCCAGTAAAGCTAGATGAAGAGTCCAACTTTCAACAATGTAATTAAGCACATTATATATCTCTGCTAGCTATTAGTTAATTTTGATCCATCATGGAATTATTTAATTTAAAATTGGTTAGGATTATCGTATAAAAAGATTGTACATGCATCTTTGGTCATATTGTTGTGTGCATGCAAAAGACTATTATTGTTTCTAAACTAATGTGAGAGACAAAAATTCTACTTTTTTTTTTTTTTGGTTTCTTGCATTTGTGGTATTTCACCAGCTAAATGCAGATACTATGGTCTTGTTATTTTTCCACAGATAGTTATTCGCTTCGACTAAGGAAAAGAAAGGAGAAATTTAGGTCGGGAGCAGGTAATTAATCTAACTATTGCACGTTAGAGTGTTCAATTATGAGAAGGAATGTTCTATATATATGGCTGGTATAAATTTATTTGCTGAAGCAATATACTAAGACCATTCTTTTTTTTTTCTTTTACAGATAATTATAGTCTTCGTCCAAGGAAGATAAAGAAAACGTTGTGCTTCGATGCAGGTAATTAATGAATACACTTGCTCGTTGTAAGTTCAAGAGTTGAAGTTTTGTACTCATTTTCACTGTTGGATAAATCACGGCGGATGTAGTCTTTTGGCGACGGGATCATATGAACTTAGTGATCTCGATATAGAGTATAAATATTTGCTCGTGAAAACTCTCTAATAATTTCAATAAATATGCGATCTGAATCCCTAAGAACCTTGAATGTTGTACTCATTAAATGTAAATTTTGCATCCGTCTCTGAACTCAGCCTATATGCTCTGCACCTTTTTATCTAAACCATATTTGGTTTTGATCAAAGGAAGGAAAGATTCAGTCAAGAAAGTTTTTTAAGTAATACAATGCCTCCATCTTTTAAAAATCTGGAAAAATTTTGTGCTCTTAAAAGCTTATGACAAAAGGTTAATGCTAGTAGACTGTAATTATCTGCCATATATGCTTTACGGCACAATACAGGATCAGGTGAATGCTAATTGAATTCAGGAAACATTACATAGTCATAGTTGTGCTTGTTTTACAACTCCCACTGAAAAAGAAAAATAGGTCATCTTTTCTATACTGTTACTAAATTGTTTTTCTAACTTCAACAATCTGATTATACGTTTGCGCACAGAACTCATATCCATGCTGTTGTGATTTGTCAATAGCCATGTCCCCTTCATGTTTGCTTATAAACCGAGTCAAGTATTATCTTGTTCCAAAGAATGATAATTATAATAATTTTTGTTGGAGAATTAGAATTGATGCCACTTTTCCAGAATATTACTGAATTTATGTTTCAGGGGATGATGAAGAAAAATATGGATGTGAAGGCTTGAAATTTAACAAGAATCTAAGTCAGATAGCTGAAACAAAAAATTATAAGCCAAAAATAGTGCGTGAAGATGATCATGTTAAGAGCTTTAGCCCTGGGACACCTCCAAAATGTGCGATTACAGAAAGAGCAAGAGAATACATCTCGGGAGAAGGGGAAAAATTGGATGAGCCAAGTGGAGATGGATTTTTACAAGCTGGCAATTCTATTGACAGACACTCTGAGATAGATGGACAAAGTATTGGTGGAGATCAAGAACGTCCTTCGGAGAGGTCCTGTAAGCGAGCATTGGTTTTTGATACTGAGAATGTTGTAAATGATGATTCAGTTGTTGAAGCTGGAACCTTCCCATATGGCCAGACTTTTTCGGTGGATCCAAACTCTTCAGAAGAGAAGCTTGGTTCATCATCAGGGCCTTCTAAAACTCTCCAGGCAAAAGTTCTCTCCTCTTTCTTCGGCTGTCAGTCCTGCAAAAGTTGTTTCATAGTCATCTCATCTGTTTCTGAACCTAATTAAGCTTCTAATATCTGTTGCAGGTTTACCATAGAAGATATGAGAAGAAAGTTCAGCCATTCTTTCAGTGGCATGACAAGCCTCACCAGGCAAAAGCTTGTCCCCTTTTCCTTCAACTGTTATTACTACGAATGTTGTATCTAAACTTACTGACTTACCCGGCAATCGCAATATTCCAGCAGTTTCACTGTTGTCTCCTTTGTTTCTAAGTATGCTACCACTATCCATTGCAGGTGTACCAGCGAAGATTTAAGAAGAATCAGAGACATAACAAGACCAACAAAGTTCGCCCATGCTTTCAGGAATGGCAGAACAAGAAGCGGAAAGCATCAAAATGTGCTAAAGAAGGTAATGCAGACGGTGGTTTGCAGCGTTTATGCAACTTCCTTGGACTCATAAGAAGTTTGACATGCTTTTTAACAAGCAAATTATATATTTCCTGTGATGTTACTTCTTAAAGGTTCAAAGGACAACCCAGCGAAGAATGCCACCATTTCAGTTCTAAAGAAAAGAAAGTTTCAACTATCTTGCAATGGAAGTGGACCCATTATGAAACATAGTAAGAATTCTCAAATCGATCACAAACAGAAAAATACTCTACTTCCATTCAATGAAACACGTAATGACACAGAGAAAGTGATCTTTAGACCAAAAGTAGTCCTTGATGAGGAAACACTGCAACAATGGAAATTGAGATTGATGATGGAAAAATCAGAGCAGGAAAGTTTTGAAATTAACAAGTGTGAAAATATGGCCCTTGGGCAGTATAATGAAAGGTGGGAAGCAGAGAGGGAGTTGTTCCACGGAAGGGTTATATCATTCATTTCCCGAATGCATCTTATCCAAGGTATCACATTATCTTTCTATTTTAAGATTTTATGAAGCATGGAATCAAACTCTTATCTGATTCATTTCCTGCATGCAACGCCGAAAGTTACAAATGTGGTTAGCAAAATTGAAGCAATAACATTTCAACCAATTCATGTCTAAAATGCAGAAACAGAAAGGTATGTTGATGAGCACATGTCCCATAAAGTGGAGCCACAGTAGTGCTACAAAATAAATCTGGCAATGCTGTAAGGTCACTCTAGTAGGAAAGTTTCAAAAGAAACTACTGCAAACTGTTTGTAAAGTGAAACTTTAACAAATATTTCTTCCAGAACATCATCAAAGCAAAACTAAGGCTGTCAACTAGTCCGGTTTCGACCAACTTTTACTCTTTTTTCTTTTATTTAGCTGTACATAAGTAATTCTCTTTGGTAATAAAATCCTTTAATTACAAACAAAAAAAAAATGCCAGTATATGCATCACTAGGAAGACATAATTGGGTGCGGTATTATATGCTTTATAGGTGATAGACAATTCTCACAGTGGAAAGGCTCAGTTGTAGATTCTGTGGCAGGGGTATTTCTGGCTCAAAATGTGTCCGACAACTTATCGAGGTAAATTGGTTTTGTAGCTTGCAAGGAACTTTTGGTAACCAATTTTTATGTGTTCATTTCTCAAAACAAGAAAGAGCTTGAGAATATCTTAATAGTTATATTTCTCTACTTGTCTATGCTGGTGCATTTGCAGCTCTGCTTTCATGTCCCTTGCCGCTCAATATCCCTATAATTCGGTTGAATTCAAACCAAAAATCCGACACGATGCTGAAGGTTTAGATGCTGAAAGCAGGGAAGGAGTTCACTTCCATTGTCATTCAACCTCTGCTGAAAATATTACAAGGAAATTAGAAACCGAGCTGATGTCAGAAAAAGCAACTGAAAATACTTTATCATGCCAATCCGGCAGTGACATTGAAAAGATCAAACAAGAGAAATCTTCAAAAGAAAGAGGTTTTACATTAAGACAGTGGATAGACCGAATAAAAAGAACAAATGGGGACAAGAGGAGCAAGGAGAAGATGGGAGATCAGCAAGCCCAAAAGATCTTAAGGAGGAAAAATGCTGACTTAGAAAGTGAAGCCATTATATGGGATAATATAAGGAAGTCATCTGCATTTATTAATCCCAAAGAGAGAAGTGAGAGCACATCAGATGCCGTAGATTGGCGTGCAGTCCATGCTGCTAAAGTGGATGAGATATCGAAAGCTATTGCTGAGAGGGGAATGGACAAAAAGCTTGCACTGAGGATCAAGGTAAACCATGTTTAGCTAAGAGTTACTTGGCAATCAAACAGTGATACACTTCTTTGAGGACACGGAAACTAACTGCTCACTTCATGCAGAATTTTCTCAACTGCCTGATCTTGGAACAAGAGAACGTGGATCTAGAATGGCTACGTGCTGTTCCACCAGAAACGGCTAAGTAATGTCTGCACCTTCTTTAGTATGAAATCCGCAAACGCCAGATAGTTGGATAGATAGACAATGCAGAAGTTAACTGAGCTTTGAAAGTGTATATCAAAAAGTTGATGACATGGCTGTTCCTTGCAGGGAATACTTGCTGAACATATATGGTTTGGGGCTGAAAAGTGCAGAATGCATAAGGTTGCTAGCTCTTCAACACCAAGCTTTCCCAGTAAGTGTATATTGTAAATGTGTAGACACCTGTTCATGCGGTCTGTAAGTTTTCTACCATTAACACCCTTTATTATTTGATTAGGTTGATACAAATGTAGGACGAGTACTTGTGCGACTGGGTTGGGTACCCATTCAACCACTTCCTATAGGACAGGAGATGCATCTTTTAAGCAGGCACGAATTTGAGTTTAACAATTGGTGGTGTCAAATTTTGTGTTGTAATTTTTCTCGTTTCTGATCTGTCATGCTTTAGGTACCCGAAAGTAAATGATGTTCACAAGTATCTCTGGCCGCGGTTATGCACACTTGATTATTCAACACTGTATGGATCGACTTGAGAAGATCTCATCTTGAAAATTAGAATATATAATTTAAACATAGTGGTTGATTATTCTGACCGTATATTAGTGAAAATCATTCTTTGTCCTTTGTGGTTGCTTGCAGGTATGAATTTCATCATCAGATGATTACCTTTGGAAAGGTTTGCTGTCATTAATCTTAAATTATGGTTTTTTTTTTTTTTTTTTTAATTTTCTTTAACATATACTAGGACTTTCTGACTGTAATTTGGGTTCATACAGGCATTTTGTACAAAATCAAACCCAAATTGTAATGCATGTCCCATGAAAGCTGAGTGTAAACACTTCGCAAGCGCTTTTACAAGGTTTGTTCCTACTGCATTGCCTGGATTCTTGAACCATATATTGCTTTCTTCCTATCATTGATGCTTCTAAATATACTTTAGAACTTCAAAAATATTTCTCTGTCTTCTTCGGATAATAATGATATCTTCAAAAGATGTTAGGTATAGCTGCAACCCAGGATAACACTATTTTGTCCCTCCGTTTGCTTACCAATCGGAAAAAAAGAAGAAAAAAAGTGGTACGGTATCCTCCAGATATACAGAGAGAAAAACAGACAGGAAAGGTGGTGGTTTACAGAAAATACAATTGCAAGCTCATACTAGTATTTAGATGCTTAAAATGGAACCGGAAGTGTACAGTAGGACTGAAGAATAGACAGGAATGGAGAAAGAAGTGATTGATATTCAAATACTCTGTTGTCTTATTTTGGAACATCCAGAAACTAAAGTGTTATAGACTATCAGTAGATTGAGGAATTATAGGTAGAAACAGTATAACATTTTTTAAGTAAGCCTACTGAATATTGATGCAGTGAAAGAGTCTGCCTGCCAGCGGCCAGGGGAAAGAGTTGTGCAAATACAGAAACTGATTTATCACCTTTAGACATTGCATATGATGCTGTCCATGCCGAGAGTACCGCTCTCACTCAAACAGCTCTTGTTCCTTTTCTGGGGGAAGCTTCGACATCAGAACATTTCATCGGAGACCACCAGAATGAGCTTATCACCTATCCAGCTCTTGAATGTAATGGAGAAACAGACATTGAAGATCATTGTGCCAGTGACATACCTAGGATTACATTTGATCGCAAGGCATTCATGACAAATTTATTACGCTACATAGACGAGAGTAACCTCTCAATTGAAGAAGCTGATATGTCTAAGGCTTTGGTCAGTGCCACTCAAGAAGCAGCATCCATCCCTTTGCCTAAATGGAAGAATATAAGTCGGTTAAGGACGGAGCACCAAGTGTAAGTTTGTATTACGTTTCAGTTAGTTTCACCATTTGAAAGATGTTACCTGGGAAAAAAAACTATGTGACTTTCTGAGCGGGATTTAGTAATGCACTACGCATCTGTATTAAGGAGCTAAAAAATGGCTATAAGAAAAAAATTCTGTGAAAATGTTATCCTGGTATAAGTTTTCTTATAATAAAGGTGATACATATTCTTACAGCTCTACGCAAATAGTGAAGAAAATACTATAATGTTTAAATAAGTTGGTCAATTAACAACTTGTTCCTATGTGCTGCAGCTATGAACTGCCAGATTCACATCCTCTGCTAGAAGGGGTAAGTTAGGTTATCAACATGAAAGTATGATCCTAAGCATGACTTTTTTGGTGAAATTGATGAAATTAAGCTTATAAATGCAGCTAGAGAAACGAGAAGCAGAAGACCCTTGCCCATATCTACTTGCTATAAGGACACCAGGTAATGCATCCGGAAAAGTTTATGATATTGGGAATAATTGAATGGACTTAAGGACAAATCATTAATAACATGCGGTTTCCTACTTGGTACAGGAAATGCCGCTTCTGCAAAACCTTTAAAAGAGAAGCGTCAATTTTGCAACTCCAATGAAACTCTAAACGAAGCTAAGAAGTGTGAATGTTTTCATTCTTATGAAACGCTGAACAACGTCCCCATGCCAAGTATAGATCCAGGAGACAATATTGAGACAGTTCGCGGGACACTTCTGGTGAGAAAAACTTAGCATTTGATTGTTACTACTGGATATGGATATCCTCATGGCTGGGAGAACTTTAACATTCTAATTTATTTGCTATCTTCTGGATTCATAAAAAACTAACTCATAAGATCATCTCCAGATTCCATGTCGGACAGCAAACAGAGGAAGATTTCCGCTCAATGGAACATTCTTCCAAGTAAATGAGGTGAATTTCACCCTCTCTTCTTAATTTGATGATAATAATATTTTCATTGTGGTAAATAGTATACTCATTCATGCAATGATTTGCATGATTATCACATCGGACCAAGTCTTTAATTTCATTGAGAAATAATAATATAGTGATTCGCACAGGTTTTTGTGGATGAAGAATCGAGTCGACAGCCAATTGATGTTCCAAGGGCATGGATTTGGAATTTGCCAAGAAAGACCCTATACTGTGGCACCAGCATTAGAGCAATATTCAAAGGTAGAATCACAGTATAATACTAGCAGTTAAATAATTCTAAAATGTGATCAAGAATTGGAAACTTGTCTTACAAAGTGTCTTATGGGAATGTAGGGATGTCAACCGAAGAAGTACAGAATTGCTTTTGGAGAGGTATGAACTCATCATTTCTTTCACAATTTCATTGTGACAACATCCAATTCTGAATAACATTGTCTCTATAGTCATTCAACATTATTCTTACAAGAACATGGTCACTAATGGTACATGCACCTACAAAAGAATGTAAATTGGCTTATTTATTGACATTTATCTCTTTTTATTATGCAAAATTCTATAGCAATATGTAGACTGGTTTATTTAATCCTATAATAAGATACATGATGTTGGTGTTTAACATGTAACTAATATATATGCGTCTTTTTAACTTTTTTTTTTTTTGTAGGATATATCTGTCTAAGAAGATTTAACAGGAAAACAAGAGAGCCAGGACCTCTTCCCCTTAACCTTCATCGTCCAATAAGTAAAGGCAAGAAAATTAAAAGGTGAAGCAAAAAAGGTCTTCAGAGCTGGAAAGAGAAGGATAAATTGCGTACACCACTTGATTAACTTATCTTTCTTTCACTTTTCATTTTTGTCCAAGCTCTTCTAGCTTTTGTCTTTAAGCAAAATGTAAACCTTTTGGGTTGTATGGTTTAGCATTTTTGAGTTTTCTACTTATGCAGTTTGCGTTGCTTCCTTTACTTGGGTGTTTGTTGTCCTATGATTCAAACCCGAAAATGTTGAGTGACGAAAATATTTGTAAATGTCAATTGACATTTTTTGCCTTTAATTAATGTAACTGTCGTATTGCTATAATTACGAAATTAGATTTAGTGGGCCCTAATTCTATGTAACATGTTCACAAATTAATTAATTAAAAACTCATAATTATTTTGTTTTATGATGATATAGATTAGGAGTGAGATAACTTTCTAATTAATAAAAAAACTACTATTTTCTTGTCTGGTGGTATAATAATTCTTTAAATCTATCTTTAAAGTTTCCACCTTTTATGTACTCCTCTGTTCTATTTTATGGGTCGTAGTTTGATTCGGCACAAAGTTTAAGAAATAAATAAAGATTTTTGGAACTTGTGGTCTAAAATAAGACATAAATATTTGTGTGGTTGTAAATCATTTTATTGATGGTAAAATTGTAATTTTGAAATTAAATTGTTACGAAATTTAGAATGATGTAATTCTTTTTGTAGAACAGATTAATAAGGAAATATTGTTACATAAATTGAAACGGAAGGTGTCCGTTTCTCAAGTTCGCATTAGAAACAAATGTTTTATAGTACACGATTTTCTATTTATCTAGATTTATAACTCTTTTACAAGATCAATACTTGGAACACTATTAATGTGGATAAATAATTTGTATCAAATATCACAGAGATATACGTGACAGGTAAAGATTATCTTTTAAGTATAACAACCTATAAATAACTCCGAGCATCTCTAAGAAAGAATCTTTAATTCTTAGAGCCTGTTCGAAATTTCTTCGTTTGTACTGAAGCTTGCAGAATCAAATCCTGTTCCACAAGATCCTATATCAGCTATACATCCTCCTTGCATTTATGCCGCAGACGTAGCCAGTGCTATAGGCTCCTCAATCGGTGGAAATGCCATTCATAACATCTTTGGCAGTGCAAGGTGTTCTGCTATCGCCCTTCCTTGTATCAAAAAACATTCTTTTCGCTAAGCGTATATAATAAAATAGAGTGAAAAGGTCCACCCCGAAACCAGTCGATCCGCCTACACGTCTTGCTTTTACTGAAAGCGAGAGAGATCACTCGTAAAAGCAGATCCCCCTGCCCTTCAGAGAAGGGTGGAAACTCCAAAGCTATAGGGCATTCGGACCGAGCTATAATTGGAAAGACCCGCCTTTCAGAAAAAAATAGAAGGAAGGATGAATTTCTCTCAGAATTTCTCAATTTGGCTGGAAGGCGGGAAACTTCCGTCTAGCGGTCATGGGAAAGCCAAAACTTGTATATAATAAGTCAATACTGGGTCGGTCGGCTAAACTTTTGGGGAGCTAAAAGTAATTATTTTCTAAAAAAGTGCTTATTTTAAAATTTTGGGGGTGTTTGGCCAAGCTTCTAAGAAAAAATAAGTGCTTTTAAGCGACAACATAAGCTGTTTTTCTGCTATGAGGAAGAAGCTGAAAAAAGTAGCTTCTTGAAAAAAATAAGTGTTTTTGATTATTTGGGACAAGAATACCCATTTCAAATTTCTATATTTAATCAAATTAATATTATTATATATCCAATTTCGTAATTTGATAACTTTATTAAATATTGGTCAAATACAAATTAATAACAAAAGCGCTTCTCTAAAATTTAGTCAAACACAAACTGCTTATCATACGAGCACTTATTTGAAAAGCATTTTTGATAAAAATCACTTCTCAAAATAAGCTGATTTTGACAGCTTCAAAAAATTTCACCGCATGCCCTCCATGAGGAGCGGTTTTACAAAATACGTGCTAAGGAATATTTTAGCAAAATGCCCTTATTTAGTCCGGAGCCAGGACTCCAATGTAAAAATTTTGTAAGTCTTGGCAATTGGATATACTTCAAGGGCAAGTGTTGTTTTGCCAATACTTTAAGTTATATGACGAGAATGCAGGGAAAACTGGAAGGGGCAAGTCCTGGCAATTGCCACGACTTACGACGAAGTGCGGCAAGTGTTGGCAAATCGAGCATGGGTCAATAGCAAGTCTTGCCTTTTTACCAAGACTTCCGGCCAAGTGCAGCAAGTTTTGCCTATTGCCAATACTTAAGGGATAAGTGTTGAAAAATGGAAAAATATCAAGGCAAGTCTTGGCTCCGAATTTTTTTCATTAAATTTTAGTGGGAGTATTTTTACAAACCATCTATTAGTACGGACAAAAATGCAAACCATTGCTTCCCATGTCATATTTTTGCAAATCAGCCTGACAGCTTAGCTAAATGGGATTTTTACACATATATACAAAAATACATCTCTAATTACACAAAAATAGCAATATTTTTAAAATTACAAAACATAACAATATTTTTTTATCACATTTCTTCAATAATCATTACATCTCATTTTTGATAACTACACTTACACCCTACTCTCCAAAAAACCCTAAAACACTTTCTCCCACTTACTCCCCAAACAAACAGCCGTCACCCCCACCCCCTGCCATCTCCAGCGCCATCATCCCCGATCCTCCATTCAATCTTTTCTCCCTCTCTTACAACAAACAGAATATCCGTCTTCTTCAATCCTCTTAACCCATCTCCGATCAGTTCGCCGGAAAATCTAACCAAGGGCACGCTCCGTCGGATCTTCTCTTCGTACAGATGCTGGTATGGGCCTCCCCGTCGGATCTTAGTGAAATGGCATAGATCTGGTTTTCCCCCTTCTTTTCTCCTTATTTTCTGTTTCTTTCTCGTCGTGTGAGCATGGAGTCACCGGCGTTTCTGTTACTTCTGGTGGCTATAGTTATTCCCGATCTGCGATGGAATGAAGGAATGAGATGGGTAACGATAGAACCTCTGGCTAAACAGCGGTGCAGCTTCAATAGTGACAGTGATGCTTCAAGGATTCTTATTTTTTGGAATGGATTGGGATGAATGCAATGCTGATTTTTGTATTGGGAGCACAAGGCATCTTTGCTGGTTTCATTTGTATAGTGACAACATGATACAGTCTGAAACTGTTTCTGTTTCTTTGGAATTGTTTCGTTTTTGTTCCATTTATGTTTCTTCAGAATTGTTCATATTTTGTTTCTGTTTCTTCAGAATTGTTCATATTTCGTTTTTGTTTCTGTTTCTGTTTCTGTTTGTTCATATTTCGTTTCTGTTTCTGTTTCGTTTCTGTTTCTGTTTCTGTTTCTGTTTGTACAGATTTCTGAAACAATATGATACAGTTTGAAATATCGTTGAAACATTGAAACAATTGTTGCAACAGTTTGATACATCTGAAACGATGTTGAAACAGTATGATACATCTGAAACGACATTGAAACAATCTGAAATAACTGTTGAAATAGTCTGATACGGTCTAAAACGGGAGTTGATACATTGTAAAACAATATGATACAGTCTGAAACGGGACTTGATACAGTTTAAAACAGTCTAAAACGAAGTTGATACAGTCTGAAACGAGACTTGATACAGTTTAAAATAGTCTGATACAGTATGAAACAACATTGAAACACTATGATACGGTCTGAAACAGTCTGATACGGTCTGAAACGGAAGTTGATACAGTTTAAAATAGGCTGATACAATCTGAAACGGGGGTTGATACAGTTTAAAATAGTTAGATACAATGCTGAAATGAACCGAAACGGTACAGAAATAGTTTGATACGGTGCAGAAACAGTTTGATACGGTACAGAAATTGTTAGATACAGTGCTGAAATAGTTGATACGGTGCAGAAATAGTGAGATTCAACGAGATACATTGAGGATGGATTAGGAAAAGTGAAATTAGAGAAAATAAGAGGAGTAAAAGTGAAATTGGGAGAAATGGTGGGAGGAAAAGTGAAATAGGAGGAAATGTGAGGAGCAAAAGTGATAGTGGGGGAAATAGAAAGAAAAATGTAAGGGTTTGGTATGTTATGGGAAAATATTGCTATGTTTTTGATATGTTTGTAATTATCTTGTGTTTTCCTCTATATAGGGTAATTTTACTAAAATGTTGCTATGTTTGGTAATTAAGCTCTAAAACTTGTACTATTATGTAAAAAATCCTAGCTAAATAGACTCTTAAAGTTTGTTAAAGTGGAGCACCTTTGGTCCAACTAAGGAATAATGACATTTTCGATAAACTGGGAATCAGGGTTAAAATGTAAAAGTAACAGTGGCTACCTTAATAAAATCAAAGTTCAGCCGTAAACTTTTTCTCATTCCCGATTTAACTTAAAAAACTCATCATTTATCAAAGTTTAGCTAGCAAACTATTATTAGAAAAAGAGTTGTTATATTAGGTCTAATTATTACATAATAATGATTTGTAGGTCCCTAATTAGGCCTAAAATGTGTGGTAAGGTTAACGAAATATGTGGGTCCACCTATTTGTAACACAAAAAGAAGCTTCACATAATTACTGTAAATTGTGTGAACCACATTAAAGAACTTCTCCGTTTTGGCCTATACTGACAAGCTTATATGATTTTTGCCTATAACTGAGTATTGGAGGGTTGGATCCCCTCCATTAGGTTTTGGTCCATCAATACTCAATGCTACCATTGATTAAGGAATTTTTACACAATATAGACATTTGGCAGGGTGTTTATCAGAAAGTAGATACATTTTGTCTTAATTATTCAAAATAGACATTTAGACCTATTTACTTAACATTTAATAGACACTTTTAAAAACTTTCTATGTTCCTTTTACTGTGCCTATAATTATGGGAATGGGGATATTCATTAAGTGAGCTTTTATTACTTTTTCCCACTTCTCAAGTATTAACCACGCTTAACAATTACCCATTTTTTCGGTATTAAAAAAGTAAAGCGGTAAACTAAAATTTTAAATTTTGCTAATTAGAATTAATCCCAAAATTCCCTTAACTACTCCATCTTCAAGTTCATTTGTAACTTGTGCAGACGTTCCCCTCTTCATCGCTTCCTCTAACTGTTAAGGTAATAATGCCTTTTTTCATCTATTTTTTCCATAGTTACTGATATTTTCTTTATATAATTTAATTTCATAAATTTTTCTGATGTAGTTGATGATTGTAGTTAAAATCCTTTTTTTTATAATGATTTATGGTACAATTGTGCAGTTGTAATGGCTAAGGGAGGGGGTAAGAATCCTAAAAAACCGTTGCATGTCATTGAAGACGATGATTTTGACGATTTTGACGATTTTGATATTTCTCCTATGAAGAAATCTGCTACTTTTACACCTAGTCGTGTTACTAGGTCCACATGCAAATTAAATACTAACAAGAGGTGTCGTCAGGTTGATAAGCGCAAAACTAAAACGAAAAATATTTGTTCAGATGGTAAGGGTAAAGGCGTAAGAGGCGATTCATCGAGTGACGATTCTCATAGTGAGCCCCCAGTTATTGTGAAAAAAAAAGAAAGTTCTGTGTGGTTCCTCGCCGTCTTCAGTGAAAAAGAAATTATTTCAAGCGAAGAGTAAGAGAGCAGTTAAGTCTGATGATTTCCCTTTGGTTGAAGTCGAGGTATGTTTATATAATTTTTGGCACGTGTGTCTTATGTCTACATTGTTTTTTTTTTTAATTTTCTCTGCCTCTGTACATATGGTAGTGATATTAAGTGCATATTACTGATATTAGTATGGTTTGTATGTTAGTTGTGTATCTTGTGTTGTGATAACAGTTATTTGTACACATTGAAGGGATATTACCTAGATATGATGTGATATTCATATTGAATTTAGTAAGTTTTTATTTCTTAACTTGTGTATGCGCATGTTACTGGTTCAATATACAGTGATATTGGTTGCATATTATAGGGTTATTTATGTTGACTTAAGTATGTACTACTTGTTTATTTTCAAAATTTGCTGGGGATATTGGATGCATATTACAGGGATATCTATATGTTGTTTAATTTTTCTCTCATGTTTTTATTTTTCTTTGTGTAGCCGTTGCAACTATATTTTCGCCCGGATCAATACCGAAGCCGTAGGATATGTACTCATACAAATGTTGAAGTTGTCGCAACTATCAAGCAGGTTTTTGATGATAGATTATTGGAAATTTTTAGGCAGTCGTGTTTCGGCCATTTCCTTGACATGCCTGCCTTTGTTACGTGCAACAAATTGTTGAATTCTTTGTTGTTGCGAGAGGTATGTCCGCCAAGTGATGATACCGATGCTTTATGATTTGATTTCTACGGCAACAAAATGAGGTTTGGTCTGATGGATTTTGGATTGGTTACTGGATTAAATTGTGTGGGTGATCACCTAAAAGAGTACCATTCGGAAGTCCCTAATCGATTGTTAGAGTTGTACTTTAGGGGTGCATTGAAAGTTATAAAGAAAGCATTGGTTGAGTGTTTCGTCACTAAAAAGTGAAAAAGCGATGAAGATGCTATCAAGCTTGCTGCATTGTATTTCATACACACATTCTTGTTTTCTACAAAGAATTCAGCAAATAATGATACTACAATTGGGGAGAAGGAATTCAACGTTGTTGAATGCGGTGCATGGCAGACATTCCCTTGAGGTACAAAGGTTTTTCTTGCGACAATTACGTCTATGCATGACAAGCTGAGGCCATTTCTTCAGTGTTACCGCTTTGCTGGTTTGTCGTACGCCTTGCATGTGTGGTTTTATGAGAGTTGCCCCACTGTGCATGATAAGATTGCTTTTAGAGTTGCAAACACATCGCCCAGAATTCTTAATTGGCATGTAAAGAGGACCTTTGATTTTGAAGAGTTGCAGAAAGGGTTCTTTAGCTTAAAGAAATTTCAGGTTCTGACTTTTTTAATTAAGTGTTCCTGTTGATATTTTTACTGATATATTTTGAATACTGTCATGAAATAATATATTACTGATATATTTATTGCATATTTGTGTTATTATTTGCTTATGGTTGCATTAAAAGAATATCTTTTACTTATAGATTATTGATATAGAATTGTTTTGTATCCATCAGCCCCCAGTGGTATATCTATTGAATACATTTTTTAAAGCATGTAAGATGCATACAGTTTGAATATACTGTGCATACATATAACTGCTTTACACTTCATACAGATTATTAAGCTTGTATACAAATTATTATGTTTATAATATGAATATATAGTGCATATCAGTATTTAATATACCAAAGTGCATATTAGTATTGTAATATGAATATGCAGTGCATATCAGTATTGTACATATTACTAGAATGGCTAAACATGAACTACCACAGCCCCATTTTCTATATGTTTTGTATTTTATATGTTGCTAAGTTTATTATGTTTTTTTTTTTTTTTTGTTTAGGTATTGTTTACAAAGGTTGAACCTTCTGGAGAAGAATGTGTGCTATTTAAACTGCCGGATGTTAAGTCCTATGATATTGGTCCTGGGCATGATGATGAACAACCTTGTGATGAGCCTGTTGGTGTAGCTCAAAATTCACCAACTGCAGGACCAGGACATCAACCAAGTAGTAGTCGTTATAATCATCAATCTTCACCCGATGTGCAGTTATTGTTTGGGCAACAGAAATTGTTGCAGGCTGATGTGCGGGGGTTGAAGTTGTATATGGTTAAGTGCTTTGATAAAATTTTCAAGAAGTTGAACATTGATCCGGATGATTTGGGAGAAGAACATGAATCTGATGGGGTATGTGTATCTTCTTGTAATATTCTGTTTCTTTTGTTAGTTTCAGTTATAACCATTTTCATTTTATTATTAAAGGTCTCTTTGTCGGGTAAAGAAACGAATGAAAGAGATGAATATCATAGCGACGGTCCCTCAGTTGGAAATTATGATCATGAAGAGGAATTGAATTATGCATATCAATTCTATGGTATTATGTTTTCATGGTTTTTCATTTTTCTATTATTTGTTTACCTTGTGTTCATTGACTCTTGTAATTTTGCTTTGCAGCTCCCTCTGAAAAGCAGCCACAAGTGTCCCATGACAATGCTGAATTGCCAGATCAATGTCAAAAGGAAAATCCTTCTGGTATTCTCACATTCCAATCTTAATATTTTATTGTTTGTTGATTTTTAATTGCTCTTGCTGTACATTTTGGGTTTGCTTTTTTTTTTTTTTATTTAAATCTTATTTGTTGTTAAATAGTTTTTAGAATCTGTGGAGAAGGTTCAACAAATGTGTGATGATGATCAAGTTATTTTGGACGGTTTCCCCCCTTATAATCCTTTAGGTCTCCATCCTATTTATCTACGGTTTAATTGAATATTACTTCTTTCAGTTTCTGTTTACCTCATTATTTTTCCCTGTTGTTGCAGACTTTGTTTCTGAGGATGAAGATATGGCTAATGTTGCGGAAGGTTATAAATTATATATTTTAAGGCTTATTTAATTATTTATTTGTTATTTATTTTTGTTTACTTATGTTTTTTATTATCTCAGTGGAGAAAACTGAAAAGCAGACTCATATTCAAGGTATTCAGTCTGAAAAGCAGACTGATATTGAAGATATTCAAGGTATTGATGACCTTTTTTAAAAAAAAATGTTATTCAAAAATTTACTCTGTTTCATCTACTTGTTTCATTTTATAAGTTCCTCTTTTTAAAATTTTCCTGTTAGATCTTGTACAAGAGAAGCAGAGTGTTCATCCTGTTGTTGTACAAGGTAATTCAGAAAGAATTTGACCCGTATTCACAATATTTACAAATATTCACTGAGTATATTAATTTTAATGTTTTCAATATGTTTGTTCACTGTACATATTTAAGGAGAAACATCAGTTGCAGAGGAGAATCAGGAGAAGCAGAGTTTTCCATCTGTTGTAGAAGGTAATTCTGGTGGAATTGAGATGTCCACTAATTTATTAATGTTAAATTTTAGACGGTATTTTGTATATTCAAGTTGTATTTTCATAATATTTTATCAATATATGCAAAATATTCATGAGGATGTTTCTTTTGTTTTGTTCATTTCTTATAAAATTTTGCTGTTAGAACCTTTACCTGTGGATCTGAGAGGACCCCATGTTTTGGAGGACATTTCAATTGGAGTTGAGGTGGTTTTGCCTAAAGGTATGCCAATCCTATTTGTTTACATGTACTGAAATATTCAATTAATATTTTACAAATATTCACAGTATATTCAAATAAATTAGTGCAGTAGACCTATATTTCCTCATTGACTGTTGAAATTTATTGTTCTCTATATATTCTATTAGAACCTATATTAGAGGGTCATAGAGATTTTAAAGGTGTGGCAGCCACTGAAGATGGAAGTGTTAAGGTTACTTGTCCAGGTATTTTCATTTGCTGCTAAATACTAATATGATATTATTAGTTGGAATTTAGTTGGCATTGGTAACAACTAGGTATTCTTTGACTTGATAAACTATATATGGATGTAGGTCATTTGGTGGACGATGGTTATGATATTCGTGAAGCATTTAGATTGGGTGATATTGAATTCACTAATCCTAGTGTTGTTATGGCCAACTCACCTGTTAGTAATGTTCAAGAAGGGGCTGATGACAAGTCTATTCCATTTGTTGTTGATAAAGGTATGTGTTTGTAGTTTATGTTTAGATTTGTATGATATTATCTTTGTATATTACCTATCATTTATAGTAATATAATTGAACAGGTAGTCATTCTACTGGAACGGAGAATTTGATCTTTGACTCGGGGCTGAATATTCACGATGTGCCATCTGTGGATGGGGTAAATATGTCAAGTGAAGATCCTCTTTTCCAATTACGGGAAAGCCAGTGGCATGAGCTCACTGCTAGGGCTGCTGATGTTGTTAAAACCAGAGCGCTGCAGAATGAATTACCTTTCAATTCTGATAAAAAAGATGATAGTAAGCCTCCGTTGGATAATGCTGCTCAGGAGCAAGTTGATGCTGATGAGGATTCAGATGATACTCCTTTGATTTTACGCCGCCCAAGAAAGACTTCCAAATTTAAGAAGTCTCCATTTGTTAATGAATTTGGCTCGGGTGGTTCCTGCTCCGAACTGTCCCAGCGATGCATTTTCCGTCTCCCTCATCCTCTGTTGGAAACTATACGGACTGAGCCTGATTTCAACCTTACAAAGGAATGGGGTCTGTGGATTGATCGCAAAGTCATTAACAAATCTAAGTAAGTATTTTAAATGAACTGGACGATATGGCATTTTTAGTAAATTATGACTGCTGTATTCATTATGTATTTTCCACTACAGGGTTGGTAATATTTATCCAGCAAGGGAGAATAGTCTGATTCCGACGTTTAATTTTGGTGTTCATGTGGTCGACAAGAAGGATTGGTTTCATGTCCTCAATTATGGTTCCAAAGACCTCAGTACTACGGTATTTGGAAATTTCTTTCCTTAGTATCCTTATTATTTTTATGATTAAGTTTACAGTTACATTGATGATTGCTGCAATTAAATTATTTGGCGATCTTCATGTCGTTTATCAGTGTGATATTTTTTCCTTTTATTAGTTAATAACTGTTATATACGGGAAGTATGTTCAAAATGTTCATCAGATCTGCACACATTATTTAACAGAATTCTGTTAATAAATATTTGGAAGCTGTCTGTATCTAAGGAATATGCACAGATTATGTAAGCTCTAGTAGTTATGTTTGTTATTTCATGTTATCTTCCAAAAAATTGATTGCTATAATGCTAAAGAATATTTTTTCCTTTTATTAGTTAATAACTGTTATATACAGGAAGTATGTTCAAAATATTCATCAGATATGCACACATTATTTAACAGAATTCTGTTAATAAATATTTGGAAGCTGTCTGTATCTAAGGAATATGCACAGATTATTTAAGCTCTAGTAGTTATGTTTGTTATTTCATGTTATCTTCCCAGAAATTGATTGCTTTAATGTTAAAGAAGTTTTCCCAAGTGGCAGTGTTTCATCAATTTGCTTATATCAGTTAACTATCATATTTTGTGGATATCCTTGTTTAACAATGCTTACTATTTATATATGTATGTATTGATGATCTGTGAACTCTTTTATTACAGCACCTTGATGTCTTGTTTTACTATTTGCGTAAGAAGGCCAAGTATGACGCGGATATTAGTGTCAAAGTCACAACTACAGATTGTCAGTTTGATTCAGTTATCAAAGCTGTGTATAAAGAGTTCATCAAGTCTGGTAAAGACCTCAGGGTTGTAGATGATGCTAAATTGATTTCTGAGTATATATCTGGCACTACTTTGCGGTGTAATACACCCTGGGTTCTTGTTGATGATATCTTGTTCCCGGTCAAGGTTGTTCATGATTGGCATTGGATTTTGGCGAGATTGTCGCTTAAGGACCGGTCTATTTATGTTTATGACTCTAACCCAAATTCACCAGCATACAATGAAGAAGTCATCCACGCTCTTGAGCCCTATTCTACCATGTTGCCTCTCTTCTTATCATGCACTGATTTTATACACAGAAGATCAGATTTGTTCTACCGTGGGTCGCCTTATGAGGAAAAATCTATGGCTGATCCCTTCATGCTCCGTTTCAGTTTAAGGCTACCGTCGTTGATGCAACGGTAAGTTTAATTACATTATTTTTTCTCTTTGTTCAGATTATTAAATAGTACTTCTTTTATATGACTTTCCTCTTTTATTGAACAGTGATTATGCTGTCTTTTCTGCTGCCTATGCGGAGTACTACATTCAGTACCAGTTGTTGCCTACAGCCCAAGATGATCTTTCTGTTGTACGCAGTCGCTATGCAATGTATCTTTGGCATTATGGGATGAACAAACAACTGGAATGTGCTGTTAGCGATGAGGAGAATTGAGAACCTGCTGTTTTTTTTTTTTTTGGTTTTTCTTTGTCCAATTTGGAGAATATGTCCTTGTGATAGTTACTTGGTAGTTATTTAAAACACAATGCATTTTTGTTATTTAGTTTTGACTATTTAACTGTTCTTATTTAATTTTTATTACAACAGTTCTACTAATTTTTGTTATTTACATCTGCTGTGGTATTCAGAAAATATCATCCGGATATTTGGCAGAACAATGATATTTTATGACATATATCAGATGGATTACATTTTTTATACATGTTTCTCTTTAGTATTACAGCAGTGGTTTTGGTATTATTACACCAGTGGTTCACTTCAATTTTACTTGAACATACTATTGCATATTTTCACACATGGGTAAATATTTGTTGCATATTGCATCTTCTGTACATACTAGGATGTATTATATTTGTAATATTTTATGCATATTTGTTATTCAAGTTTATCATTAGGTACAGTATACTGCGTCTTTTGTTTTCAGCTATGTAACATTTGCTACATATTTGTTATTAAGTTTATCAGTAGGTACAGTATACTGCATATATGAGACATTTGTTTTTTTTTTTTTAAAAAAAAAATTTGTTTTTCAGTATAAATTATGGATATTTGTTGAGTATCCATGGTATACGCCGAACATTAACTGCATTACTGTTTGTAAATTTAAACTTATACTTACATTCTATTACTTCGCTGCAATGTTCTATTTTGCTTTGAGTATTGTATTGTAAATTTAAAACTAACGCAATTTTAATAACAACAAGTAATAAAATAACAGCAAGTAAAATAAAATAAATTATTGAATTTAACCAAGAGTCTGAAATTAACAACTGTTAAAATAAACCATAAAACTAGCATCCTTCACTAAATTAAATGTTCTTTAAAATGTAATTGGAGCATTTCTACAAGTCTTGCGGTTGTGACCTTGTTGGCCACAACGTGAACACATTAACCGAGCTCTCTTTAGTGGTCTCTCCCATGCTGACTTGATTCTTGTGGTTTTTGGCCTCCCTGTAAGGTTTTTTACCATGAGGCGGTAATACAATTTCACCTCTTATCTCCTCGGGTACATTCCAGGCACTCTCACCTTGAATTGGATACACTGGCACCTCATATGTTTTCAACACTAATTTCTTTTTGTAGTATTCGGCACAATATTCAGCTGGTTTAAGGTGCATGTGATCTAGGACAGCTTTTGTGTGTTGGCAGGTAATTTCATCAAGTTGATACCTACCACAAGTGCATGTTTTCTCCCGTAGATCAACAACATGTTTGACCCTTCCATACACAACTTTGTATAGAAGATCAGTTGATGGTATTACCTGCATATATTAGAAATACTGTGTAAATAATCTATGCATATATTAATCTGCCTGCAATGCAACTGAATACATAATGCATATTCCTGTGAGTAAACCCTGCATATTCAGATAATTTAAGGGATTCACATTCAATTGCATTAAATTTGAAATTTTCAGATTGTCTATTTTAATTCCATTATACTACTTCAAAATGAAATATAAGGGTTTCAGTATACAGAAAATATTCAGACAATATGCCTATTTATTGAATGTACTTACAGTCCATTTTTTGGAAGCAACTATGGAATCATTAAGGATTTCTTGATATTTATCCCCAAGAGGTGTGAATGTGTCCATTGCAAACTGTCTATTTTTAGCAGTCCACATCTGGAACATATCAGTCATGTACTCCATTAATGCTACAATTGGGAGTTTCCTTGCCTGCTTATTCGCTGCATTCACTGACTCGGCAATATTAGATGTCATAAATAAAGTACGCTTACATCGTGCGTGTGCTATTGACCACCTGTGATAACCAATTTTGAAAAGGCAATCCTTCACTCTGTTGTTGATACTCTCAAGGTCATCCATTGCTTTCAGGAATTCGTCTACTGTGTATGCCATTACTACTTGAAAATATGCGTCTTTCAGTTTTTCTTCACCCTTTTTGAACTTCAATTTAACATTTGTCCATAAGTGGAATACGCAGACACAATGGGGTATTTCTGGATATATTTTCTTCATTGCCCCGACGATACTTTTGTGCCTATCAGAACCCACACACATGCCATCCTTTAGACCGTATCCCTCCCTTAAACATTTAAAAAACCACTCCCAGGCTGCATCGTTTTCAGAATCAACAACTGCGTACACCAATGGTAGAATATGGCCTATATAAAAAACATAGTATAGGAATTATGGACAATTATATATATGGAATTATGTTTAAAATATGCAGTATATTTACCAGATGTTCACTCTGTATTCTGTATAGTATTTTATATAAGTTGTATGTACAGGATGGTATGTAATGAATATACATTCGATATGCAGTAATTATTTTCAAAAAAATAATTTAAGATTCTTACCAGAACCATCCAAAGTGCAGGCTATTAACATCGTGCCACCGTATACGCCACTCAAAAAACTACCATCCACTATCATTACCGGCCTACGATGTTTCCAACCCTGTATAAATGCATTGAGTGCAATGAAAACATACAAAAATGAATCATCATCCGCTTTTTTAAGCTTTCTAATTGATCCAGGGTTAAATTTGTTTAGTATGCAGAGATAACTTGGAATCTTTCCATATGCTTGACTAGGTTCACCCCTCAATAATTCAATTGCCTTCTCCTTACATCTCTATGCTTTCATGTAGTTTACTGTGATCCCGTATTTTTTTTTCAACTCCATTATGATATCCTTTGGGGTTTATATTGTTTTTGGATCTGCAAACCTTTCCTTCATTATATTTCCAATAACATCAGTACTCACACGCCTCTCTGAGATCAACCTTTCTTCTATTGGACATGTGTGTACACTGTTAAATTTTCTTATCATGAATACCCTCGAACCATTCAAGCTCGATGATCGCAGCATCCAACTACACGGACTGTTAACGCATACTACTGAATACCTGTCAGTAAAATTTGAGTATCATCTATTAAAAATTAAAAACAGACAATATTAACAGAATATACTGTAATATGCAGTAAATATCTAAACAAAAAAATACCTCTTTGTTGAAGACCTATCAACTTTAGTTTCAAATTTTTCCCTTAGAGCGTACTTCTTTACCACACTTTGGAGAGTTTCCTTGTCTTTATACACCTGATTTTCCTGTATGTCGTCATGTTCAGGATTTTCAATGATTCCTATGTTTTCAATTGGTACGCCATCAATTTCATCATTGTTGGATGTAAATATCTGCTGGACAACATCTACAATGTTGATATCTTGTAATTGTTCTTCATGCCTGCAAATATTCGTACCCAATACCACTGCATTTGTGCTTGAACCAACTTCATGGAGTTTTTAATTTACTGTGATGCAAAGTGGATATTCGCTCATCTTGGTACCTTTTTTTTGCTCGACATAAAGTTGAACACCCATATCATTCTTAATAGATATTGGTTGGAATCCTTCTTCAATTTGATACTGTATATTAATCGTATATTTAGAGGTATCTACTGCTAGTTGAGATACTATCGCCCCCATAAACGTTGCATACAAACAGTCTTCTTGTAGTAGTATTCCATCAGCCTTGTAGTTGATAAATTTGTAATCATCAACCCATTCTCCTCCATACTGAATTAAAATCTTGATTCGTGACATATTCTGCTGATATGGGTATTGGCTCTGTTTATGAATTGTCTGTATATGTGCGTTTCTTTTCTGTTAATATTCTGTAAATATGGATACATATAGTGGTACGTGACTTGTGGGTTCCTGATTCCACGCTAGCTGGGATTCTTTTCATATTGCTTAATGGACGTGATGTTTATTTTCACACAGTGTTTTCTATATTCACGCAGCATTTCAATTCCACAATTTTCGGCTGGTGATTGTTATCAGAATCGACGCTAAAATATAGGAGATATTCACGCAAATCTCTTAGAAGTTAGGATATCCATGTACCTATTATTTAGCATCAATTTTGGTTAGCCATTGATATATGTTAATATGTCTATTATCTAGTAGGGCTATGTAAGATAGTTGGTTAGTTATGAAATTTTTCCATTGATTAATGTTATGTATTCATCCAACACTTAAACAGTTGGCATAATTTTACAAATAGGTAAAAATGAGAGTGGTCTTGAAGTTCTAGGCACTTTAAAGGTGGTCTTTCAAAATTGAGCACTTTGCGTACTTACAAATATATCATTGCACTTTAATGAAGTCGTTATTACAACAATGTCACTGCACCTTAATGAAGCCGTAATTACCAAAATATTATTGCTCCCTACAAAGTAGCAATAATGTCAATCTGTCTGTATTTATACATATATTGAACAAAAAATTATGTTGTTTTGTAAAGAAATGAGACCAAACTGTTCTTACTTCACACATCCACAAAAAAATAACTTCAAGTGCTTGTATTTACAAATAATGACAATCTGGTCGTATTTATTCATACAACAAGCAAAAATACTATGTACTTTTTGTAAATAAATAAAGTCAAATTGTCCTCACTTCATTCATCTATCAAAAAATATATAAAACATTACAACAAGACAACCCGTCCACGTTTCTTCATAAGTGAGATCAAATAATCTGCCTATCTTATAAATAAATGAGACCAAGTCGTCATCATCTCGCTCATCTACAAAAATCCAAAGGAAACATAACATAGCGCAAATCCGGCATCATTTATCTGTAGTGTAAGCTAAATACTATGTATATTTTCCAAACAAATGAGGCCAAAATATCTTTACTTTATGCATCCATAAAAATACATATGAAAATATAAAATGAAGTCAATCCGGCTGGATTTATTCATAACTAGGCCAAAATATTGTCTATTTTATATGTAAATGAGACCAAATTGTTATCACTTCCATCATATATAAAAATTCAAAGTGGAACATAACATACGACCAATCCGGCATCATTTATTCATAGTGTGAGTGACAACGCTCAACACACACCTCAGCTTGAGGTATGAACGGTCATCGCAATTCAATTTACCCAACTAGGAGTCGGAGTCGAATTCACAAGGAACAAAGTGATGCGATCAAAGTAGTGGAGGAATTAAACCTATTTGACAAAGCCAAACCAGGATAACAAGGTGATGGAATGATATTAACAACTACAAACTACACTAGGAAAGCAAGTAAAGGTGATCTATGGCCTTCTCACAACCAAGGAAGACGAGTTTTGAGCCTAGGATGCAACTATAGTACATGGTTTATATATTATGGCTGAGTCGTTCTAATGTAATCCCTAGAATCCTTCCGGCCTAAAAAAGGATTTGCCTCAATGGTGCTTGTCAAAGCCATGGTTGAGCTTATAAAGCACTACCCATTACCCGAGGAGAGAAGACCTCTTCCAAGCGTAACTTCTTTTAGATGAGTTAGTCTATGAAATAGCCTATCAACCCAAATCCTCGCTAGCTTCACTATTCTACGCTAACTAATCTCTCCCGAGTCTTTAATTAGCAAAGTAGACATGTAACTTTAGTGTCATGAGCATTAAAGTTAAGCAACCAAAGCAATAGAAGCTAGATAATCAAAACCCATAAATATAAATTTCTAGTCATGATTCATTCATATAAACATGTCCAAAATCATACCAACTATCAAATATGAATAGCCATGAAATATATTCACAAAATCAAGTCTTCAACAATATCATCAACACCAAATATATGCAATACAAAGCAAGGAAATGAAGAAAAGAGGACAAAGGATCAAGAAATTCTCTATGGATTGCTCCAAATTTTCACTTTATAGGTATTTGGTTGATGGATCTTGGCTCCTAAGATTGGAGAATTAGCCAACAGATATGCCCTAGGTCGTGCAAAGGGCTATTTATATGTTCCCAATTCAGCTGATGTGAAATTCCAAAACTGTCTAGTGCAGTCCAGATGCGCTCTTGTGCGATCGCGTGATAAATGGCACTTTCACACTCAATCTCTTTTCTGTTCTACGCGATCGCGTCACATGGGCGCTTTTGCGCTCAACCTCTTTTCTGTTCTACGAGATCGCATCACTTAGGCGCTTTCACGCTAGCTTCTCAAGTCTCTTCTGCGCGGTCGCGTGTAACCTTGCGCGATCGCGATGAGCAGATTTCAGTCCAGGATCAGTAACTTTGCACTTCAGCTTGTTTTGACTTGTTTTCCATCTACTCTTTACCACAACGTCAATATCCTGTAATATGCAACTAAAACATGATAAGTGCACATATTTAATTAATAATATACTACAAAAGCTCAAGTAAATAGAATGCCTACACATCACACCCCCATACATAAACTATTGCTTGTCCTCAAGCAAAACACACTTCAATAGAAACCAAGTTGCAATTCATCCATTCGTTCATTTTTCATAAAGGCCACAACAAGACAAAAATCGATCAAGTTCAACAAATAATGACATTGGACAGTGCCAACAATTAAGCCAAGCTATGTGAGCATAACTTTCATATATACAAAACACCAAAGAAGGCATACATGCCATGACACAAGATTTTCAAAGTTTGCCTCTTCGTCACAAGAGTTCACCTCTTTGCTTGCTCACCTCAATTGGGAAGTGAAACACAGATCTTCAACTCAACTTCACAAGTGCCCTCACTACTCAAGAGAATATCCCAACCGCAAAAATGCAATGACAACACAAATGGGATTAATGATAGGAAGAATTCACTCACTCTCTCAAAAGAAGTTCATCTTGAACACTAAAGATCTATAGGCTTGCCGTTCGTGTATCTCTTCACTAATGTAGGAATGCTTGACCCGAAATTAATTAGGACTTTGTTAGGGTTGTAATGTAGGCTTTCGGTCAAAGGTGGGGTAAAATATGGGCAAATAGTGACTACATACCTCCTTGAGCACCAAACCGTACAAAAATTTAAGGCACACTTCATTTTTCTTGCACTTACACCTTGCTAAATCGAGGATTGTATACTAATCATTTCCCTCTTTTCATCAATTCTCTTTTTCTTCTTTTTCTTTCTTTTCTTTCACTTGCTTTTTTTGTTTCTTTTCTCTTTCCTTTCTTTTTCTCTTTTTTTTCTCTTTTTTTTTTTTAAAAAAATTCAACTCACTTTTGTTGCTCTTTCTTTTCTTTTCTTTTCTTTTCTTTTGATTTTCATTAACTTCCACCCTTTCACCATAACTCGTGCTACCCCAAAACTTAGACTTTTGCCTATGTTGTACGTCTTTCAATGCACTCAAGGAGGTAGGCCCAAAAAAAGGGTTAGTGCTTTAAGCACTTAGAATTGGTCCGGGTTAATAATGTGGTTGCAAAAAGAAAGGATATTAAGCTCAAAGGGGTTGACTAAGGTTATAATGCAAGGGTAGGCTTTTTAGGTTACTAGCGGGGCAAAGAAAGCCTAAAATCATTTTTCAAGTCAAGCACCACCTAGGATTTTGCCTCGAAGCACACTTAGGGCAAGTTCTAGATTAAGAAGCGCACACATGAACACACCAAAATCTCACCACACATGGCACAAGTAAAGCAAGGAAAACAAGTATATTCAAGTCCCAATCAAGGCAATTAAGCATCCAAAGTTTACTCATAGCCTAATGAGAGCTAATTAGTGACATAAGAGTCAAAAGTTGAACTTAAAGATAATAGCACAATTCACCAACTAAATTTTTCTATCCATTTTTTAAAACAAGCTCACATGACAAGGATTAATGGTGGAACCAACATGCCAAAAATTGGCAAAAGGGCAAACATTCACAACTACTACTGTACTACTATTACTACTAATTAAATCCTAAAGATGCCTGGTTCAATACAATTACTTCCTTGGAAACGAACCATGGCAAAGAAAAATCAAGGAAGTTCTGTCAAAAATTTCATACAAAAATGGTATTTACGATGAAAATAGTTGTTCGGACCTAAATGAGGCCGCACCCAAGTGGGATGCCTACGTATCACACAAAGGTGAATCGGATAAAAAGAAGCAACATCCCAGGCGTAGTTCATGGGAGTAATTTTTTTTAATGTATAGTTCTAACTACTACTAAATATGAACAAACTATTAATACAATATTATAATAACTACTTATACTACTATTAAAAAAAAGATCATTCACAAAGTTTTCACAGTGAAAAGAGAAGGTAGACATGTCATAAAAATCGCAACATGAGCGACATCAATACTACACCCAAAACACAAATACACCCCCAAACTTAAACTATGCACTGTCCTCAGTGCAACTAACAATGTAATACAAAGGGTGTAAGGAACTCCCTGACTAGAAGATCAATCCTCACTGTCAGTGTTGGGATAGCGGAGCTTATCATCAGACTCTTCATCTGAGCTAGTAGAGTGGCAAAGCGAGTTCAGCTTACTCATCATCTTGTTCCGGAAGTTGCTTGTTCTCTTGCCAAACTTTTTCTGCTTCTTCTCTGTTTTGTGCAGCCTGATCTTGAATTGCTCCTGCTCAGCTGCTACTGCCTCCAATGATAAAGTGCTCGAAGGCCTGGAGGAAGAACCCTCTCCATGTGGGCCTGAAGGGAGGCCTGCTACCAGCTGTATAATGTGAGCATCCATAGAAGAAATCTGAGATGAAATGTACCTCATGTTGGACGTTCCTGATAAAAGTGGTGGAACTGGAGTGTATGAACTCCTTGGTACAGTAGTAGTAGGGGGCTGAGAAATCTCCAAACGCTGGGTCATCAACATCAATCTGGGAGGTCGCCTCGACTCTTCTTTTCTTGCTTTGTGTTGCCCCTCCTTGTCCTTTCTTCAATAAAGGATAGATAGGCTTTGCTATACCCACACCATGATCACCGGGACGCTCCTCTACTCCGGCATTCTTTCAAAGCCTTGAAATCAAGCATGGGAAATACAGACTCCTTGTTCTTTCTCACAGCCTCCTCGATATCATTCACAATTATCTCCCCAACATTGACTCTGAAACTGTCAATCAGTGCTACAATCAGTCGCGCTTTTTCTAGGGTGAGATCAGTCTCATTACCCGAAGGCATTACCCTAGCACAGATAATGGACAACCAAATGCGAGCCTCAGCGGTGAAGTCAGTGGACACAATCTTTACTCTGTATATGGACTGATGTGTGGCTAAAATACCTCACATTACATACTTGTACTCGAGCTATTGTTGTGTTAAATTGATGAAATAAGTGCACTTATCATGGTTTTGTTGCATTTTGTAGGTTAAATTATTTGGAGAAGAGTTATGAAAGAAACAAGTCAAAAAGAATTTAAGTTGAAGAAAAAGAAGAAAACTGGCTAGTCTGTCAAAAACACATAAAAAAAGTGGCTATGCGTGAAATAGTGACTAAGTTGAGCAGCGAAAAATTGGGTAGCGGGTCAACTTTCAGTACCAGGGTGGCTATATGAAGAAAAATCAGCCATTTCTTTGTTTAACCTAGGGATAATTTTGGGAAAAATATGGTAATTACTTTGGGACTACAAATAAATAGTTTTACCATAGTTTACAAATCTTTGGCTACTTTTCCAACTTGGGAGCAAGAATCATCAACAATCCTTGGAGATAGAAGATTGGGTGCACTTTAATGAGCATTTCTTTATCCCTTTCTTTATTTCTTTGATTTGTATTGCTATATTTGGATAGTTAATGTAACTTTGAATATAATTATATGAATGATTCATAACTAGGAATTTATATATGTGGGTTTTGATTATCTAGCTTGTATTGCTTTGGTTGCTTAACTTTAATGCTCATGACACTAAAGTTACATGTCTACTTTGCTAATTAAAGACTCGGAAGAGATTAGTTAGTGTAGAATAGTGAAGCTAGCGAGGATTTGGGTTGATAGGCTATTTCATAGACTAACTCATCTAAAAGAAGTTACGCTCGGAAGAGGTCTTCTTTCCTCGGGTTATGGGTAGTGCTTTATATGCTCAACTATGGCTTTGACGAGTGCCGTTGAGGTAAATCCTTTCTAGGCCGGGAGAATTCTAGAGATTACATTAGAACGACTCGGCCATAATATATAAATTCCGTGCTATATTTGCATCCTAGGTTCCAAACTTGTATTCCTTGGTTGTGAGAAGGCCATTGATCACACCTTTACTTGCTTTCCTAGTGTAGTTTGTAGTTGTTAATATCATTTTATCACCTTGTTATCCTAGTTTGGCTTAGTCAAATAGGTTTATTTCCTCCACTACTTTGATCACATCACTTTGTTCCTTGTGAATTCGACCTCGACGCCTAGTTGGGTAAATTGTATTGCGATGACCGTTCATACCTCAAGCCGAGGTGTGTGTTGAGCGTTGTCAAAATTGGCGCCGTTGCCGGAGAACAATTGGTGTATTAGAGTAGTTTGAGGAGTTGAGCTAGTTGGCTTAGTTCCAAACTTTGTGAATCGTTGTCGTGTAAATTGTGAATAGTAGTAATATTCTTTATAAATTATAAATATTTGTTTGTGTGTAGTGTTTACTTGCATTAGTTAGTTAGTCTAACTTAGTGATAATTATCTTGAAATGACATCATGGAACCAAAATTGGTCAAATGTTGAAAATCCATACATGAGCGATCCTTGTCCTTATTGTGGTGGACCTCACTATTGGTAAGATTGTCAAGTTGTTTCCGGGGGCGAGTTGTGTGCACCTTCTCAACCCTTTGAGTGGACATATGTCATGAGTGTGGGGGTCAAAATTTCCATTGGGACGGTTGTCCTAATATTCTTTGTTCTTCTTCTAATGATTTTTATAATGATGCTAATGATTCTTATGAGTTTGATAGGTCTAATTTAAACATGAATATGGAACTTGAACCCGAATGGCAAGGCATCCAAGAGAAGTTTCAAGAAGAGATGGACCTATCTACTTCACAAGATGAATGCAATCAAAATGAAAGATTGGAATATTTGATGGAGCGGATACTTGAACAATGACGAAACCTTCAATGAGATAAAAGATACGATCCATCAAAATGTCTTAGCAATTCACAACTTGGAGGCTCAACTAAGCCAATTGGTTGACACTTTCAATGCTCAACAAGCTAAGGATGTTGCCAAATCCCAACAAAGGTTTTATATGGAAGATGAGCTTGAGTTCCAAGAAGAATCCTTCATAGAAGATGTGCTTGAATATCAAAAAAGAATTGTTGAAGAAAAGCACAATTGGGACGAAGAAGAAATTGTGAGCCGAGCTTGGCTCCGAGATCAAGCTCAAAAAATGAAAGTCCATGAAGCATACCTTCATGACTTAAATGTAGATGGTTGGGATCTTGAACATGAAAAAGAAGAACTAGGACAAAGAGTGAACCAATTTGATCTTGAAGCTCGTGTCTTGAAAATTCTAGTGCATGAGATGGTTGAAGCTTCCGAGGCTCAACATGAAGAAATTGTGAATGATATGCTAGAAATGGGCGAATTTGTGGAAGAGAGCACAAGTCAAATCATGGAATCTCATGGAATTGATCATATTTTCAAGCTACTTGGTGATGATGCTATAGGCAAAGAAGTTGTGTTGGAGTCTAGGGCGGAAATGAAGAACTCTTGTGGTGAAGACTCTAGCATCTTTGAAGAGGAGCATGTCATACTTGATACTCCATTGGTGTTGAAAAAAGTTGGCTCTCATTCACTTCATTTTTCAACTCTATGTGTGGACGAGGCAATGGAATTGGGAAAACAAACACCTTTGGATGATTTTGGTGTTGATAAGCAAAATGAGTATATTCTTGAGTTTGTCATGCCAAGAAAGCAAAATGACATCCCTCACTTGAAGGCCAAGAAGTGCAAAATGAAGTATTCTATTTTTGAAACTTCAAAATTTGTACCACCACCCCAGGAGCACAATGAAAAACTTGATTCAAAATTGGGGAGGCAATTCATATTCTCAAAATGGAGAGAAAAGTGATAATGTAGCTACTCGTCCTGCCATATATTGCTTAATTTTTACATTTTGAACTTATAGATTAGTCTCATTTTTTTTTTTTTTTATCATGCTAACAAGTTTCAGGATTTTCAGACTTCATTTGGATAGAATTTGGAAGATTGAACCAGCATAACAATGTAAAATTTACACAGAAAGAGTCTCTAAAAGCTCTCTGTAATTTAAAAGGGCGGCCCGCCTCACACAAGGGGAGCCCGCCCTTATTTTGGTTCAGCAGATTGTCTTATGTTAGTCAAACACACTCCCTCACTAGGGGTGGGTATTTGGTTTTTCGGTTCGGTTTTTAACTATTCAGTTTCGGTTTTCGGTTTTGAAAAACTTCAATCCAATCCAAACCAAAATAAATTTGGTTTGGTTCGGTTTTCCTCTTTTCGGTTCGGTTCTTTTTTTATTTAGTTTTCAGTTTTTTCGGTTTTGTCATATAAGACAAACTTAAAAATGAAATACTTGAAAGAATATAAATACAAGTCAAAATATTAAACATTAAATCTAAATCATAATTCTAGATAAAGAGAGAACATGAATCTTAGGTAAAAGGAGATCTTACCATTCAAGAGGTAATAACTGATTGAAACTTTTGATGAAAGCTTCACACGTATTATACCATAATATAAAGAGGTTAAAGTATTGAAGGTATAAAGTATTGAAATATTCAAACTCTAAAATCCTTAAACAAGTTTAGGTTAAGAGATAATCATAAAAGTATGATAGCCTTTCTTTGTGTGTGTGTATACATATATTTCAATTTTTTTGGTTTTTCGGTTTCTATGATTTGAAATCCGAAACCAAACTAAAACACCAAAGTTTTCATATTCTCAATCCAATCCAAACCAATTATTTAAAAATCCAAACCAAATAAAAAAACTAATTCAGTTCGGTTTGGTTTTTCGGTTTAATCCGAATAGTGCCCACCCCTATCCCTCACCCATTTTCCCTATGTCCCAAAGGCTAAAAGCACAATATAAGTACACCACAGCTTCGATCACAGCAGCCATCAGCACTGGCACACCCCACGCACTGCTCAGCTCCGGCTATCGCTCCACTGCTGGCGACCAGGTAAGGATCACTCTCTCTAATCTGTCTTCTCTTTCCTCTGTTCATATCAATTTCCTCCCGTCCCCAATTCCTAATTCATTCACTGTCCCGATTCCGCCACTCAAAACCACCGTCGACCACCACTGTTGAGACCACCTCCAGCGACCAAAGCAACTCAGGTATGGATTTTCTCCTCTCCTTAATGTTGTTCATCCCCCTGCCCAATTCCATCGCTTTCAATAAGCAAATCCCACTGCTTTTCACTGTTGTTGTCGATCACATTCCAATAATCGCCACCAGTCGCTTCATCGATCAGGTAATTCTCTTTCTCCTTTCTCCTTCTCGCTGGATGGATTTCTTCCCCTATCACGAGAATCCCATTCCCTATTACCCCACTGCCCCTCTCGGTTCAATTTAATTCTGGTAAGCTATGATTTGTTAAACTTGTGTGAGTTTGGTGTTGTCTGCTAAGCTGTAGACGGGCATGATGGCCCTTATGCTGGTTTGTTGATAAAAATTGGGGGAAGCCCTGATGTACCCATGTTGTTTAAAATTGAATGGAGTTTATGTTGCCCGTACTGTGTTCGACAGAATGCCACAATGAAATTTTTCACTAGGAATATTGTTAGAACTGTGCTTTTATGTTTATAAGTTTTCCACCAAGTCTAGCCTCTGTTTTGTACTTAGAATCAATCACCAATTGTGTTGAATCGCCAGTAAGTATTCTGATTTGCTTGGTTGCTGCCTACACTTCAATCTTGAGTGTTTCATGAGTTCTTCAATTTGTCAGTGTGTGTGAGCCTAAATGGCTTGGAGGTTCAATTAAAATTGATGCAAGACAGAGGCTGCACTCATTAGTATTACATATGTGTGTTTGGTTGTAATTATTTCCAGTTTGGAGAGGTCTAGCTTGTACGGTAAGCAGTGTCTTGAAGTTGAATTAGACATGGACGCTTTCTTTGCTGTCTACTCAATTACCTGAAGCTGAAAATGGTAAAATTTTAAAAATGAGTACATTACTGTTGTTTTTCATGCTGGTACAGGGAGTTCTTGTTTAAGAAGAATGAAAGTTGAATGTGATAGTTTTCCTGAAAAGGTGAATGAAGTTTTCTGAAACTGAAAATTAGAATTAGTTTAATTGGTCGAGAGTTCGTCTAGGACTGCTGATTGTTCTGTTGAGAAGAATTTGGGCAAGTCTAAATGTACCCAAGTTGGTTGACATAAAAAAATTCTTGTTGTGCTTGCATTGTGAACTGCTTGACAAGATGCCACTTTGAATTTCTGAAAAAAATATTGTTTGCTTTTACTTAGTCGACATGAAGTTTGCATTTGTCAATGAAGTTTTTGTGTTGATTAAAATAAATTTCACCATGTGTGTACTTGAATGAAATCATGTGGTCCTTCCTTACCTGCTGAGTTGTTCTTAAACGAAACTTTATGCTACCACCTTTGCAATTGTGCTTTGTAATATGAAATGAACCTTTTCTCTGTACTTTAAAATTTGTGAGTGAAGTTGGTTTAGATAGTGTTTCTCTGAAGATGTTTGTGCAGCTCGAAGTGCTTCTTTGATTAATACACACCATAGAGGTTTGGTTTGAAGTGGATCTTTCACAGCTTATTATGAAATTTAAATTTGGAAATTCTTGAGGATTGTTACCACTCTCTAGTGATCACTGCCTTGTTTGTGTTTATGTTGAAGCATAGATTCCCTGATCTGTATAGAAGCTTGTGTGAAGTATCTACAGGTTGCAATTGGTGTCACTGATTTGGTTTTGATATGTTTGACAGTAATGGTGTTTTAATTGGAATGAGGAGTTTTGTTTGGGTGTATTTACTGGTAGTGAGGGTGAAGTTGGTTCAATTGAGTTCGTTCGAAATACTATAGTTGAGTTGTCACACATTTACATCTGCCTTTTATTTTATTATTCTATGATAGTTGCTTGAATGAAACGGGGAGAGTGGAATAGAGTGTTATTTGTTGAAAGAGTATGTGTGCTCATTTCCTGATTCATGCACCTCACTGTGTTTTTCTCTATATGTTATTGATGAGTTCTGTGAGCCTATGGGATTGTTGTAGAATTTATTCTTGGTAGTAACACGAGTTGTTCACTGTTATGCTTAGAACCTGAGTGTTTGCTAGGTCTTTATTGTCCTGCGCATACATGGAACAATCTAATTGCCTCTTTGGACATGAATAGCTTACTGATGGTTGTTAATTCTAAAGGGGGAGTCTGAGTACCCCAAGTCATTTGCATCTTCCTTAACTTGCAGGGATACTAAGCTGGCAAGCATTACAGGCTCAAATGTGAAAAAGAAAGAATCATAGAGTTGATGGGAATAGGATCAGCGTAAGGGAATAGAGTTTGGACTGTGAAGCCTTTCAAGTACAAAACCAAATTGGGCAGTCATCCAGGATAGTCTTAAAGGAGCATATGCAATGAATTTTTCAGACATACATTTTCAGGGAGCACTCAAACTTTGTCTTTAATGTTTTAGTTCCCTTGAGGGCAAGGCAACATTTTAAGTTGGGGGAGGAGCATAATATTTGAATGAATTATGATGATATGATGTACTTGATGAATTTTGTAAAATTGATTTTTCTTAAGCCTTTTTATTCTTTATTAGTATGATTTTGGCAGTAACATTTCATTCTTGTTTATTAGTTTATTTTGTGTTCTTAGATAGTATTCTATTATTTTAAAAAAATAAAAAAAAGAAAAGCTTTCAAAAACCAAAAGTATTCCCATGAACTATGCTTGTGATGTTGCTTCTTTTTATCTGATTCACCTTTGTGTTATACGTAGGCATCCCACTTTGGTGCAAAAGCCTCATTTGGGTCCGAACAACCATTTTCATTATAAATACCATTTTTGTACAAAAGTTTTTGAAATAACCTCCTTGGTTTTTCTTTGCCATGGTTCTTTTCCAAGGAAGTAATTGTGTTGAACCGGGCATCTTTATGATTTAATTAGTAGTAATAGTAGTAGTTGTGGATTTTTGTCTCTTGGCTAATTTTTGACATGTTTGGTTCCACCATTATTTAATCCTTGTCATGTGAGCTGTTTTTGAAAAATGGATAGAAAAGTTTAGTTGGTGAATTGTGCTATGATCTTTAAGTTCAACTTTTGACTCTTATGTCACTAATTAGCTCTCATTAGGCTATGAGTAAATTTTGGATGCTTAATTGCCTTGATTGGGACTTGAATATACTTGTTTTCCTTGCTTTACTTGTGCCAGGTGTGGTGAGGTTTTGGTGTGTTCATGTGTGTGCTTCTTGATCTAGAACTTGCCCTAAGTGTGCTTCGAAGCAAAATCCTAGGTGGTGCTTGACTTGAAAAATGATTTTAGGCTTTCTTTGGCCCGCTAGTAACCTAAAAAGCCTCCTTGCATTATAACCTTAGTCAACCCCTTTGATCTTAATATCCTTTCTTTTGGCAACCACATTATTAACCCGGACCAATTCTAAGTGCTTAAAGCACAAACCCTCTTTTTGGTCCTACCTCCTTGAGAGCATTGAAAGACGTGCAACTTAGGCTTTACTTAGGCAAAGCCTATGTTTGGGGGTGTCACGAGTTATGGTGAAAGTGTGGAAGTTAATGAAAATCAAAAGAAAAGAAAAGAAAGAGCAACAAAAGTGAGTTGAATAAAAAATAGAGAAAAAGAAAGGAAAGTAAAAAAAAACAAAAAGAAGTAAGTGAAAGAAAAGAAAGAAAAAGAAGAAAAAGAGAATTGATGAATAAAGAGGGGAAAGACTAGTGTATAATCCACGATTTAGCAAGGTGTAAGTGCAAAAAAAAAAATAAAGTGTGCCTTAAATTTTTGTATGGTGTAGTGCTCAAGGAGGTGTGTAGTCACTATTTGACCAAATTTTGCCTCTTCTTTAGCCAAAAGCCTACATTACAACCCTAACAAAGTCCTAATTGATTTCGGGTCAAGCGTTCCTACATTAGTGGAGAGGTACATAAAGGGCAAGCTTATGGATCTTTAGCGTGCATGATGAACTTCTTTTGAGAGAGTGGGTGAATTCTTCCTGTCATTAATCCCATTTGTGTTGTCATTGTATTTTTGTGGTTGGGATGTTCTCTTGAGTGGTGAGGGCACTTGTGAAGTTGAGTTAGAGATTTGTGTTTCACTTCCCAATTGAGGTGAGCAAGCAAAGAGGTGAACTCTTGTGACGAAGAGGCAAACTTTGAAAATCTTGTGTCATGGCATGTATGCCGTCTTTGGTGTTTTGTATATATGAAAGTTATGCTCACATGGCTTGGTTTAATTGTTGGTACCAACCGATGCCATTTGTTGTTGAACTTAAACGTGTTTTTGACTTGTTGTGGCTTTAGTAAAAAGGTGCATGAATAGATTGAAATGCAATTTGGAATTTAGTTGTGTGTACCTTACTTGAGGACAAGCAATAGTTTAAGTTTGGGGGTGTGATGTGTGGCTAAAATATCACACATTACATATTTGTACTCGAGCTATTGTTGTGTTAAATTGATGAAATAAGTGCACTTATCATGTTTTTGTTGCATTTTGTAGGTTGAATATGTTGGAGAAGAGTTATGGAAGAAACAAGTCAAAAAGAAGAAAACTGGCTAGTTTGTCAAAAATACAGCAGAAAAGTGGCTATGCGTGAAACAGTGACTAAGTTTAGCAGCGAAAAATTGGCTAGCGGGTCAACTTTCAGTAATAGGGTGGCTATATGATGAAAAATCAGTCATTTCTTTGTTTTAACCTAGGGATAATTTTGGGAAAAATATGGTAATTTCTTTGGGACTACAAATAGATAGTTTTACCATAGTTTACAAATCTTTGGCTACTTTTCCAACTTGGGAGCAAGAATCATCAACAATCCTTGGAGATAGAAGATTGAGTGCACTTTAATGAGCATTTCTTTATCCATTTTTTTATTTCTTTGATTTGTATTGCTACATTTGGATAGCTGATGTAACTTTGGATATAATTATATGAATGATTCATAACTAGGAATTTATATATGTGGATTTTGATTATCTAGCTTCTATTGCTTTGGTTGCTTAACTTTAATGCTTATGACACTAAAGTTACATGTCTACTTTGCTAATTAAAGACTCGGGAGAAATTAGTTAGCGTAGAATAGTGAAGCTAGCGAGGATTTGAGTTGATAGGCTATTTCACAGACTAACTCATCTAAAAGAAGTTACGCTCGGAAGAGGTCTTCTTTCCTCGGGTTATGAGTAGTGCTTTATAGGCTCAACTATGGTTTTGACTAGTGTCGTTGAGGTAAATTCCTTCTAGGCCGGGAGGATTCTAGGGATTACATTAGAACAACTCGGCCATAATATATAAACCCCGTACTATATTTGCATCATAGGTTCCAAACTTGTCTTCCTTAGTTGTGAGAAGACCATTGATCACACCTTTACTTGCTTTCCTAGTGTAGTTTGTAGTTGTTAATATCATTTCATCACCTTGTTATCCTAGTTTGGCTTAGTCAAATAGGTTTATTTCCTCCACTACTTTGATCGCATCACTTTGTTCCTTGTGTATTCGACCCCGACTCCTAGTTGGGTAAATTGTACTGCGATGACCATTCATACCTCAAGCCGAGGTGTGTGTTGAGCGTTGTCATGGACCAATCTGAGGGAGTACCCCCTTGAAGTTTATCAACCAACCACTGCACACCCCCTTCATTGGCACGGGTACTATACACAGCATTGTCAACATCTTCTAGCTCATACACTTCATTGATTGTGGTTGCATCAAACCGCACTTGTTTACCTCTGACGGTGGTCACCAACTCACCTTTAAAGTCAGTCTGAGATGCGTTGGCATAAAATTCCCTTTCCGTGGTGGCGTTTTCTCTTCAGGTTCTTGGGCAAAACACATCCAACCACTGGTTTCAAGTCTTTGGAAGAAGTTGGGGAGCTTTTCTTCCACTTTGGCTATAGGGATTCTTCTTTCCATAATGAAGCTCTTTTCATGATCCCTTTGGAATTTTTCCTGGCATGATGCGGATAAGAACCTTGTTCTGTCATATTCTTCCTCTTCTCCTCCTGTTAAGTGGGGTTGGTTATTTCCTTCGGCCATTGTAAGGGAACAAGCACCTACAAAGATCACCATTGATAAAACACGATTTGGGTACTTAATACATACATTAATAAAGCTCATGGGCCAAAGGTTGAAGCCAAAAATTTCAGTTGTGGGTTCTGCAAGCTTACTGTTTCTGCCAGAAATTAGAACACTGCGCGATCGTGCAAGGACAAGCGCGATCGCGCTGAACTGTCTAGGACCTCCTGCCCCATCGCGACGCGTCTGATGCGATCGCGAAGGTCAGCGCTTGACAAAGCAGCGCGTTCGCGCGGCTCTTCACGCGATCGCGAGATCGCCTTCTCCAACAGGATGAGATTGACCTCGGCTGCAACACCCAGAATTTCACATGTTCCATACATCTACCACAGTGCACACCCACAATTTTAACTAGAAACACACAATTTTTGCTTGAAATTCTCGGATTCAACACTAGGGTTTAGTTCAATTAGGCATTAACAAACTAGTAACCTAACTCATTTTCTTCACACACAAATTGCTTATAAGGGTACGTCAGACTTCCCCCTTTTTTCTATTAAACCCCCTTTGTTTTCTTATTCACGCAACCAACATTGGAATCAAGAGAAGAAGAGTACTTACTCATGCTTTCACCAAATAAAATTAAAGTGGAAATTGAGAAACATACCTTGATGATGGAGATTGAATGCTTGAGAGTGGAATAGAGGATGGAATGGAGTAGTTGGGAAGCAAAAATAGGGGAAGGGAGTTTGAGAGAATGAGTTTTGGAAGAAGTGAGTCATTTGGCCTCTTAAAATTGCCCATATAATATCTGAACCATTACACAGCTTGATCGCGTGTAAGGAGGCGCGATCGCGCTTTTCTACTAAGTGAACTTATATGACCGCGTCAGCAAAACGCGATCGCGCAAGTTTATCTCACAGTGAAGCGCGATCGCGCAGCTTCTAATGCGATAGAGAGCAGAAACTCAGTGAGGCGGTCCGCCCCAAACATTAGGCACTCCGCCTACTGGGATGCAGATGGTCAAATTTCAGTGGGCGGTCCGCCTTATCTCATTGGAGAGTCCGCCCTACACCCCTGTGGAATCTATTTTTTTCATGTTTATGTCTTAGACCATGCATCCTAACAACTAATACATGTGGGATTCATGTAAGATGATAAAAAAAAACAACAAAAAGTAATCTAACCTAATATGCAACTAAAACACCAAAATTTTAAAGAGATTCGGGTTGCCTCCTGACAAGCGCTTTATTTAACGTCTTGGCTAGACGGTACCCATGATGATTTTCTCTCCACTTGGTAAGGTGAATTTTCTCCCCAACATGACTTCATGTTCTTTGTTGTGCTCTTTAGGCGGTGGTATACATTTCCGAGCTTGTAAAGCCAGATTCTTCATCTTGCACTTTTTTGCCTTCAAGTAAGGGATGTCGTTTTGTCTCCTTGGCGTGGCAAATTCAACAATGTACCCATTTTGCTCGTCAATGTCAAAATCATTCAAAGGTGCTTGTTCTTCCACTTCCATTGCATCATCAACACAAAGATTTGAGAAGTAAAATGAATGAGGTCTAACCCTTTTCAACACCGATTGGGCACCAAGCTTGACATTCTCTTTTTTTATGGTATTAGAGTCTTCATCACAAGAGTTCTTCATTTCCGCTATAGACTCCAACACAAATTCCTTGCTTATGGCATCATTACCAACTATCTTGAAGATATGATCACTTCCATGAGTTTTCCATGATTTGACTTGTGCTCTCTTCCACAAATTTGCTAATTTCTAGCATATCATTCACGATTTCTTCATGTTGAGCCTCAAAAGCTTCAACCATTTCATGCACTAGAATTTTCAAGACACGAGCTTCAAGATCAAATTGGTTCACTCTTTGTCCTAGTTCTTCTCTTTCTTGTTTGAGATCCTAACCATTTACATTTAAGTCTTGAAGGTATGCTTCATGAACTTTCATTTTTCGAGCTTGATCTCGGAGCCAAGCTCGGCTCACAATCTCTTCTTCATCCCAAATGTGTTCTTCTTCAACAAGTCTTTCTTGGCATTCAAGCACATATTCCATGGAAGGTTCTTCTTGGAACTCAAGCTCATCTTCCATATAAAGTCTTTATTGGAATTTGACAACATCCTTAGCTTGTTGATCATTAAAAGTGTCAACCAATTGGCTCAATTGAGCCTCCAAGTTGTGAATTGCAAAGCCATTTTGATGGACCGTCTCTTTTATCTCATTGAAGGCTTCGGAATTCTCACAATGGTGTTCAAGTATCCGTTCCATCAAATATTCACATCTCTCATTTTGAGTGCATTCTTCTAGTGAAGTGGATAAGTCCATCTCTTCTTGAAACTTTTATTGGATGCCTTGCCATTCAGGTTCAAGTTCCATATTCATGATTCCATTGGACCTATCAAACTCATGAGCATCATTAGCACCATTACAAAAATCATTATGAGAAGAATAAAGAATATTAGGACAACCGTCCCAATGGCCATTTTGATCCCTACACTCATGGCCCATATCCTACTCAAAGGGTTGAGAAGGTGCACACAACTCGCCCCCGGAACAATTTCACAATCTTGCCAATAGTAAGGTCCACCACAATAAGGACAAGGATCACTCATGTATGGATTTTCAACATTTGACCAATTTTGGTTCCATGATACCATTTCAAGATAATTACCACTAATTTAAACTTACTAACTAATGCAAGTAAACACTACACACAAACAAGTATTTACAATTTACAAAGAACATTACTATTATTCACAATTCATATGACAAAGGTTCACAAATTTTGGAACTAAGCCTACTAGCTCAACTCCTCAAACTACTCTAATACACCAGCTGTTCCCCGGCAACGGCACCAATTTTGACAGCGCTCAACACACACCTCAGCTTGACGTATCAACGGTCATCACGATACAATTTATCCAACTAGGAGTCGGGGTCGAATCCACAAGGAACAAAGTGATGCGATCAAAATAGTGGAGGAATTAAAATTAAACCTATTTGACTAAGCCAAACTAGGATAACAAGGTGATGGAATGATATTAACAACTACAAACTACACGAGAAAAGCAAGTAAAGGTGATCTATGGCCTTCTCACAACCAAGGAAGACAAGTTTTGAGCCAAGGATGCAATTATAGCATGGGGTTTATATATTATGGCCGAGTCGTTCTAATGTAATCCCTAGAATCCTTCCGGCCTAGAAAGGATTTGCCTCAACGGCGCTTGTCAAAGTCATGGTTGAGCTTATAAAGCACTACCCATTACCCGAGGAAAGAAGACCTCTTCAGAGTATAACTTCTTTTAGATGAGTTAGTCTATGAAAAAGCCTATCAACCCAAATCCTCGCTAGCTTCACTATTCTACGCTAACTAATCTCTCCCGAGTCTTTAATTAACAAAGTAGACATGTAACTTAAATGTCATGAGCACAAAAGTCAAGCAACCACAACAATAGAAGCTAGATAATCAAAACTCATAAATATAAATTCCTAGTCATGATTCATTCATATAAACATGTCCAAAATCATACCAACTATTAATATGAATAGCCATGAAATATATTCACAAAATCAAGTCTTCAACAACACCAAATATATGCAATACAAAGTAAAGAAATAAAGAAAGGAGTACAAAGGATCAAGAAATTTTCAATGGGTTGCTCCAAATCTTCACTTTCTAGGTGTTTGGTTGATGGATCTTTGCTCCTAAGATTAGAGAATTGGCCAAAAGATGTGCCCTAGGTCGTGTAAAGGGCTATTTATATGTTCCCAATTCAGCCGATGTGAAATTCCAAAACTGTCCAGTGCAGTCCAGATGCGCTCTTGCGCGATCGCGTGATAAATGGCGCTTTCGCGCTCAATCTCTTTTCTGTTCTACGCAATCGCGTCACATGAGCGCTTTCGCGCTCAACCTCTTTTCTGTTCTACGAGATCGCGTCACTTGGGCGCTTTCGTGCTAGCTTCTCAAGTCTCCTCTGCGCGATCGCGTGTAACCTTGCGCGATCGCGATGAGCAGATTTCAGTCCAGGATCAGTAACTTTGCACTTCAGCTTGTTTTGACTTGTTTTCCATCTACTCATCACCACAACGTCAATATCCTGTAATGTGCAATTAAAACATGATAAGTGCGCGTATTTAATCAATAATACACAACAAAAACTCAAGTAAATAGAAGATAATGTGTGGCATTTTGCCCACACATCAGTGAGCCAAATACTATGATAATTAAAATCAAATTGTCATCAGATTATTCTCTAATTTTTTTCACATAACTAAACCATTAGTCTGCACCAACTCCTGGTTAACTGTGGAAAAATTAAAATTAGAGGTCATATATCATCCTAGTAGTTGTCACTCTTCAAGAGTGTTTATACACGGTGATTGTGATGGAATACGATGAATCTTCAAATCAAGACGTTTTTTTTAATGATATACTCTCTCAGTTGGTTTGCTAGACTTTAATTGCCAAACCTATTTACTATTAAAGTTTTGTCCTGTGCGTAACAATTCGTCAAATATTTCATGGTCATAGAATAGGGATGCTCCTGGAATTTACATATCCACGGAGCTGAGCTATTGGGCCATAGCTCTGTGGTGTTGACGTGCAGCGGAGGTACGGCGGCAAAGGTGGTGGTAATATAGTGGTTAAGAGTAGTAATTAATGGAGATGAGGTATTTGAACCTAGATCTACGATAATTGGAGGGGTACTTGAAGAAAATAAGGTGGAAAACAGACAGTTAAAATCGAAAGGAGCCCGAAAGATACTTTGTTTGGTGGTACGTGGTGGCCAACCACTGTTGATCGGTGGTCAACAGTGGTCGTGGATGATTCTGGTGAGGAAAAGAAAATTGGAAGATACTTTGGTAGTAGCCTTTACAGAGAGAGAAGGAGGAGTCTTGTAGAGAGAAAAATTGTAAAGGAGAAGTTGGTAGGTAATTGTTAAAAAGTGCTAAAAAATTCAATATCATGAAAAAAGTGCTAAGCACTTCAAGACAATATCCAAAAGTTGATCAGTTCGCACAAAAAATGAGATAGTTTAAAGGGCCAACAAGCGAACGACTATCGTCCCCACAAACTTTGCAAAATTTATTTTCATCTAATTATATGTATTCAGAATTAATTCATGCTATAATTGATTTTTTTTTAATCTTTGTAAAAATAAATAAATTTAACAAATAACTCGCTAAGGCCCCGAAATATAATTCATACGGTGTGCTAATAACATAAAAATGAAAAAGAAAGACTAATACCTAGCCTTTTGGTGTTTTTAAATTATTTCTAGTCAAATTAAAATTATATCTTTCCATCTTAATTGCATAGTACACACAGAAGAAGTAAAAATTTCGCCCAGCAGCCACTTTTAACACTGGTATTTAGTTTGAGGCCACTATTTTCTTTGGTCTTACACTAGAGGCCACTTTTGGGCCTTTACTAAATAAATGTTGACTTAAGTTCTGATAGTTGACTGAAGTTCAGTCCATACGGCCCCTGGACTGAAGTTCCATCTCTTAAGGAATGAACTTTCAGTCCATATGGCCATGGACTGAACTTCAGTCCATGGTATGGCCATGGACTGAACTTCCATACATGGCCATGGACTGAAGTTCCATCTTAAGGACGGGACTGATTTCAGTCCATATGGCCGTGGATTGAAGTTTAATCTTTAAGGACTGAACTTCAATCCGGTCTCTGGACTGAAGTTCTATCTCTTTAAGCAAAAGTGGCCACAAACTAAATGTTTTGGTATTAGTGGCCTGTGCCCAAAGACCAGTGACAAAAGTGGCCTTTCGTGCACTTAGCCCACAAAAGAAAAAAATATCTCAGCCATTTAAGTTTTGCGTATACACATGGCATTAATCAATAGTTGCATTGAACATTAATAGACAAAATTGAGTAGTGGTTAGTAACCACATGCTTTTCTAAATATATAGCCAGTTCCTTTAAAAGAACTCGTTATTTATCTCGAGATTCCTTCTATAAAATATAATCATTTTCAAAATTAACTTGTTAGATATTATGGTTGAGAAAGACGATATTGATGTTATTGCTAATGGTACTAAATGCTAATTATTTTAACATCTCTTCAACGTCAATAAATAACTTAGAAGGTACAAAATTTTCATTGATTTTACATAAGCATATCTAAACGCATAACATTTTGTATTGAACCGGGTCAGGAGGAACAAGTTGACACCCGCTATAAATTTTTATCCAACTCAGATTATGTTATTTCGAAATAAAAAAAACTAATTGACAATAAAATTCCTTACCGGAATAATATTTCTATTATTTGAAGCCATAGTTTATTTTCTTTTTCCTGAAATACTTAAAATTTATTCAAAACTAAATTAATTTGACAATTGAGAATTTTTTGAATAAAATATTCAGACAAAACCTAGAATATCACATATAAATCTTGCTATCTAAATAGTCGAACTATGTATATATTAGGTAAATTGAGTCAGAATTCAATCATACAACTTATATCTTATATAGATCTGATACTTTTGAGTGATTAACTTAGTTGGTGACTTATACTCCATAACAGTAAGTGGATTGTATTTTTCACATATTCGTACCTATGTATTTTAACTTGTATAAGTTGAACGTTTATATTAATGAGACTCGTTATGATCAAATTTTGCTACTCATTTGCTATCAGGTTAATTGAAGCCAGCAAACATGTCATCTATATTGGGAATATCTTAACAAATACATCATATTATAAACACAGTATATGAACATCTTTTGACATATTTGGAACTTTTTATTTCTAATTTAATGACGACTAAGATTGGTGCAAGCACTATCATGATACTACAATGGGTTCACATGTACTTATTTCATCATTATAGGAGTTGAAAGTTTGTATTAGTGAGAACATTATGATAATATTCTTCTACTCATTGGCTATCTTTCTTTAGATTGAATTCCTCAAATCCACTCATTTATATCGGGAATATTTTAATAAAAATATCGTGTTATGTTAAACTTGGTGAAACTTAATAGAAATACAAACATGTTAATTTGTGATATCATGTTCGTATATGTTTGGAACTTTTCTAAATGTCATTCTTGTTACACGACATTAATGACTTAGGCATATATTGACAAGATTGTAAGATTTCATATAATCGAGAGTTAAAGTCAAAAAGTATGGTAGCCCTATATAAACTAAACTATTATTTAGTTTGAGAGTTGTTTTACAAAAGTAGATTTTTGTTTTCGAATTTAACAAATTATAATTTTTTTGGTTGAGGAGGATATTGATGTTATTGATTATGGTACTTAATAATTACAAACATCTCTATGATGTCAATAAAATACTTGTAAGGTACAAATTTTATTGATTTTACGTAAATATAATCAACTAGATTATACTATTGTAAACTGAAAATGAAATAACAATCAATATCTTACCAAAAAGATAACATTACCAAAATTTGATGTCAAAGTTCATGTTGTCATATTTTTTTTCCTAAAACATATTTAATTAATTTACACATTGAAGTTTTGAGAATAAAACTCTCAGACTAAACCTAAAATTATTTGTATACATCTCCTATTTGAAATAATCTAACAACGTAAATGTAAGGCATATTGAGTCGGAAGTCAAATGGTACAACTCCTACCTTATATCGGAAGTAGACTCATGAGTCCCATCTTACTAGTAATATTTTAGTTCAATATTATTGCTTTTAGAATTCTTAATAGAAAGATTAAATTATTAGTGATAATATAAGAAATTATAGTAAAAGAGTATCATTGATCAAGAATTTTCAATTTTCAATTTTCAATTTTATCATTGACGGGAGTTTGATCAAAAAGTCCCACTAGGAGGCATATGTGCTTAATATTCAATTCTCTTGGTTCTAATTTTATCAACAATAGTATTAACAATATACTAATTATGAGTTCTTTCATTATAGTTTTTTTATTGGAAATTGTACTTCTTGTAAATAAAGCAATCTAATTTATCATCACTTCAGCAATAAAAATTAAAAAGAAGCTATTTGAATTCACGGGTATGATGTAAAAATGATGGTTTGCTAATTGGGGCGTCCGCAATGAACAAAACAATCATTTATTGAAAATAACAAAAAAAAAAAAAAAAAAAAAAACTTACCAAGGATTGTACAACAAGGAAAAATAATATAAAACAATATACAATAATTATTAACAAAGTAAGGATTTTACAATAAGAATACATTACATAAAACGATCAATACATATTGTTTCATTAAAATATTTCATCTTATAATTTGAATTCACGATTATGATACAAAGCCTTTCAATTGAGAATTTTAAAAGAATATATATGGACTTAAAATTTTTTATTTTTAATTCTTTGTCTTAAATGAGATAATGAGACCCATTAGTCCACTTGTCTAATTATTATGGGCCTCACACAAGTACGACGTAGTGTGTGTGAAACATGTAATAAAATTTCATTGAGTGAATGATTAATTTAGTTGGTTACTTATGGTTCTTAGACACCATAGTGGTGGCGGCTACTATTTGGAGTATAATAAATATGTTCACATGTATACTTATTTGGGCAAATTACATTGTATGTCAATTTAGGAACTTTTTTTAAAAAACATAGCAACATTTTGTCACTTTACCAAACATAGCAACATTTTTAAAAATGCTACCAAACCTAGCAAAAAACCCTAATCCCTTTTTGCTCCCTCTTCTCTCTTCTCCTCTCCACTCTCTCTTACCCCGCCCAAACCCACTAATTTCCGGCGCCGATTTCTGCCACCATACCCCTCGCCGGTGGTTTCTCTCTCTTCCCCCTTCCCCGTCGGAGTCCCCTATAGCCCAGCTGTTTTTTCCATTTTTTTCTATTTTTTGTTAGGTGCAGCAGAGCTCCGGCGACGTTGACGACGACGCCAGCTATTTCTTCCGGCGTCTGATGTTTCCCTGAGCTGTTTCTAGGTTCCTCCGTCGTTCCTCCATCGCTAGATCCGTGCTAATTCTTCTTTGATCGTGACGGCGACAGCCTGTGTTTCGATTTGTGCCGGCGCCGCCGAATCTGCTAAAGGCGTGGTGTTTTTGTGCGCCGTCGGCTATGTATGGTGGTTTATTAGGTGTATATGGACTGTATAGCGGCTGTGTAGGTGGGGCTGCTGTGTTGCTCATTTTTTTTTTTGGTTTTTTGAATTTTCCGGTGGGACACGGCGGAACCACGGTGGTTGTGGTGTATATTTGGTGTTTTGGGACTGTATGGAATGTATGTCGTGTGTATTTTCATTGTATGCCCAGTGTATGCACTGTATATACAGTGAATATACACCGGACATACAATGAATATACACTTGCCATACAATAAAAATACAACACGTATCAGATTTTGTTGTTTGTGTGTATGTACGGTGAATGAACATGCATACAATGACCATATAGTGCCTATACAGAGAATATACACACATACAATAAGTGTATGTGTGTATATCAACCGTATTTTCACTGTATAGACAATATATACACTGTCCATACACTGAAAATACAGCCAGATCTACAAAACAATTTAAAAAAAAAATTATTTCCGATAATGATGGCCGGCAGCGGCCGCTGGTTGATGGTTGGCAGCGGTGGCAGTGATGAGGGTGGGGGCTGGGGGTGGTAGGAAGTGGATTTAGGACTTTTAGCACCCTTTTATGCATTTTTGTTATGTTTTGAAAAAAAATGTTGCTATGTTTTGAAAATGGGAAAATGTTGACATTTTAGTGTAAGAAAAAATGTTAGTTTGTATAGTTTTGTGAATTGCCCTACTTATTTCATACCGGTAGAAATTGAAAGTTTATATCAATGAGACTAATTGTAATCTTATTATGCTACTCGATCGTTTACAATTTGATTCGGATTGAATTCAACAAATTAACTTATCAGTATCGAATATCTCTTAACGATAAATAACATGTTAGTTATATTCAATGAATTTTAATAGAAACTTACTTTGTGCTATCATAAGGGTATTCTGACATATATTGTACTTTTCAATATTAGTTTTCTACACATGATGTCCTGGTCTATATTGAGATAATGAATTTCATGACCAGAATTAACTTCTATTGATGTTAATGGCAACAGTATCATGATTCAATATCAATTATTTAGCTTGAAATACGCTCTATAAAATAGTTTATTCATAATCTATAAATTCACTCATTTATATCGAGAGTATCTTAACAATAATATCATGTTACGTTAAACTTAGTGAAACTTAAAAAGAAACATAAAAAACATGCTATTTTTATGATATGATTCTCGTCTTATATAACATATATGACATATTTGGACCTTTTTTAAATGTCATTCTTATTATACGACATTAATGTTTTGGAATATACTAGGGCTAAGTGCACAGAAGGCCAGTTTTGCCAGTGGTCTTAGGGCAAAGGCCACTAAAACTAAAATATTTACTTTGTGGCCACTTACATTACACCCACCATAAATAAAAAAGAAAAAGACTAAATTACCCCCTCAGTTTATATATAAACAATAAAACAACCAGTTCGTTATTCTCTATTCATTACTTTGTGGTTGCTGCTGCTGAATTCTCTTCATTCAATTCTTCACCAATCTCGCTTTTCAATTTTATTCACAAGTTTCGCTTAAAAATTGTAAGTATTCTATGTTTCAATTTTACGTTATGCTGCTTTAAGACTGAATTTGAACTAAGTTCAATCCATGTGAACTGAATTCAGAGAAATTAGTTTAAAATTTAGTAGTTTTAATACCTCGATGTGCCGTTGATGACTGAACTTCAGTATCGCCATTGTCGTATTAAGTATCAGCACACTAGCACTGAAGTTTGAACTAAAATTCAGTTCATTATGACTGAACTTCAGTGTTAAGTATTCTACGTTTGAATTTTACGTTATGCTGCATTAAGACTGAGTTTGAACTAAGTTCAATCCATGTGAACTGAATTCAGAGAAATTAGTTTAAAATTTAGTAGTTTTAATACCTCGATGTGTCGTTGATGACTGAACTTCAGTATCGCTGTCATGCCCTAAAAATTACGAGTTAAATAACCGCGCAAGTGCGAGTTTATTTATCTAAAGGCTCGTGACTGGTGTTCAAAAAGGTACAAAATTATTTAGAGAACTCGGAGTCGCCACTTGACATAGTTTAAGGTGTGCCAAGTCACCAAAGGTACCTTGGAACACCTCTGACTCGTCTAATGGTCTGCGTTAGAGATTCGGGTAAGGTTCTCAGTTGACTCTCGGGAAGGTATTAGGCACCCTCAAGTCCTGTGCCAAGCACAGTTGCTTTATTGTCGCAATTTTAATTTATTAAAATATGGTTGCTATATTAATGCCGTTAATTTGAATATGATACTTTGATTTTAGAAAATTAAAAGCGTTATTCTTATCCAGCCTCACGGAGGACTGGACGAATTTACACTTTGTTTCATAGTAAATAAATAAATAAATAGATAATAAAAATTTATTACGTATTTTTCAAACCTTATAGAGGGCTTGTCTACCTTTTTTTTTTAAAAAGGAATTTAATTAACTTAAAATAATAATTAATTTAGAATTAGTTTAACTCAATTTAATTTTTTCTTGGCCTAATAAGTAGATCACAAATCATACTTATAATATTGCCTAATTGGATTTGCTCCTATTAATTTGCCTAATCGTGACGCTTACTATGATTTTTATCAAAATTATTACTCCGATTTTTAATGTTGATTGTCACTTCTTATCGCGGTGGATTATGATTATTTGCACCTAATCTTGATAATCCCATTTCCAAATAATGAGCTTCCAAAACTGACTTCGCAGTTGGTTTCCTTATTAGCAAGTTGCACCCTTTTAAACATGCACTATTTTGTTTAGTTCAAAGCAAGCTTGAAGTTTTGCCTATTTTGTCTAAATTCTTGTTTTTAAGAGTTGGTGTGCATGTACTTGTATTTGTTACAGTAATGAAAAAGTGGACGTATTTAAAGAATCTCACCCTTTTCCTCGTTTCACTATCCCTTATATCACTAGAACTAAATTTCTAATGTAATGCCTAAAGTCTGGCATTACCCAGATTCATCAAGTCAAGTGATGCATTTCTTTTTCCTTTCTATTTTTTTTTAACAAAGAATAAGATAAATCTAAGCTTGCCTAACTTTACAACTAGAATAAATGGACCAAATACTTAATAATCTATATGTATATAATGTTTTGATACCTCAAACAGAAGTAGTAAAGCATAACGTTCATACAAGAGTAATAAATACAATAACAAGCTTGCAGAATTGAGTTTCAAATTTGGACCTTGACTTGCCTCTTTCATTCCATTTCTCTTTCAAAAAATAAAATTTAACAAAAAAAAAACAAATTGCTCATACAAAGTTTAAAGAAATACCTATTGAACCAAAGCTCAGCAAGGAGAAACCATGAACCAAAGTGCTACCAATCCAACCATAAATAGCAAAGCCACAGCAACCAGCAAAGACCCTTATAAACCTCAGAGGTTTCAAACTGTAATTAAACTTTCTAATCCCTCTCTTTCTTTCTTTCTTTTCCTCACCCTATTTATTTATTTTTTTTTTTTTACCTAAGACTCCCAGTCAAAAGTCTTTTAAGAGTAGTATTTTCTTTAGATGTGAAGTAATGTTAAGAGTAGTATTTTCTTTTAGATGTGAAGTAATACCAACAGAGAAGGGGTTTCTCTGAATTTTTGTGTGTGTCCCCTTAAAATGAGAGTTAAAACTCTCTTAAATAGAAGGAAAGAGAAAGAGTGTCAAGGTGGGTTAAAGGACAAAGGTCACATGTGACCCTTTTACTTTTCAGAACAAAGTACAAGCACCCATGTGCCAAAGTCATTGCTTTTCAAAACAAGTACCAGAATCCTATGCAGAAGTTCTACTTTCTGCCAATTCATTATACTCTTCTTTGACTTTTGACACTTCTTCTTCCACAACAAAATATCTCTTTATTTTTTAATTTTTTTTTTTTTTATAGAATCCAAACTATTTCAACTAAAACTCTAACTCCAAGCCTAACTAAAAATAAAGACTCACTACATAGACTAAATAAATTGGCTTAAGTTCACCCCCAGTGCAAACTTAACCAAAATACAAAAATGGACAAGTCTAAGTCAAAATTTTAACTCTCTAGCATTTAACACTTAATTTCTAAACTAAGTCAGCCTCACCTATATCCCTAAAGACTAGTTAACAGACTAATATACATGATTATACTAAACAGAATATTCAGACAAGTAGCATGATACTTAACTCATTGCTTTCATGTTTAATATGTAAATTCTAGTGTTCAATTAATTAACCGAAACCCGACAAATCCAAGACAAAGTTGTATCAAAGTGGTTGAGCAAACCACAGAACATTTAAATTCATTGCAAACAAGAACCAAACATGTTTCATATTCAGGCAGCTCTAAATACAATGGAATTATTTTTATATGCTTAAACTAGCAAGTCTAAAACAACACTATGGACTTTGACGATTGCGGATTTAAGTTTACCAATATATACAAGACTCATCGCATATTCATTGTAATAAACAAAGACAAACAACATACAACAAGATTTTTTCTTTTTTTGATTAATTTTTGTTTTTTTTTTTCATGTTAATAACTAAACTAACAGTAAAGATGATTAACAAAGGAGACAGAGATGGAAATGAGTTTCCTCTGACCGGTGTCGACAGTCAACACGTCTTCGCTATTGCCCACTGCGTCGACATTGCCCTCGTTGCTGCCTCAATACTCAAAGAATCAATCGTCATCACAGCTTTCCCATCGGCCCAGCCAATCCGTCATCGCTTCACCAATCTCCCTCACTGGCTCACCATCATAGTAACATTGAAACAGCCTCCATCACTACCTATCATCCCCATTTTTAGCGATCAACAACATCACAAACTACCAACTAGCATACGAACAACAAACAAATCCTCTAACTACACCCACAAACTGCCACGACCTCACCCAAACACTCACAACATCTCCACCACAGCTCCGTCATTATAACGCCAAACATTCGCACCACAACCTCGACTCAACGGATCAGTTGCCTCAGCTTCTTTACAGCCCCCCAAAACTGCTCAAACAACACAGCCCCTCGTCACAAAACAAATCATCACAGCTTCCTCATCCACCATAATCCCATAACAGAAACAAAGAGAGAAAAAGAAGAAAAAAAAAAGAAATGAGAAGAAGAAATCAAAAGAAACAGAAAAGAAATGGGATGAAGAGAAATCGGGTAAAGGGGAGACGGGGAAGGGTAAGGGAAAGAGAAAGAGATAGATAAAAACTAAAAGAAACTCACCGGATTTTGAAGTTTGACCGAGCTTTGACCGTCGATCTACTCTAAACCGTCGGGATTTTGAAGAAAATAATAGCGGAAATGGATAAAGGGGGTCAAGATCTTTTGAATGGTATATTTTTTGTATTTTTTCCGGCCACCGGAGGTGGTGGCCGGCGGCGGCCGATCGGTGGAAGTACGGTGGGGGACGGTGGCTTGGCGATTTCCGGTGGGTGGTGAAAATTTTGGCATGGTAACACCAGCCTTAGGAGACTTGTGGGTGTGAGAGAGTGAAATGAGGGAGAAAGGGTTTATATAAGGTGGGTTTGGGCTTGGGTTAGAGTGTTGGGCTGGTGGGTTAGGCATTGGGCTTATTTATTTTGCAAACATGGCCATTAAAATAGTCTATACTAATAAAACATACACAATTAATCATAATTTAAACCACATAAATTCACGATACTATCACAATTAAAACGTAGAATCACAATTAAACACATAACAAGTAATTTTTTTTTGGTATTTTCATATTTTCTATCCTAATTAAAGACAAGTTTAGCTAAGAATAAACACTAGAAGTACAGAAAAATTTGACGACACGTCCTAAGAATCTAATACGATTATTCTGAGCAATTTTGTGAATTTGGTGCCAAAATTAGGTGATTACAGCTGCCCCTCTTTGTTCGGGAACATGAAGAGTTTTCGGACAAAGAAGTAATCGATAACTAATTTTGGCTTTTCGGTTCTAGCCGGGAGCATGCTTGCCAAAATGGTGACCGTACCTTGAATTTCGGTTCTAACCGAGAACAAGGTTACCTACATATCCCTGGACTAAGGAATCAGGTCAGTGTAGTTCCTTACGTGCGGTAGCTGGGACTACCGCATTCAAACAGACGGTAGACTCTTCTAGACTCACTAAGATAACACTAGACATTCTAGACTACTAAGACAAACTAGAAACTCTTCTAGACACACTCGGGGCTGATACTAGACACTGTTAGGCACTGAAAGGCTGTTGTTGCTGAGTACTGGTCGCTTGCTGGTGGTCGTTGCTTTACAAAGAAAAATGGAATTACAACATTGAAAAATGTGAAAGTTACAATTCCTAGACTACTCTTCATGCTTCCCAAGATGATGCACTGGTCTGAAGCTCCCACTAATCAAGTGGGTCTTGAAAACTTGAAATGGCCGCTCGGGCGGGCTTTAACTCGCAACTTGAAATTGCCGCTCGGGTGGGCTTTAACTTGAATGTTGAAATTGCCGCTTTGACGGGCTTGACTTGAATGCTGAAATGCCGCTTTGACGGGCTTTGCCTTGAATGTTAAAATCGCTGAAACTTGAAATCGCCGCTCGGGCGGGCTTTAACTTCAAAGTTGAAATTGCCGCTTTGACGGGCTTTGACTAAAATGCTGAAATTGCCACTTTGATGGGTTTTGACTTGAAGCTGGGATGGTTGCTATCTTTGAGCGGGACTAATCTTGAAAAGGAAGTGGTTGCTATCTTCTAGCGGAACTGACTCGAAAAGGAAATGGGCGCTATCTTTTAGCGAAACTGAATCGAAAAGGAAGTGGGCGCTATCTTTTAGCGAAACTGACTCGAAAAGGAAATGGGTGCTATCTTTTAGCGGGACTGACACGAAAAGGAAATGGGTGCTATCTTTTAGTGGGACTGACACGAAAAGGAAATGGGTGCTATCTTTTAGCGAAACTGACTCAAAAAAGGAAATGGTGTGCTATCTTTTAGCGGGACTGACACGAAAAGGAAATGGGTGCTATCTTTTAGCGAAACTGACTCAAAAAGGAAATGGTTGCTATCTTTTAGCAGAAACTGACTCGGAAAGGAAATGGGTGCTATCTTTTAGCGAAACTGACATGGAAAGGAAATAAACGCTATCTTTGAGTGAAACTGACTCGGAAAGGAAATGATCGCTATCGTTTAGCGGGACTGACACGAAAAAGAAATGGGTGCTATCTTTTAGCGAAACTGACTCAAAAAGAAAATGGTTGCTATCTTTTAGCAGAAACTGACTCGGAAAGGAAATGGGTGCTATCTTTTAGCGGGACTGACACGAAAAGGAAATGGTTGCTATCTTTTAGCGAAACTGACATGGAAAAGAAATAACGCTATCTTTGAGCGAAACTGACTCGGAAAGGAAATGGGTGCTATCTTTTAGCGAAACTAACATGGAAAAGAAATAACGCTATCTTTGAGCGAAACTGACTCGGAAAGGAAATGATCGCTATCTTTTAGCGGAAACTGACTTTAAAAGGAAACTGACGCTATCTTTGAGCGGGACTGACTCGAAAAGGAAATGGGTGCTATCTTTTAGCGGGACTGACACGAAAAGGAAATTGGTGCTATCTTTTAGCGAAACTGACTCAAAAAGGAAAGGGGTGCTATCTTTTAGCGAAACTGACTCGAAAAGGAAACTGACGCTATCTTTGAGCGGAACTGACTCAAAAAGGAAAGGGGGTGCTATCTTTTAGCGAAACTGACTCGAAAAGGAAACTGACGCTATCTTTGAGCGGAACTGACTCGAAAAGGAAACTGACGCTATCTTTGAGCAAAGACCGACTTGAAAAGGAAACTGACGCTTTTTCTTGGGGGAGTATGTTATTGTGGTTGACATCTTCCCGGTGAGTTATGTCCTCTCTGTGCACCCGCTCATGATTAGCCCATGTCTGGAAGCTGTACAGTCCACACATTTTTCACATGTGGCTTTTACTTGAAAGCTGCAAACTCTAACCCATTATCTTAATGGGGTCTTGTCTGGAGATTTGAAAACCTTAGCCATTTTCAAAGATGGGATTTTGTCTGAAACTCAGAACAAATGCTCCCGATTCATGTGATCCTTGATCTTGCTGACAATGTAGCAAATATCACAATGGCTTTCTTCATCATGACTATACAGACCCTGAATCATGTCCTCACAAAATAAACTTGGGGTTCTTGTTCAAACAATATCTTGATATTGTTGATGTATTTTTGATCCACCCCAAAGTCCACCAATGCCAAATAGTTTCTCCCAATCTTTAGTCACTCCTTGGTAGAAACAGCATGTTGTTCCATGGTGACTTTCCTGGTACAATCTTGGTGTGTCATTCTCATACGAGGTGCGGCACGAGCTTCCATTGCTTATTGGTTCCCGAACAATGATCTGGTACAACTGAGAAACCTGTAAACAAGCTTTGCGAAACTTTCTTTGCTTGTTTCAATGATATCAAAGGAGAGGAGTGACAAAAAAAGTAAAGACAAACGGAAGAAATTCAAAGAGGAGACATCGAACGAAAGATGTCCCTGAATGATAGAAAGAAAAATTATTTAGGGGTGAAATGACGAGCTCAAGGAACATGACACACATCTTGGAATAAAGTCTTGATATTTTCAATACGATCTATCCTTGATTTTACCCCAGTTCGACAGTATAGAGGCAATTGCTTGCTTGGTCCGATCATGATGAGAAACCGGACATCCCACATTCGACTAGTGGCGCCCTTTCGGGTTTTCACCAACTAGCCTCTCTCTTTGTTCTTTTTTTTTTCACAATGGTCTGGGGCGCCCTTTCAAGTTTTGACCAACAGGATTCATTTTCTTCTCTTTTTTTTTTTGTTCATTTGTTTTTTTTTTCCTTTTATTTCCATTCGACCTCTTATTCCCTTTTTCAGTCGACCTCGTCTTTCTTCTCTTTCTTTTTGAGTCAATCTGTCATCCCTTATTTTGACTTCTCACAGAAGTTTCTGTCCTAATGGCAATCATACTCCCATCTCTTGATTGTGATGATCAAAATAAACTTCGGCTTCCCCGAGCAGACTCATATTTTGATTGTACATCAATGCGCTACATTCTCAAAGATCGGTCAAAAAGGTCTTTATTTGGACCATAGTATGAGATTTGGTTAGGCTAGGAAGAAAATTATTTAGCATCAAAACTCAGAAACATCTCATGAGACGGCTAGATGATCATTACAAATTTTGAAATCACTGCTTTTGAAAAATAAAACCTCTTTTCTTTTCTTTTTTTTCTTTTTTTTTTCTTTTGGGTTTTTTTTCTCTTTGTTTTGAAAAGCGGTACGAAAGCATCTCATGAAATGACTTGGTAAAATATTACTAACCCTTGGAATCATTTTCTTCTAAGATAACATCAAACTTTAACCCCAGTTTAGTGAATATTGAGAAATTTCTTTTGAATTTTCTCTGATATGAAAACAAAAGGGATATTGAGACTTCCCCCGATATGAACACAAAGAAAGCAAAAGAAATATTGGCTTTCTTACTTTTCTTTAAGAAGAAAGAAGAAAAAGAAACATCTGCCCTAGTTTAGGATAAACTGGAGCGCTTTGAGTTTCTTCCCCGACTTCGAAACTGGTATGCGAAACATCTCATGAAACATGTGAATGAATGTTACAAAAATAGAAGTTTGTTTTTATTTTATTTCATTTATGAAATAAAATAAAAACAACTTCTGCCCCAGTTTAGCATAAAATGGGGATCTAAATTTCATTTGATGTTGGCCGCAAACTTGGAGGCAAGTTTTGTGTCAATAAAAGAAAACAGGGAAAGAGAAATTTTCTCCTGTTGCGACCGCACCCGAATGGTTGCCTACGTATCCTTTTGAGAGGAATCAGGTCAGACGTAGCTCTAGCAACTTAATGCTAGCTTTTGTGTTGTTGTTTTTGTTGTTTTCTGATTTTCTGTTTTTTTTTTTTTTTTCCTTTTTTTTTTTTCACTGGTATAACAACATTTATTTCAAAGGAGGGTAGCCGAAAAGAAAAATACACAAAGCTCAAAGACTATTAAATTGGTAAAATATTTGGGTAGTAGAAACGAAAGCCGTTTGTCATCCTGACCCGAGAATGCCTCGCACAGATATACAACAAAATAAGTCGACCTAAAGTCACAAGAAGAGACGGGACTTAATCACTCGGTATCCTTGATTTTCGCTCCAACAGCGATCCTGAAAATTACACTTGAAACTTCCGACCAAAATGGTTATGCACCATTTTCAACTCTTTGCATAATTCCTTTATCACAGTCATCCTCACCGTCCAGTTAGTTCTTAAGCCTGATATTAGACCATGTGTTTGGATCAAGACACAAATTCCGCACATATGTCATGTTACTAAAGCTGACAAGAATAAAACTTCAAAAAAAAAAACTAAAAGGATAAAAATAAGGAACAGAAAAAACAAAATATTTGAGACAAGGAGTGAATCTTGCTTTTTATTGAATTAAAAACATGAGGGTTTGAACATCAAAATAAGCAAAATAATGCACTTGGATTACAACCCTGAAATAACCAAGTGCACAGAAAGTTCGACAAAATAAGTTGACAAGTGCCTCTCAATTGTTCATTTTCATATCACGTCCAATGCACTGCTCTCATGCCCTGTCGAAGCCGTCATCAGACTGTACCATGTTGTTTCCACTGGCGTGCTTCAAACTTGACAACATCTTCTTCTTTGCTTCATTTTCTTGAAATACCATCAAGGTAGACATGTTTTCTTTGGAAAAAATGAATGATTGTGTAAGACAGTGAATTGGCTCAACGACTACATCTTGCATTGTTGCACGGACAGTTGATTTATTCGGCCTATCGATTGGTGCAACAATAGATGAGTCATGGCGTCTGATGTTTTTGGAAGGACCAACGGCCACAACCTGCTTGGCGCCATTCCATTTCATTTCTTCTTCTGTGAACAATGTCCCAATCATATGCATGTCTTTTTGAACATCATGAACCGACAAAGAATTTTGGTTCACATTTGGTGTTTCATCCCCCACGACTTTTATCTGATTGTTGTCTATCATTGCCTGGATTGCCCTTTTGAGTTCCCAGCAGGATTCCGTGTCATGTCCAGGTGCTCCAGAATGAAACGCACAATGGCGTGAATGATCAACTCTTCCATTAGGGTTCACTTTTCCCGGGATTGGTTTCAACAGATTGGCTTGTTGCAACTTTTCAAACAAATTAGTGTAAGTTTCCCCCAATGGGGTGAACTTAGTCTCTCCCCTCTGTCGCAACTTTTTGTGACTTGTGCTTGGACAGGAACACGGATTCTTTCGCTTTTGGTTGGGAAAGTCAGGCGAAGCTTGGAAATGGTTGTGTGGGGTGTTATATGTGGCTTGTGGAGTTGGTGCGCGCCATTGCGGATAGGAAAATATCGGAGCATATGGCTGCGCTCTATGGAGTGGAGGAGCGGAGTAATTTGGATTATCTGGGGAGCAATGCTGCTGATGATGCTTTTGTGGAGTTTGGGAGTATGACAGAGGTTGGTTAAATTCTCTCCTGTTCCACTTTCTGGGATCCCATTTCTTTTCTGTTTCATTGCGAAGACTCTCTGACCTAACTCGAACAGTGAATTGTGGAGTGGAGGCCGATGGTGGAGCAAATGGAGGTGGTGGTGCCATAGGACACATTGTGGAGGATCCTGCCACTTTTGTGGCACTGTTGTAGTAAGGAAAGTCGGGAGAATAATGAGGGTCCTCAACTGTAGCAGGCAGACCATGTGCTTGATGCACGATGGTCGATGCAACTCCTGAGAGATTAGATGGCACGGGAGGAGGTGCATGTCCCATGGTAATAGCATGATACAGTTCAACCACCAACTCTTTCATATTTTTGGCCTCTTCTGTAAACCTCTGATTCTGCTCGAACACCAACTTTTTCAGATTTTTGACTTCTTCAGTCAACCTCTCATTCAGCTCAATCAAATGCTCGTAATCTTCGAACTCAGAATTCCCACCTTCAGACGTCATGATCATGGGTCCCATTGATCTTGTTCTGTACGTGTGATATGATGCCAGGATTTCCTCTCAAGTTACCGCAGAATCCCAAACACTATGACAAACAGATCGGGTTAGCACAAAAATGCACACTGGCAAACCTAAGGTTGTTATGCGTCATCCCGAAAAGGTTCACGGCATAAGCCGCGTATACCAATTGTATTCCCCAAAATATGTCGCGTTAGACAAAATCATGACGCGAATCAAAGCGACAGTTAATTCTGAACAAGGACAACTTGGATTTCTTTCTCCTTTTTCTTTATCTTTACCTCTTTTTTTTTTACTCAACAAACGTAATTTAGACAAACGACACGAGACAGACTCAAAATAAATTGCTTGGCATGATGCACGAGTCAAAAGATATATACAAACTGACATGATAATGGGTGGGTCCACCCGGACGGTGAAAATAATGAGACTCGACATTTGAGCGGAATCAAATTATTCCACGAGGATCGACGCAAATACAACTTAGCTAATTGTAATTTATCGTCTGTACCCTCACTTGACCTTAGACAAAACAAAGGAAAGCAGACCCTAAACAACAACAATTTTTTCTCTCTTTTATTTTTGTTTTTGTTTTTTTTTTTTTAATGAAAAACCAAGACTTAACCAAAGACATGAACATAACTTATGAACTGATTATGAATCAAACCATTTTTTTAATCCGAAAAGTGACTCCAAAATCGGACGTTACGGCAATGCAAAGATGAGCATAAAAACTTGATTTTTGAAACAAACTCTTCGATTTGATTTGAAAATGAATCTTAGAGTGTTTGCAAAATCTGGCCATTATGACGACACAAAAACACAAAATATTACACGAATTAGATGCAAAATTGGTTTATAAAAATTAGCCATTATGACGGCGTAAAACCCCGATAAATTATTTTTTTTCAAAAATACGGACTTGACTTGGACACAGACTCAAAGGCAAAAAGGGTCCCAAAATTTTGTCATTATACCGGCGCAAAACTACGACAAATTATTTTCTAATATTTGAGATCAAACCCGGACACAAAATTAGACTCTAAAAGTTCTTGAAAAAAAAAAAAAAATTCGCCATGATAACGGCGTAAAATCACAGCTAAAGATATTTTGAGACACGGGACTAAACCCGTTTTTCATTTTTTCCATTTTTTTTTGTTTTTTATTATTTTTTTTTTCAAAATTTAATACCCACCCCCGGTGATCGGTCAGCATAACAACCCTCTTTCTACAATAAATACAACACATAGGATGCCAATAATGTGTCTTTTCGGGGCACGAGCCCATCTTGACACAAAGGGGTTAGCCTAGACAAGTGCAATACCGGTGTATCGCACCTCATTAAGTCAAATATGATGCAGATAATTGGGCCTAAAGGTTTAACTCTAGGTGACACAATTGACTCAGTGTCTAGACTGGCTGAAGAACCCAGTGGACAAACCGGGCAGAAAGCGCATCAGGGCCATCCGGAGACAGTGTGTCCGGCCTAAAACCCCGTCACGCCTTCCTCCTAAATCATGGGCAATTTAGTAACAAAGTCCCAGATGCCACAAGCAATCTGGTAAGTGCGTGTATGTGTGTGTTTCAGAGACTCAGAAGGTTGCGGAGGAAGACAATTTATATACAGTTCAACAATATCAAGCAGTAACATTCAACTTTTCATGTGATAACGGCAATAAAATATAACAACTAAATATTTAATTAAAACATGCGACAATTTTATCAAAGCCGGAGATTCTAGTTTTCACTATTTTCCCCAGCGGAGTCGCCAAGCTGTCATGCCCTAAAAATTACGAGTTAAATAACCGCGCAAGTGCGAGTTTATTAATCTAAAGGCTCGTGACTGGTGTTCAAAAAGGTACAAAATTATTTAGAGAACTCGGAGTCGCCACTTGACATAGTTTAAGGTGTGCCAAGTCACCAAAGGTACCTTGGAACACCTCTGACTCGTCTAATGGTCTGCGTTAGAGATTCGGGTAAGGTTCTCAGTTGACTCTCGGGAAGGTATTAGGCACCCTCAAGTCCTGTGCCAAGCACAGTTGCTTTATTGTCGTAATTTTAATTTATTAAAATATGGTTGCTATATTAATGCCGTTAATTTGAATATGATACTTTGATTTTAGAAAATTAAAAGCGTTATTCTTATCCAGCCTCACGGAGGAGTGGACGAATTTACACTTTGTTTCATAGTAAATAAATAAATAAATAGATAATAAAAATTTATTACGTATTTTTCAAACCTTATAGAGGGCTTGTCTACCTTTTTTTAAAAAAAGGAATTTAATTAACTTAAAATAATAATTAATTTAGAATTAGTTTAACTCAATTTAATTTTTTCTTGGCCTAATAAGTAGATCACAAATCATACTTATAATATTGCCTAATTGGATTTGCTCCTATTAATTTGCCTAATCGTGACGCTTACTATGATTTTTATCAAAATTATTACTCCGATTTTTAATGTTGATTGTCACTTCTTATCGCGGTGGATTATGATTATTTGCACCTAATCTTGATAATCCCATTTCCAAATAATGAGCTTCCAAAACTGACTTCGCAATTGGTTTCCTTATTAGCAAGTTGCACCCTTTTAAACATGCACTATTTTGTTTAGTTCAAAGCAAGCTTGAAGTTTTGCCTATTTTGTCTAAATTCTTGTTTTTAAGAGTTGGCGTGCATGTACTTGTATTTGTTACAGTAATGAAAAAGTGGACGTATTTAAAGAATCTCACCCTTTTCCTCGTTTCACTATCCCTTATATCACTAGAACTAAATTTCTAATGTAATGCCTAAAGTCTGGCATTACCCAGATTCATCAAGTCAAGTGATGCATTTCTTTTTCCTTTCTATTTTTTTTTAACAAAGAATAAGATAAATCTAAGCTTGCCTAACTTTACAACTAGAATAAATGGACCAAATACTTAATAATCTATATGTATATAATGTTTTGATACCTCAAACAGAAGTAGTAAAGCATAACGTTCATACAAGAGTAATAAATACAATAACAAGCTTGCAGAATTGAGTTTCAAATTTGGACCTTGACTTGCCTCTTTCATTCCATTTCTCTTTCAAAAAATAAAATTTAACAAAAAAAAAACAAATTGCTCATACAAAGTTTAAAGAAATACCTATTGAACCAAAGCTCAGCAAGGAGAAACCATGAACCAAAGTGCTACCAATCCAACCATAAATAGCAAAGCCACAGCAACCAGCAAAGACCCTTATAAACCTCAGAGGTTTCAAACTGTAATTAAACTTTCTAATCCCTCTCTTTCTTTCTTTCTTTTCCTCACCCTATTTATTTATTTTATTTTTTTTTACCTAAGACTCCCAGTCAAAAGTCTTTTAAGAGTAGTATTTTCTTTAGATGTGAAGTAATGTTAAGAGTAGTATTTTCTTTTAGATGTGAAGTAATACCAACAGAGAATGGGTTTCTCTGAATTTTTGTGTGTGTCCCCTTAAAATGAGAGTTAAAACTCTCTTAAATAGAAGGAAAGAGAAAGAGTGTCAAGGTGGGTTAAAGGACAAAGGTCACATGTGACCCTTTTACTTTTCAGAACAAAGTACAAGCACCCATGTGCCAAAGTCATTGCTTTTCAAAACAAGTACCAGAATCCTATGCAGAAGTTCTACTTTCTGCCAATTCATTATACTCTTCTTTGACTTTTGACACTTCTTCTTCCACAACAAAATATCTCTTTATTTTTTAATTTTTTTTTTTTTATAGAATCCAAACTATTTCAACTAAAACTCTAATTCCAAGCCTAACTAAAAATAAAGACTCACTACATAGACTAAATAAATTGGCTTAAGTTCATCCCCAGTGCAAACTTAACCAAAATACAAAAATGGACAAGTCTAAGTCAAAATTTTAACTCTCTAGCATTTAACACTTAATTTCTAAACTAAGTCAGCCTCACCTATATCCCTAAAGACTAGTTAACAGACTAATATACATGATTATACTAAACAGAATATTCAGACAAGTAGCATGATACTTAACTCATTGCTTTCATGTTTAATATGTAAATTCTAGTGTTCAATTAATTAACCGAAACCCGACAAATCCAAGACAAAGTTGTATCAAAGTGGTTGAGCAAACCACAGAACATTTAAATTCATTGCAAACAAGAACCAAACATGTTTCATATTCAGGCAGCTCTAAATACAATGGAATTATTTTTATATGCTTAAATTAGCAAGTCTAAAACAACACTATGGACTTTGACGATTGCGGATTTAAGTTTACCAATATATACAAGACTCATCGCATATTCATTGTAATAAACAAAGACAAACAACATACAACAAGATTTTTTCTTTTTTTGATTAATTTTTGTTTTTTTTTTTCATGTTAATAACTAAACTAACAGTAAAGATGATTAACAAAGGAGACAGAGATGGAAATGAGTTTCCTCTGACCGGTGTCGACAGTCAACACGTCTTCGCTATTGCCCACTGCGTCGACATTGCCCTCGTTGCTGCCTCAATACTCAAAGAATCAATCGTCATCACAGCTTTCCCATCGGCCCAGCCAATCCGTCGTCGCTTCACCAATCTCCCTCACTGGCTCACCATCATAGTAACATTGAAACAGCCTCCATCACTACCTATCATCCCCATTTTTAGCGATCAACAACATCACAAACTACCAACTAGCATACGAACAACAAACAAATCCTCTAACTACACCCACAAACTGCCACGACCTCACCCAAACACTCACAACATCTCCACCACAGCTCCGTCATTATAACGCCAAACATTCGCACCACAACCTCGACTCAACGGATCAGCTGCCTCAGCTTCTTTACAGCCACCCAAAACTGCTCAAACAACACAGCCCCTCGTCACAAAACAAATCATCACAGCTTCCTCATCCACCATAATCCCATAACAGAAACAAAGAGAGAAAAAGAAGAAAAAAAAAAGAAATGAGAAGAAGAAATCAAAAGAAACGGAAAAGAAATGGGATGAAGAGAAATCGGGTAAAGGGGAGACGGGGAAGGGTAAGGGAAAGAGAAAGAGATAGATAAAAACTAAAAGAAACTCACCGGATTTTGAAGTTTGACCGAGCTTTGACCGTCGATCTACTCTAAACCGTCGGGATTTTGAAGAAAATAATAGCGGAAATGGAAAGAGGGGGTCAAGATCTTTTGAATGGTATATTTTTTGTATTTTTCCGGCCACCGGAGGTGGTGGCCGGCGGCGGCCGATCGGCGGAAGTACGGCGGGGGACGGTGGCTTGGCGATTTCCGATGGGTGGTGAAAATTTTGGCATGGTAACACCAGCCTTAGGAGACTTGTGGGTGTGAGAGAGTGAAATGAGGGAGAAAGGGTTTATATAAGGTGGGTTTGGGCTTGGGTTAGAGTGTTGGGCTGGTGGGTTAGGCATTGGGCTTATTTATTTTGCAAACATGGCCATTAAAATAGTCTATACTAATAAAACATACACAATTAATCATAATTTAAACCACATAAATTCACGATACTATCACAATTAAAACGTAGAATCACAATTAAACACATAACAAGTAATTTTTTTTGGTATTTTCATATTTTCTATCCTAATTAAAGACAAGTTTAGCTAAGAATAAACACTAGAAGTACAGAAAAATTTGACGACACGTCCTAAGAATCTAATACGATTATTCTGAGCAATTTTGTGAATTTGGTGCCAAAATTAGGTGATTACAATCGCCATTGTCGTATTAAGTATCAGCACACTAGCACTGAAGTTTGAACTAAAATTCAGTTCATTATGACTGAACTTCAGTGTTAAGTATTCTACGTTTGAATTTTACGTTATGCTGCATTAAGACTGAGTTTGAACTAAGTTCAATCCATGTGAACTGAATTCAGAGAAATTAGTTTAAAATTTAGTAGTTTTAATACCTCGATGTGTCGTTGATGACTGAACTTCAGTATCGCCATTGTCGTATTAAGTATCAGCACACTTGCACTAAAGTTTGAACTAAAATTCAGTTCATTATGACTGAATTTCAGTGCTTAAGGGCTGAAAGTTCATTTATAAACTGAAAAAAGCAACCTCAGGACTTGGCGATTACTTATTGCCACTGCCGTGTTAAGTATCAGCACACTAGCACTGAAGTTTGAACTAAAATTCAGTTCATTATGACTGAATTTCAGTGCTTAAGGGCTGAAAGTTCATTTATAAACTGAAAAAAGCAACCTCAGGACTTGGCGATTACTTATTACCATTGCCGTGTTAAGTATCAGCACACTAGCACTGAAGTTTGAACTAAAAATTCAGTTCATTATGACTGAATTTCAGTGCTTAAGGGCTGAAAGTTCATTTATAAACTGAAAAAAGCAACCTCAGGACTTGGCGATTACTTATTGCCATTGTTGTGTTAAGTATCAGCACACTAGCACTGAAGTTTGAACTAAAAATGCAGTACATTAGGACTGAACTTCAGTGCTTAAGGGCTGAAAGTTCATTAGTTCAATCCTTATGGATAAAACTTAAGTCCACATGAACTGAACTTCAATCCACATGGGGTGGAGCTTTCAATTGTCTTATGGATATAACTTACTCCAATCCTTATGCATAGAACTTAAGTCCATTAAGACTGAACTTCAGTGCTTAAGGACTGAAAGTTCATTTTATAAACTGAAAGAAGCAACCTAAAGACTTTGTGATTACTTATTGACATTCTCATTAAGACTGAACTTCATACTAACACAATTCTTTCTCTGGTTTACTTATTCAATGCAGAATGACTACAGTTTGTTTGGTTATTGCTTTCAATGGCAATTAGACAAAAGATTACAAGTACTTGGATCATGAAACAAAACTTCTACTTGTTAATGAAATGATCGAATTCAGAACTTTCATGCACAAGATTTATGAAGCAACACATTTCACTGGCGCTGTGAATATATAGTTTGATATTAGAATGGATTCGAGCAAAGGAATGCTTGTAACTACAGAAGAAGAACTCAGGACATGCATGTACTTGTTGAAGAATGATCGACTTTCAAGAATAGCCGTTTCGTGATTGACAAGCTAGAGAATCAAACTCCTCGCACAGATGTTTCACCACAGGAGGGGACCCTTATAATGCAGATCGACTTCATTCAAGCAATTGAAAATAATCATACTCCATACACAGAGCTTCCACAACAAGAGAGGGCTTGATAATGCAGATCGACTCCAACCTAGCAATTCAAAACACCTGGCATTGCTGAGACACTGCAACCAAATAATACTCATTTTCAATCACCAGCGCCAACAGTTGAATGCCCTAGTAGCACACCAGCTGCCAAGAGCAAACGGAAAAGATCCAGGGTAAAACAGAAACAATCTCTAGCGATGATATTAACAGGAGATGTATCATCGAAAGATGTAGCAGCATACTCAACATTTGACACCAAGGAAACCATGATGAAGTGTTTTGTCAAGATGGCAATCAAGGAGCATTTTGAGTTCAAGGTTATCAGATCAAATAGAACGAGATATGAACTGAAATGCATCGATCCAAACTGTGATTGGAACATTCGAGCAAGAAGGATAAAAGATTCCGTACTGTTTAAGGTAATTAAGTTTCAGAATACACATAAATACTCCGTTGACGTTAAGAAGGCTGATCAAAAATATGCCACGTCAACATTGATAAGTGAATACTTTCTTGAAACATCCGAGACAACAGAACTAAAGTTAGACCAACATTTATTGTCAACGAGATGAGAAGGATACACGGGGTTGAAATAGGATATCACAAGGCATGACGTTCAATTCAAGCAGCAAACTCATTAATCAGGGGACGGCCTGATGAGCATTATCATCTCCTCCCTTCATACTTGCATGTGCTGAAAGAGAGAAATTCAGGCGGTCACACAAAGCTAAAGATAGACAGTCTTAATTGGTAAGCATTTCTCAAAAGAGAGTTCGATTGCTATACGGAAATTCAAAACTTTCTAAGAATTAACTTTGTCCTATTTTAAAACGTTTCAGGTTTATGTATATGTTTGTTGCTTTCAAGCCATCAATAGACGGTTAGAGGTATTGTCGACTAGTGATAGCAGTAGACGCAACATTTCTGAAGGCGAAATATCTAGGTGTTCTCATCATTGCTGTAGCAAAAGATGCAAATAATCAAATCTTCCCTCTAGCTTATGGGATTGCAGACTCTGAAAATAATGAAGCTTACACTTGGTTCTTCACTGAGCTGCGAAAGACAATAGGTACTCGTCCTGAACTGGTGTTTCTATCAGACAGAAACAAATCAATCGCGCATGGAATTGCACAAGTTTATCCTGATAGCCACCATGGTATATGCATCTACCACTTTGAAAAGAATCTAAACCAAAAGAACGTGAGAATGAAACGACCTCGGTCAGTAGTTTCGAAAGTTAGGACTCCGATTGGCGTGCTGATACTTTTAAAATATTCGTAAGGTCCATTAGGACCTGTCTGTAAAATTTAAGCTAAATCAGAACTCGTTTGGTAGGCATCGGAAAAAGGTGTCAGTTTTTATTGTCAATAAATATTAAAAAGAGATTTTCGAGCTCAGTTTTGGCGAATGAGCTCCGATTCGAAATCCGAAAGCGCCATTAGGTCCATATTATTATTTATGACTTTTATGAACTTTCGAAAGTGAATTTCGGTGTTGTTCGGCTAGTTTCCGCTAAAATGCCAAAAGTTAAATAATTTGACCTTTTTCCATTTAAATTCGCATCTTGAGTTTCGGAAAACCGATTTCAGATCCGCCTTAGCAAGTATGCTACATATATTTTGTATAACTTGTATGCAAAAGTTGGAATTATTTCGAATATTAGAGGGTACCGTTTTAATTTTAGTCGCGAAAAGAAAATAAAATAAAATAAAAAGACAAAAAAAATAAAGATAAGAGGCGGTGGACTTTGTCCAAGGTCTTTCTATAAATGATGAGTAGAAACATATACAGAAGCAAAACGAAAGATGAACAGAGAAACGAAACAGAGATGACACAGCGCAAAGATTGCCAGAAAATGAGAAAAGAGCCAGAGAAAATATAGAATATTTACCCCGAAACATTCAGATAATGATGTTAATACATTATTTGAGTTTATTACATGTGTTTGAATATATTTTAATGGTAAAACTTGGAATATTAGACATCGTTTTAATAAGTTCAATTAATAGAGCTATCCTATTCTTTGAGGTGGCTAGTCTGCCTCACTTATTGAGTCCTTCTGACTCACCCTTGTTTGTTGTTTGTTTCTTGTCTATCTATTTCGTTTCGGCAGGTTCGCTCCAGGATCGAGTTCACCACGTTCAACTACATAATGGAAGAACCACCTGAAAGATGGGCTAGATCTTACTCACCGAGGCGACGATATGATATGCTTACAATAAATATAGTTGAGTCGATAAATTTTGCATTACTTGAAGCAAGAGAGTTTCCCATTTTAAGCCTTTTGGATTTAATCATTGTTAAGAAGCAGAAATGGTTTTGTGAAAGAAGAACTACTGCTCAAGAGATTTTTCATAGCTTATCAAGGTGGGCAGAAGATGAAATGAACAAGAAGATTCAACTGGCTTTCACAATAAATGTAAGTATATAGCACTAGACTCGCGCCAAATATGCAATCCTAATAGTGTCTAAAAAATACAGATAAAGATGGGTAAAGATCAGTCCACGTAGACTGAAAATTCAGGACTGTTGATAGAACTTCAGTAAAAAGAGGAGAGGGGGTTCAACCAGTATTTTATTGTGGGATTGAACTTCAGTCCATATGATTTGAACTTCAATCAGTCCATTGGAACTGTACTCATGAACTCTTGCTCTGACTTAGTAATAGCCGATTTTAAATACCATCTGTACTGACTCACAAAAGTTATTATTTTTCATTTCAAATAGGTATTCCCCACAGGTACATCAACATTCAATGTGCAAGATGAAGGAAAAAGCTTCAACGTCGACTTAAAGAAGAGGACCTGTGACTGTCTTCAATTCCAGACTGATGAACTCCCATGTGTACATGCAATTGCATGCATTGAGAAAAGACGCCTGCTGAAATCTAAGTTCTGCTCAAAATGATATTCACGAGAGTTTTGGTTACAGAAACTCCTAATGTCAAAATACAACTAGGGAGAAGGAAAACAAAGAGATACATGTCAATTGCTGAGGCTGTACGAGTCAAATCAAACAAATGTAGTCGATGCAAAATCAGAGGACATGATAGAACCACATGCACAAATACTCCAGTAGTCCGACCCTATTCAAGGATATATAGGTACTGCTACTTCCTTCATTATCCATAAACTTTTTTTTACTAAATATTTCACTCCTACTAATTTGATTTTTTAACTTCTTTTTGTTTCATGAAACTGCTTGGCTGTGAATGATGGTGCAGAAATACATGAAGATATTCAAATTGCTGATAGTTTCTTATCCAACATTCAAGATAATGAAGACACTTTAGTTATTTTAACAAAAAATAAATTTATCAGCATTTTATCTGTTTGTATGTTATTTCATGTTCTTTAACAATTTTTAATAAGTTTGATACTAGTATTTGAATTTAAAGCACTTTCAGTCCATATAAGACTGAATTTCTAGGTACTTATAGAGTGTACTTCAGCCTTTCAATATGAAAAACTTCAATCCTTACGATTCCTGAATTTATATTTTTTAATTAAACTTCAGTACTTATGGAGGAATGTGCAGCCTTTAACTTCTGTCCTCAGGGATAAAAGTTAAACTTAAAATTCTATTGTCGAGGATAAAAGTTAATACTGGATATAGGAACTTCAGACGATGATGATAGAAGTTCAGTCAATGAGGGTAAAAAGAAGTTCAATCCATGCGGGTAGAACTACTAACAACTTCAGTCCACTAACACACGCACACACACATACACACACAGAGTTGATAAAAAGACAGAAGTTCAATCAATACTTAGAGACAAAAGTTCAAACTCATTGTTGCAGCATTGGTGAACTTAAAAATAAAAAATTCTGAAAAACTCACAATTTATTACCAACAAAACATAAGAGACAACACATAGATATTATCTTATCAGGCATCTTCAACATCAGACCCACTACTAGAACTGGAACTTAAAGGTTCGGTAAGATCCTGCCAAATAGTAGCACTTAAAACCACACGATCTGAGGATTCGACAACTCCAAAAAGTATCCTAGTTCCTACTCCGAGATTATTACTACGGACAAACTCCCTCCATCCATTAGAGAACCACCTTTCTCTTCCCACTTTTAGATAGATCATCCGAAAATAAGTACCACGGCAAATTACAGTCGCTGGAACATTATGTCTGGGAAGCATAATTGCCAACAATGCTGGCAAAACCTTTGCAACAAAAACAAAAATGAACACTGTTATTTTATAATAACAAATAACAAAAATAATACTTTTGAAAGACAAAAATGGTATGAATAACTTACAAACTGATCTGATTAGTATCCAATTCAGTCAAAACTGCATCAATGAGTGCTGCCATCTTAGAAATAGAAATTATTTGGTTGTTCTCTTCAATAATAGTAAGGTCTATTTCTATTGCTATAATTATAGAAAAGACATTCTGTATTTTTGTGTGTTGTCTTTTTACTGTTGGATAAAGCTAAAGATTCTTTCTTCTTTTGTTTTGTAGTCTATCCCAACACAACTGACAGAATACATGACCCCAGTAGGATTTAACTACACAAGTCACAGAATACATGACCCCAGTAGGATTTAACAACTGCACTGCAATTTCAGTCCATGAGGGGTAGTGAAGTTCAGTCAATGAGGGGGAGTCAAATTCAGTAAAAAACTGCAATTAATTAAAAAAAGCAGGATTTAACAACTACAATTTCAGTCCATGAGGGGTAGTGAAGTTCAGTCCATGAGTGCATAGTGAATTTCAGTCAATGAGGGAAGTGAAGTTCAGTCAAAAACTGCAATTAATAAAAAAGAACTACATAACCTTCAGTAGGATTTAACAAACTGCACTGCAATTTCAGTCCATCAGGGGTAGTGAAGTTCAGTCCATGTGTGAGTAGTAAAGTTCAGTCAATGAGGGTAGTGAATTTCAGGTCAAAAACTGCAATTAATAACCATAACTGTACAGAAATACTGTAAGACCATAAAAACCATAACTGTACAGAAACTGTAAGACCATAGGAAACATAACTGTACAGAAACTGTAACAACATAGAAAACATAACTTCTTTGACTACATTTAATGACCATAGAAAGCATAACTGTACAGAAACTGTAAGACCATCCACTTAGCAGTTACTGATTTTTTAACTATAAATACCCCTTTGCAGTTAAAAGAAACTACAAAGTTTATTGACACTTCATCTGATATATACTACATATTTTTTTTCTTTGAGAAAACAAAATATGGCAGATGAAAACAATCGTGTAGAGGAACTAGGCAGTTTCGACAAGAAAATAACATCTTCTTACTTCTATAGAGATGATTTTGTATGTTAAAACAAATGACCAGAGTATTTTTTATATTTTTCATTTAATTTTTTAGTGTTTTCTAATTTTGTTTATTAACTGTGAAATATTATTGCTTTTAGATCTTTCCAGACAGTTGGAAGCAGAGGGTGCCAAGTATAAATGGACTGGCATGCATAATTTGTGATGGTAGAGATGATGATGTACATTTGATGAACTTCACAGTTTGGAAACACGCAAGGTTGTGTAACGGTTGGAAGGATATGGTTATTAAGAAAGGCTTCAGGATAGGTGATACACTTCGTTTTGATCACCTATGGCACGAGATGATCGACGGTGTTCCATCTGTTGTTTTTGGTGTTTCTCTCATAAACAATCAGGCTGGTGAAGGAGCTGTTGATGATGATTTAAGCAGTGATGATGATGATGATGATGATGATGATGATGATGACGACGACGACGACGACGATGATGATGATGGTGGTGGTGGTGGTGGTGGTGGAGCAGCAGCAGACAATCCAATTTTAATTGAATAATTTGTAGTAGTTGTTTGTAGTTTTAATTTAAGCAGTACTATTTGTTTTCTTATTATAATGTTTATGTTTATATATGAACTTTAATCTAATTGTGTTTTATATATTTGCATCTCTCATTAATAACTGAAATAACTGAAGTAGAAGCTCTGTGTTTAAGTAAACACAGAACTTCAATCATCATGGACAGAACTTCTATCATCATTGACTGAACTTCTGTCCATGAGGATTGAAGTTCTAGCTACTTGCAAACTGAAATAACTGAAGTAGAAGCTCTATGTCCAAGTAAACACAGAACTTCCATCATCATGGAATAGAACTTTTATCATCATGGACTGAAGTTCAGTCCATTTGATTCTCAGCTTTGACAGAATTAAAAAAAAGACTATACTTGGAATATATGTAAATGTAAAAAATTAACAATATATATGAATAACTGATGTTACATATATAGTCGCAGAACTTATAAAAAACTCTACACCATAGAAATTTCATACATATTCAATTATGGAAATGGTGGTGGAAGAGCAGAAAGATCAAAACGAACATGTGCTGCTGTAGCTTCAATAGCCTGGGTGATAATTCGCACTTGTCGCCTTTGGACGTTACGCATATGCAAAATTTCCTGTATTGCATTCTCTTGGTCCTGCATCTGACACCTTAGGACTGCAATCTCCCATTGTATATTATTTGGAATCCCTCCTGGTACTGGGGAAAATCCTGGTGCTGATGGTGGTGCACCTGATTGTTCTACTTGTGGTAGTTGATTCACACTACTTTCAGGCATTCTTGCACTTGAAGTTTAGAAATCTCAAAATAGATAATCCAAAATAATAAGATGATAAGAATTAACAATCAGTTATGTATTTATAGAAAAAAACCAATAAATATTTCAAAAGGAACAATAAAATACTAACAGTTGCAACTTATAGTTCAAAAGGCACAATAACATTGTAAAAGTTGCAACTTATAGTTCAAAAGTCACCAATCTATAATAGGTATAATAAATATTGAACAGTCACAATGAGGGTAATGAAGTTCAGTGCATCCTTGAGGATAAAACTTCTGTCCCTAAGGATAAAACTTCAGTCCATCCAGTAGATGGAAGTTGAGGGCATTTAAATTGAAGTCTAATCAATATGGGGTAGAAATTCAGATCATGTGGTTTGAACTTCAATCCATGGAGACAGACATTCATTCCTAGTGGACTGAACACACACACACACACACAGAGAGTTGATACAAAAGAAGTTCAATCCATATGGGGTAGAAGTTCAGTCCTTGTGGTTTGAACTTCCATCCTTGGAGACAGACATTCATCCCTAGTGGACTGAACACACACACACACACACACACACACACACACAGGGGGATAAAAAAAGGTTCACTCCATGAGAATAGAACTTAAGTCCTTAACAGTAAAAAAAATCACTGCAACAAAATGGCATTCACATAAATTTGTGCATAATAATCTGTTCATCTGTACATAATATCTGTTTCACCATATATTACCAAAAAACTTTACAAAAAATACTACTAGGAATTCTCCATATCTATAACTGACACATGTCTTCATTATATTCTCCATAATCATGCTCAACAAATTCAGGTGGAGTCTCAAATCCATCTCTAGCCTTTGCACGACCATGAGCCCAAAGCAGACAACCAAACCGCTCCCTGTAATGATGAATTTGATCTGGTTTAACATTTTCAACATTTTTACCTCTGGTTAGTAGATCAGCATACCATATTGCAAAAGCGCCACAACTAATCCTAAAAAATGAGGCACCAAAACAAAGAGTAAGACATATAAGTAGTCAGGGGGTTATATGTTCACTCAATTATATCTAATTTGCACTAAAACTTGCATAAAAATGACAAGACTTACAAATCTAGCTGAGTCGGTGATAGTACCCACTGAATTTTATAGGCTGCATTGAATTTATCGTTTTTAAAAGAATCATGTAGGTCCCCAAAGTTAACATACTTGAAAAGATGTGGGAGCACAACAGCATAACCCTTGACGTGGTCGAATTTGTCTGCTAATGGCCTCTTTTTTTTGACCATCGAATCATATACACGTATTTTCTTCTCGTGCATATCAAAGACTGCCAAAAAGTAATGTTTCACCATTTGACCAGGTGCTGATTGCAATCGGCACGGAAAATAGAGTTTATCAACTCCACTCCAGGGAATTGAACACCTCTGTTCCATGCTATGAAGGTAATTGCAGATATACTGTCCAAAACCATCAAGCCGAATTTCATTACCTGGCCTTTTTTTGTCTTTGAATTCTGACTTATAAATAGAGCACATATAACTATCAAAATCGGTATCAGTAATTGATAGTGTATGAGAAAACCGGAACAAATGGTAGCATGCCCTCTTCCTAAGATAATACATAGCAACATCGATATGCTGCAAAAAAAAAAAAAAAGGAACCTATTTAGTCAATACACAGAAAACTAATAACGAACATAGAACAAACCAAAGAACAGAATATGCAATAACATTATCAGTCATAGGGTAGGCAACATCTACGAACTCCAAAAACCACTGCTTGTCTGGCTTGATTGTTTCCAACTGATATGGATTACTGTCGTAATCATTATCGCGTATATAACAAGCACGGTTGTTCCTAATTAAAAAGATACAAAATACAAAACACATGTTACTTTTCCATAAGGAATGAACTTAAGAATATCATAGGGAATGAAGTTCAATCCTATAGGGACAGAACTTTCCACATCCTTGTGGACAAAAAGTCCATGGCCTTTTGATTGAAGTTCAATTCTTATAGATAGAACTTACTCCATATGCACAGAACTTCAATCCATAGGGGCAGAACTCATGGGATAAGAAGTTCAGTCCATAGGGGATTGAACTATAGGTTTCCAAATTCATCCACTATGCACTGAACTTAAAAAACTACAGCTAAGAAATCATAAAAAAATACAAATAGACTTACTGTTCAAGTTCAGTGTCATTTCTTTGAAATAGCAAAAAAGATTTAAACTCATCCAACACTGCTGGACTAATCTTCAAGTGGTGGAATGGACAACTACGTCTATAATTACCCTTCCAGTAAGTTTTCTTCTTTTTAGTCCTTGTGGTATCATATGGAGATAGCAACCACTGACTGGGCTTTCGGTCCCTTTTCCCCAGAAGACCTTGCTGCTCCGACTGTTCTACCTTAGTACTTTCAGGGGCTTGGTCACTTGCCTTGGCAATCTCCCTAACAATCGGAACAAGCCTCTCCTGTTCCTGTGTAAACATCTCTTGTTTACCTGCTTCATCGACCGACTGACCTTTGCCCACAACAATTCCATCAGCCTATTGTTCTTTATTTAGCTCCTCTTTCTCCTATTCCTGAGTCATTACTTCTTCTTTGCCCGCTATACCGACTAACTGTTGTTTGTCCACAAGACTTTCAAAAGTCTGTTGTTCAGTCCTATCAACTTCTCTTCTTGTTTGCTCAATAGCCTGGGCATTCTCCATAACAATCACAAGAGGCATCTCCTGTTCCTATGTCGTAACCTCTTCTTTGGGTGCTTCATCAATTGACTGGCAGGCAAGAGCCTGCTGATCTCCAGTCATATCCCCATCTCTTTCAACTTGGTTACTTCTATCAGCATTCTCCATAACGACATCAACAGACATCTCATTTCCCTGCAAAATCACCTCTTCTTCTACTGTTTCGTTGACCGACTGCCCTTTGTCCAAGAGAATTTTGAATGCCTTTCCTAGTTCTTCTCTTGCTGCTTGATAACTCACATCAACATTATCCATTTTAACGTCATCTGTCATCTCCTGTTGCAGAATTATGCCTTGTTTTTTTCCAAGTTCACCCTGCTGCTGATTTTTTGACATATCTTGCTGAATTTCTTCAATCCTTGGTGTATCTTTCACATCACATGAACCCCCGCTACTACTTTCTTGAGTCGGTGGCAGTATATTAAACTTAGGCATATCATCACGTGAACTATTTTTCTTCAACTTCTTCCTTTTCCTTTCATAGGTTTTTGGTTGGATGGGTGCAGAAGTTGTACCTGATTTCTCCACAATCATATCCCGAGGGACCAAGCGTGGTGTTGATAGATCAAGCTCTCCACTTATAAATTGCAATTGAATTTCAAGCACCTCCTTCTGTGCCACAGTCAACTCACCAAACATGTCTAATTCACTATCAATTCGTTCATGAATTTGTTTAGGCGTTTCATTGACAAACACACCTTGCGACGCTCCATGCAATTGTATAGCTGAATTTAGACCTGCACCACCACCACTAACTTCTTTTCTTACATCTGAACAGCTTTTTGATTTCCTAACTACACTGCCTTCACTGGAGTCTTGTCTTTCATGTGAAAGAGATTTTGATTTCCCGGATACAGCGCCATGACTGAAGTCTTTTCTTACATCTGGAGGAGACTTTCTCTTCCTTCCATCACTAGCATTGCCTCCACATGAATACAAGTTTAAGGAATTACGAAAGCTGCCAGATTGTTCCTTGCCCCTTCTTCCACTAACATCTTTCCTCCAACTTCCTTCCTTTTCCTCAAAATTTTTAGCAAACTTCTTCATAAAATCAAGAACACAGTCAACCTTCTTATCTACACCACGAATATACTCCCTAATATACTCCCTAATATCCTCCCTTATGCGCCGTCGCTGACTACGCAACCTCTTCCGGAATTTCATATTCACCATCTACAAAAACAAAAAAAACCGATAGAACTGATAAAAATATTCAATTAAAATAAAAACACAAAAAGATGAATCCACATGATACTTGAAAACTCACTTTAACAATTGCATTAACTAAATCTTGATCAAGCTCTACACCATGTGGAGCATCGTGCCACCATGATCAGTCTGAGAATCACTCTCAGCACTACCATGATCAATCTAAGCACCACCAACCTCACTCTCATCATAGGTATCCTCACTCTCTTCAACAACTTCTTTTTCTTTTAAATGTTTAAATGCAACAACAGGTACAATAGGACCTGCTTCTGTCACATTCAATTCCAGCGACCTTTTTTCCTCCTCAGATAGTACAATTGGAACCATTTTAAATTTGTCAAAACTCTATTAAAAAAAAAGAAACTATGAGAAATATATTAGCACCTCAGTAAAATAAGAATAAAACTTTTATATGCAGAGATAGAAGTTCAGTCCATGAGGACAGAACTTCAATTAGTACTATTTTAGAAGTTCAGTGTTGCTCCCAAACGCACACGCAAGTATACGTGGTCGACAAGTAATAAAGTGATAAATCGAGTATCGTTCCCACGAGGACTATTCAGACTGAATCCTATCAAACAATTTATATAAACTATTCAGGGATCTTTTCCAATGGTTGAGATTTTACTAACTAATTGCAATAATTAAAACAAGTAATTGAGATCAAGTATTTGAGAGCAATTAATGGGTTGTTATCAATAATGGAGAAACGGTCCAGGGTCAGAGTTGCAAACAGTCCAGTTGAGTTTTCCAGTTGATTCTACTTCTTGATTTCCTAGATTGCTAACTAACAGGTTAATTGTACCCGTGAAAACCTTTCGATTCTTCACGGTCTATGCAGGCTACTCCAATCCCTATATGTCTATGGGTTGAATCACGTGCACGCATTAATGATCCTGTAATGAGTTAAACTAGGCAAGCAAGTATATGTCTATCCTACCCGCGAATTGGTTCCCCGATGCCCGGGTTCACAAACTAGTTCTATTCTTTCTTATTTGCGTTCATAAATTCCCTCTGTCGAGTTCAATCTAAGAACCGTAGATAGTGTTCAATTATACGGCCGTTATAATCAAACAATTATGATCAAGAAAGAATAAACAATCTGTAATGGTAAATCAATAGAAAGAAATCAACTTTCAAACATCAACCTTCATGCATTTACTCTAACCCTAGAACGAACAAACTATAGAATTAAAGAGAAGAATAAGAGAAAGAGAGAAAGAACTTGGTTAGAAGACATCTAGGGCTCCTCCCCTCTTCTCCAAAACTTGCTCCAAAGTCTGAACTCCCCTCAAAAACTAAGTTAAAGAGTATTTATAGAGTTTACAAACACCTAGTAATAAGTTAGACCCAATCCTAGACGAAATAGGACGTAAAATCGCGCACAAGGGGCGCTATAACGGGCGCCCCGCGCCCACGATCGCGTGCAGACAACCAGAGGACGTCAAAACTCCTCCGCCTTTGGGCTGCGTCGCACAAGAAACCGCGCTGGGGGTGGCGCGCTGTGGGGCGCGCGGCGCATGGCCCACAGCGCCCAGCCATTTTGCTTCATTCCTTGCTCTTTTGCGTGCTCGTGTCGTACCTTCGTGTGCTCGATCCAATCCTCAATCAAAATCCAATCTTTTCTTGCTCAATCATGCTCTTAAAAGCTCCAATTACACTGCATAACAACCTACATACACACGACATAAAATCAGTGCAAAACCACATTCCTAAACCATAAAACGAGCGAATAAAGTATTAAAACGTGAGGAAATATTAAGGAAATATAGGCATAAAATGCCAAACATCATTCAGTCCATGAGGACAGACACAGAGATGGAAAAGAAGTTCAGTCCATAAGGATAGAACTTCAGTAAGGCTGGAGAAGTTCAGTACATTAGGATAGAATTCAGTCCATGAGGGTAAAGAACTTAAGCGCGCGCACGCGCGCGCGCGCACACACACACAGAGATATAGAAACTTACATTTACATTATGAAAATACTGCTCAACCAAAATGTTATACTGAGGATTTTTGAAACTAATAAACCTAACCATCCTTGGGAAGCCATCACTATTAACATTACAAAAGTTAGAATGAACTGTTGGAAATAAATCAAGAAACCAAGCGCATAACACAAACGGGAATCCCAGCACATAATAATTTGCACCACTTTTAAGAGGTCTCATTACAGAGTTAACAAGTGCTTCAAAACCCGCACTCCCCCAAGGATAAACTCCACAAAGATCCTCGTTTTCAATGATATCCAAGTAATGCACTTCAACCACTTGTTTTTTTGTTAGAACACAAAATGATTGACTGAAAAATATAAAACTCTGCAATCTTCACTGCATCATCTTCATCGACCAGAGATGCCGTGATCATTGATACTAAAAATTTACGAACGTCTGACAACTGAAGATTGCTTTTACCACCAAAGTACTGCTTCAGAAGCCTCTGACCCATATTTATAGCAGGTCCATCAAACAATTCCTCACGGTTTGCAGAAAATCTCAAACCAGTATAAAGATGATATTCTTCAGGACCAAAATGGATGAGATGACCAAAAATATTAAAACTTAATCTATTCGGATCACTGCTCACAATACATGGCAATAATAAACAATGCAGTAACCTCATAGTAAGTTTTGTACGACTGCAACTTCAGAAAGCTTCCAAACACACCATCTGAAAGCTTCTTATACTGTGCTTTACTGAACTTTGAAATGATATTATCCAAATTGTGCTCCCCTAATATGCATTCATGTTGAACCAGCGGTCAAATGGATACACTAGATTCCCTTCCATTCCCGCATCCATATTGCAAAAAGCTAACAATAAAAACAAATTATCAGTCACACATACAAAATAAACAAATACAGGTTTGAGAATACACATACACACACAGAGAAGTTCATTCTCTAGTGGACTGACATAACACACACACACACACACACATGTGGGGGGGGTAGACTTCAGTCCATTAGAACTTCTTCTATCCTTGGAGACAGAAGTTCAACCCTAGTGGGGTGAGAACACACACACAGTCACACACATGTGGGGGATAGACTTCAGTCCACTAGGAATGAACTTCTGTCCTAGTGGACTGAGCGCGCGCGCACACACACACAGAGTCACACACATGGGGGGTGGACTTCAGTCCACTAGGAATGAACTTCCATCCTTGGAGACAGAAGTACAATCCTAGTGGACTGAGAACAGACACAGAGTCACACACATATGGGGGATAGACTTTAGTCCACTAGGAATGAACTTCTGTCCTAGTGGACTGATCATACACACACACAGAAGTTCATTCCCTAATGGACTGAGAGCGCACACACACACACACACACACAGAGTCACACACATGGGGGAGGGGTGGACTTCAGTCCACTAGGAATGAACTTCCATCCTTGGAGACAGAAGTTCAATCCTAGTGGACTGAGAACACACACAACGTGTGGGGATGGAACTTCAGTGCACTAGGATGAACTTCCATCCTTGGAGACAACACACACACACAAAAAAGTTTAGTACACACACACACACACACTTGAACGTCAATAAAAGTAACTACTAAATACGGAAAAAACATACAAATTTAAACTTAAATAACGTTACTTAACTTAACAACCACATATTTTACAAAAATATACAAAAAAGAAAAAAAAAAAAAAAACAAACGTCATACCTGCCAATACAAATTTCAGACTGCAAAAGGTGAAGAGAGAAATGTTATTCAACGTACGTAACGCAACTTGAAGAGGTATATGAAAAACTGAGCAATTTTTTGCATGAAGATACAGTGAAGTAAAGATACAAATGCATGAAGAAGAACGGTTAAATGAAGATAAACAGTTTTGAAAAACCCTGTCAATTCAGAAAAAATGAGAGGTAATTTGGTCTTTTACATATACCCGTGTTTAGTGTAGTGGCCCAAAAGTGACCTCTAGTGTAATGCCAATGAAAGTATTGACCTCAAACTAAATACCGGTATTAAAAATGGCTTCTGGGCGAAATTTTTACAATATACTAACAAGATTGTAATATCTCTTGTAATCGATTATGTCTCAAAGTATTATTTCGTGCTACATGTTTTTTCAAATATATAATCCTACATAAAAGAACTTGTTATTTAGTTTGAGAGGCATTTTATAAAAGTGGAGTTTTGTTTTCAAATTTACCAAATTATATTTTTTTGTTGAGGAGGAGGATATTAATGTTATTGATTATTACTGAATAATTATATTAAACATCTCTATGATGTCTATAAAATACTTGAAAGGTACAAAATTTTATTGATTTTACGTAAAAATAATCAACTAAATTATACTATTGTAAAATAAAGAAGAAATAACAATCAATATTTTACCAAAAAGATAATATTACCAAAATCTGATGGCAAATTTCTTCTTTGTCTTTTCTTATTTTTCCAAAAAAGAACTTAAAATTCATTACAAATCGAAGTTTTGAGAATAAAAGTCTCTGGCTAATCCTAAAATAATTTGTATACATCCTCCAATTTGAAATAATCTGACAACGTAAATGTAAGGTATATTGAGTCGGAATTCAATGGTAGAACTCCTACCTTATATTGATTTGATATCTTGGAGTGGTTTATTTTAGTTAGTGGTTACCTATTGCTCTTATACACCATAGCACCGGCGGCTACTATTTATCATATATACGTTCACATGTATGCTTATTTCATACTTGTAGAAGTTGAAAGTTTATATTAATGAAACTCATTGTAATAATCTTATTATGCGGTAAAAATTTACTCGCACCGGTGTTTGCACCAAATCAATAAATACAAGTCATGTGTATTGTATAAGTCCATCTATTACTTAATCATGGTTAATTGATATGAATTTATACTTTAAATTTTAACTATCATAGTTAATTTGCATGGTTTGGTGTAAACACCAGATGTGGGTAAGTATTTACCCTTATTATGCTGCTCAATCGTTTACTATCTGATTTGTATTGAATTCAACAAATTCGCTCATCAATATCGAATATCTCTTAACGATCGATATCATGTTACGTTATATTCAATAAATTTTAGTAGGATTGTAAAGAACTTACCTTGTGCTATCATAAGGGTATTCAGACATATATTGAACTTTTTAATATTAGTTTTCTAAAACACGATGTTCTAGCCTATATTAACGAGATTATGAATTTCATAACGAAAATTAGCTTTTATTGATATTAGTGGCAACATTATCATGACTCAATATCAATTATTTAGCTTGAAATACACTTTATAAAATAGTTTATTCACAGTTAACAGACGTTATATACTACCTTTGTCGAGGAAGGTCGGAGATATTTTATCGATCATATTTAACTATATCAACACCTCGTCATCATCAATAACGTGATTTTTCAAATAACGTAAAACTAGTCAATCCACGATCTTGCAATATTACTAAACAAAAATGAAATCCCTATCAAATTCCTTACCGAAAAACAATATTACCAAAATCTTGAAAGTCAAAATATCATTTTTTTCCCTAAAAAGACATGCTAAATTTCATTCAAAACTAACTTAACTCTCAACCCCAAACTAACGGCTAAATAGTGTTAAAACAAGAAACACATTAGCCTTTTACAATCACCTCCCGCCACGTTATCTAACGTCACACCTAATTTCCCGCTACCCCAGGGGGTTTGTCAGGGTGGATGGTTTCAACTAGGTGGGTGGGGTATCATCTTCTTTCCTTTTTTTCTCTTCTTCTTACACACACTCTCTGCAACCAAAAAATATATATAAAGCCTCAGTCTTTAAATTAAACAAAAGAAAAAAAGAAAAAGAAAAATTAAATTAAATTATCTTTTCTTATTTCCAAATTCACCCTTGAAGAAACATTTAATTCCAATTCAGTCCCCACATTTTTCACAAATGGCTCCATCGAGCTCCGCTCCGGCGGTGGCGCCTCCGGTAGCTCAACGGAAGCTCCATCCGTCAGCTGAAACCTACCACCGCCGTAGACGGCGGCGGAGGATATCAGTGTCTCCGCCGCCAAAAAAGATAAGGCTAATGGAAGACATCATGAAAGTTGCTAAGCGAGTTGAGTTGCCACCGGATGACATGGCAGGAAATGATGATGACGTGGCAGGGGAGGATGATGACGTGGCCGGGGAAGAGGAAGAGGAAAATGATGTGTTGTGTGAGCAATGTGGGTTAGGAGAAAGGGCAGAGGAATTGTTATTGTGTGATAAATGTAACAAAGGGTTTCATATGTTATGTTTGCGTCCAATAGTTGTTCGTGTTCCTATTGGACCTTGGCATTGTCCGGGTTGCTCTGATGATCAGCACCGTACTATTAAAAGTAAAGTAAAATCACAAATTTTGAATAAAATGAACGTAAATGATGTGTGTTTGTGTGGTTTTGGAATAATGTGGTTTGATCATGCAAGTGAATTTGATGATCTGTTTTTTTTTTTTTTTTTTTTTTTTTTTAGGTTTTTCACAAAAGAAGATAGTTGATTTCTTTGGGATTCAGAAAGGCAATCAGTTGGTGGTAAAATGTACATCTTCTCAAGGTAAATGAAAAAAGTTGTAATCTTTATGTATCGATATGGATTATGTTAACGCGGTGGAAATTCACGAGGTTGATGTGTATGTGTGTGTTTGTTTGTTATACTATGTTTGCGGAGTGGAGACAGAAGATTCATATAATCGATCCAACTAGTTTAGAAAGCTAAGTCCTCCGAACTTAAATGTGAGTTGCGGTTATTCTATTATTTTTAAAAAAATAAGGAGGGGTGGAAGAAGGGACGATTCTTTCCCTCTTAAACCTAGCAAGACAAGCGCAAGATTGTTTCTTCATGTAATAATGAGTGTTTATTTATCTTTTCCGATTTATGTAATTTATGTTTGTGGAATGGAGACAGAAGATTCATATAGTCGATTCAACTAGTTTAGGAAACTAAATACATCTAATTTAAATGTGAGTTGCGGTAATTCGATTACTAAAAATAAGCCGATTAGAAAAGGAGGAGGTGGAAGAGTAGACGAATCTTGCACTCTTAAACCTAGTAACGCAACGCAAGATTGTTCCTTTATATAGTAGTGAGTGTTTATTTATCTCTTCCAATTTATGTGATTCTTTTACTAAAAAAAGCCGACTAAACAAAGGAAGGGGGGGGGGGGGGGGGGGGCGTTTCTTACCCTCTTAAACCTAGCAAGGCAAGCGCAAGATCATTCCTTTATATAGTAATGAGTGTGTCTTTAAATTTCCACTTATGTGATTAATGTTTTGGTTGCGAGAGTTTGTTTCCCACTTGCTCTTTTGAAATCAAAGGTTTCATGATTATTATCTTTTATTTCTAATTTTTGTTTCAAGTTGGTGGACCGTAAAGCTTAGTGTGCATAATGTATAGGTTTTGATGTAGATTCGAAATCCTACAGTTAAGTTAATCATTTTGATCAAATGAATCTTTCCTGATAACTTGTCTTCTCTTTCCAGTATAGCTTTGTTTGTTTCCATTTGCAAAATAAGTAATAGAAGATTGATCTCTCAACTATACTGAAGGCTTCGCTTAATTTATCCATTTGAATTGGATAACCTGTAAAGTGATCAACATATTACCCGTCGTAGCAATGCTTTTTCTCTTTTGCAGTCCTTTCTTCAATAGGGCATTAAGATTGGCCATTTTTATGTCACTTTAGTCAGTTTATTGTTTATGAATAAAGTTTCTGCGTTGAAGCAAAAATTTCAAGCAAACAAAGGTTTAACATACAAAATATTGCTTTCTTAGATGTTCTAATGTCTAAGATAACTGGCCAATGCGATGTAATTATGCATATATGATAGAAGTTTAACAATTACATGTTTCAATGATCAGGTGGTTGATCTACCTTTCCGCATTGATAGGATAAATACGATATATGCTTGTAGTAGAGCATTCTGTTTTTCCAAATTTGTCTAGTAGTTTAGATTAAGGCTTAGTTGATTGTTGATTGTTGATTAATACATGCCTTTTCAAAGTACCACTTATGTATTAGGTAACTGGTTAGTAGTATTATACTTGCTCGAAGTATTCATGCTCCTTACCAAATTTGTTAAGGATGATTCGTCCTTGTCAAGGAAAGGATGAATTACATATTCCAGCTAGTGTCATAGCAGGTTTAATCGGTTCCCTTAGTTTTGTCTAAGGACACCTCTGAGATTAGAAAACAAATCTGCTAAGAAATCCTGGTAATCCATTGCAATCCTCGATTTGTTTCCTCATATTTCTAGGAGAAGTTATTATTAGTCTCTTATTTTCCATCCTTCCCTATTGATATTGTCGACAGAGATCAGAAAACGTCGGAAGCGTTCACTAGTTTTCCACAAGAGACGCAGAAAGCTATTGCCATATACTCCAACAGAAGATCCTCGCCGGAGGCTAGCTCAAATGGCATCTCTTGCTTCTGCATTGACAGCGCTTGATATGGAATTCAGTGATGAGCTGACTTACATGTCTGGCATGGCTCCTAGATCTGCTAACTGTGCCAACTTTGAAAGTGGCGGAATGCAGGTTTGCTCTCAGTCCTACAGTCGGTCGGTGTGTTTTATGACTCTTTGAATGTTGTAAAGGTGTTAGCTCATACTTCAGAGGGCAATGTTTTCCTCTTGTATCAGGTTCTCTCGAAAGAAGATACTGAAACCCTGGAGCTGTGTAGAGCTATGTACAAAAGAGGCGAATGCCCTCCTCTCATGGTGGTTTTTGATTCTCGTGAAGGGTACGTGTAGCTACTTCAGTTTGCTTGTGCATTTCTTGTCTGTTTGTTTTATATATGCACATGGAATGTAATGTTGTCTTAATAAATGCAGCTATACTGTAGAAGCTGATGGGCCTATAAAGGACCTGACAATAATAGCAGAATACACAGGCGACGTGGATTATATCAGGAATCGGCAGGAGGATGATTGTGATAGCATGATGACCCTTCTTTTAGCAAGTGACCCATTAAGAAGTCTTGTTATCTGCCCTGATAAGCGTGGAAACATTTCTCGGTTCATTAATGGCATAAATAACCATACACAGTAAGCCAAGTAGCCTCATCCTTGCCTCCTTAAGCTCAATCATTGTCTCGATCTTTTCTCCTCCATATGTCTTGGCTTTCTAAAGTCTTCTTTCTGTGGTATGCTCAACCACCATTAACAATCATCGCCTTTCAGAATCTCTGTCTATTCATGACAAAGGATCTTATAAAATTTGAAAATAACCAACCGACTGTTCTTGAGACTATTCCAATTTTTGCAGGGAAGGCAAGAAGAAGCAGAACCTGAAATGCGTGAGATACAGTGTAAATGGTGAATGCCGTGTTCTTTTGGTTGCACGTCGTGATATAGCTAAGGGAGAGCGGCTGTACTATGATTATAATGGATATGAGCATGAATATCCAACACATCATTTTGTTTAAATTATAACTTATGTAGCTTTCCCTAGTGAGCTAGGATCAGGAGATTCTTTCTTCTTCACACCCTATACAACTAGTTCAGGTTAAAGAAATTTTTCCCTTTTTTCTTTTCTTAAATCTCATCAATGTGTAGAGCTGAATGGTGGCCATTTAGATGGTGATAGATACACCTCAGCAGAGAAAATTCCGGCTGAGTTCGGAAAAGTTTTGGAGACTTAAGTTACTTAGGTAACAGTGTGTTCTTCATTTATACATTGACATGTGTAGACCTTAATCTTATCAATTGTTTTGAGCACAAAGTTTTATAGAGTTTTAGAGGTGACTATTATTGAATGATTCTTTCTTTCATTTGATTAATGAAATGGCGGCCGTCTTTGCCTGGTTACATTTTGCATGCTGGTGATTTTATAGGCAAAGATATTTCTTCTTACAAGTAATAAGTATTTTTATTATTTACAGAAGCAGCACCAAGTGGGAAATTGACGAGTTACACAGGACTAGACTTCTTTCTGAGAATCTTAGATCAACGAAGTCCATTGATGTGTCAAAACCAATTAAATTCCACATTTTACAGCCAAAAACCAAAGATTGTAAGCATCCATAATTTGCATTGTGTTCAGCATCAGATCTTCGTACAAAACATTGTAAATTCTTTTTTTTAGTGGTCCACCGGGTGCATGAGGGTACTGTGACCGCACTGATCCCGTTGATTTCCTAATCCTTTGTAACAATCCAGCAACCGCCGACGGTTCAACTTGATAGGGAGTTAGCTGTGAAGCTTGCCTAACACAAATCCACATCGGAATGGGAGGGAAAAGTTAGGGGCGAGTTTTGGATTAAGTAGTTGAAATGCCTTTTGCGCTTAGTGGACAAAATCATGAGCCCAAAAACCTTAAGGTGGACCAACTGGGTCATAACAAAGCAGATAATGCCTTGGTAGTAGCTCTGGTCCATGATAGGTGGTATAAGAGCCGGTACCTCCCCCAGAATGGTGGTGGGCAAACCTTAGTGAGGGCGCTGAGTCTCTAAAGGGAAGGTTAGTGTAATTGCCCACGCACCACGGGTGGTTGCACTCAAAAGGGAGTTCTTTGTGTAGCTTCATTAGGTAAATCCCACGTTGGTATGAGAAGGGAAAGTTAGGAACCATATGAAAGCAAGTTCAGGATTTAACTGTTGAAGCGCCTTTTGGGCGAAAACGCAAGGAGATAACCATCAGGCTCACAGTCACAGTCCTTGAGATGGCCACAGGGGTCGGCACAAACTGGACAAACCTTGGCAGTTGGTCTGAGCAGTGACATCCTTTGTGGCAGTTAATTTTCCAGGATGCGTTTAACATTCTTACACATCACCACTTCACACCAAAAAAGTGCAAGACCAGATACCATAATGGACAGCTGAGTGACCATGCAGAAACTGGTATCTAAAGTTCTGTTAAAGCTTCTGCACATGTAACATCTACTGCATATGTTAAAGTCCCTTATCCTTTAAGTGTTCTTGTGTGAGTCGTATCCAAGTAAAGCAGAGACCTCCAGAGGTGCTTTACCTATCCAGATAAATTTTCCAAGGCAAAACCAGTTCCATTGTGCCTGTGTTGATTAAGGATGTTGTAATATGAATTTGTCTACATTCTCTGCTTCCCATAAGAGGGAATCAGATTCAGTCTTTAGCTTCTTAGCCTCCTCTGGCTTTGCATAAATTTGAACTATCTTATCCTTACCAGATCCTAGTCATATAATTCCATGTCTACTCTCTGCATTGGTACACCTCCTTACAAATTGCAAGACCATAATGTTCAATTGTAGGTTCTTTAAGAAGAGCAGGTTCCAACGTGCTATCTTCAAATTTCAAAACACTTGATCTTCTTGCAATTTCAGCTTCACCTAATTGTAGAGTTCATAACAAAATTGGTAATACGTTTTCCTTGACGCCATGCAATAGGGTATATTTAGATCAAAGGTGTACCATTCCCCAACCAAGCAAATTTGGCCTTATTTAACTTCTACCACTGGTCTTCACTTTGTCCTGTACTCCACCTTTCACAACTTGGATAGGAGACGTTTGTGCTGTGTTCTTATATCTCTTCTGGTAACATTTGTTCCCTTTAGAATATTTTTACTTGATATCTTTGTAAGGACTCTGAGTCTTCTTTTAACGAGTAAGCTGTAAATTGTTGGACTAAGCTAGTTCGAAGACACTCTTAACAGGGTGTTACATTTTCAACTTTGGACCAAGCCTTAGATGGCATTCCCCAAAAGACCTTACACCATTGAAAGCATCTTTATACCTTATATGTTCCTTCTTTACTTATAAACTTCCTAAGTAGGACTTTGTTCACACACATCAGATCCAACAATCTCTCCCTCGAACTAAGTACCACATGCCAGATGATCCATCACCAAGATTCATGGGCTTGTAAGTAGATTAACCATGTGCCATCCACATCATTCGAGTATTTGGCACTTCTTCTTTTCTATGTCCCAAATTACGAGTGAAGATGATAGTCCCAAATTACGAGTGAAGATGATAAACCAGCCCATAGACTAACAAAGGTAATTGATCCATTCTACACTATCACACCTCAGTTGGGCTTGTTTCTTAGCGCTTCAAGGGGACGCAACATGAGACCTACTCTTCGCCATCCTCATACCCTTCTGGTTGAACCATGGCTCTGATACCAGTTTGTCGGACTAAGTTAGCTCAAAGACTCTTTTAATGTGGTGCGATACTATTTGTTTTAGGCTAAGTATACACAAGTTTTCCCAAAAGGCCTCACGCCTTTAAAAAATATATCTACACCTCATATGTAACTTCTATTTTCTTATCAACTTCCAATATGGAGTTTTTTGCTAAAAATGACCTTTTGAACTTCTTCCATATTAGGAGGGTTTCGCGCAAACCGACATGAATTATCCCGGAAACCTCATTATGATGTAGTTCTATTTTTGTCTCATTGTAAGAATTGAACCTTGTATCAGTTCTCCCATTTCATCTAGATTATTACTCCATCATTATACCATAAGTGCCACAGTTGTGGAATTACATATGTTTCCATCAAGATGTCTTCTTGAAATTTGTATCACTTTCCATTTCACTTTAGTGCTAACTTGTGCTTGTGCCGCTCCTTTCTTTCCAACTATGATCAAAGAAAGAAACAACTTAAAGATGTCACTTTAGTCTAGTACCCTCTAGGTTATATATTCCTTATCCTTCTAATTTGTGCTAATGATTATTACATTCAGCAGTTACCTCGAAATTAGAGTTTCAGCGTTGCAGTGGAGAAGGATATCTCTCATGCTATATGCTCAGGGACTTGATTTTCTCTCTTGATCTCATCTATCCAATCAGTAGCATATTATTAACTTTGATATGTCATTTAGATTTGTTCCAATCAAATTGATCTTTATATATGTTCTATGTATATTTTGCATTCATATCTTGGCTTTTCTTCTTTAGAGTAGGAAATGATACATTAAGTTAATTAAGTAATATCAGTACATGCTAGAGATAGTCCTTTAATATAGTACATAGTTGTTTTCTGCATTTTAATACCATAGTTGCAAAGTCTTTATCAGGGCAACCAAAGTCTTTCTAAGGCTACTTCATACATCACATTAGGTTTTGGGTTAGATGCTCTATTTTATAGTTCTCTTATAATTGAGAAATATGTGCCATGATCTACTGCTCTTTGGTTAATTCCATATGTGTAGATGCTTTATGCTTATAACATAATCGTTTGGCATTCGGAACTTAGTTGTCAGACTAATGCAGTTTTAGGTTGCATATGAGCTTGGTCAAGGATGGAGGTATCTCATCCAACCCACCGCACTCCTTGATGGTATATGTTCGTTTTACTGATATTATTGCAGAATGAGAAAGTGGGCACTTTCTGAAAATTCTAGGTCAAAGTAAGAGAAACATTCAGATCTAACTGGCTAGTAAATGTGGTCATTGATTGTTCAGACATCTCAGTTAGTCATGGTGTGTGAAGACAGGAGTTGACATCAGAATTGTGGATATTTTGCAGTTTAAGGATTGAAAACGTGTATAGTTGGGGAAAAGCCTAGGTACATTAATATATATTGTAGAATTGATGTCTAGAAGACTATTCTGGTGCTAAGTTTTTGAAACTTTGCTAGAACTCTTTGTACCAGTTATGGAGCAATTTCAGTAAATGGTTTCTGAATACATTCTCTAGTTTTTTTTTTCCCCCAAAAACAATCAATTAAAAAGCAAGAATCAAACTTTTAATTCTCCTAGCTATATATCCAAGGAAGATATTGAACTTTGGATTCCAAATTAACAGATTAGAGTGAGCTTTCGCTGAAGTCTTATGACAACATCCAAATTTTGATTCAGTCGTTCCATCCGATCACCCTAGTGCCGAAAGGTGAGTCGAGATGGTCTTCGTAGTCCCTGTAGGGTGGAGATGATCGATTTTTCACTTGCATCACTTGTCTACGAAGACAACGTTCCATCTATGTCCACTAGGGCGGAGGTAGAATGTATGATACATGTTCAGCCAAACCGGTAGCACATTTGATCCAAACCTTATATTTGTCTTAAAAAATTCATTTAATCTATCAAATTATTAATTTAGAACTCTATTATTTAAACGCTAGAACCTGAACTCATAGACTTTAAATTTTAGCTCCGCCCCGGATCTCCAATAATTTTGATGGAAAAGGTCATCGAAAAACCGTTTGAAATCATAATTTTAAAACGACAACATAGTTGATGGACTTCAGCTCGTCGAAATAGACTTTTCAACTAATAGAACTGAGTCTCAAACATTTTGAAGACTTTTCCTACTGCATCTGGTGCATGAACTGCTATGGTGACTAACGAATATGAAATATCCATTGGTAGATTTACAGAGATTGTCGACAGATTCACTACTAAAAAAACAGTTTTTTTCCACTACCGACCACAATTTCGACCGATTTTCGGTACAGTGTTCGACCGGAAATCGATCGAAATTGTGGTTCGACCGATTTTCGGTCGATGGGCTAAAATTCCTGTTGGGCTTGTCGACCGAAATTCGGTCGATAGGCGGTCGAAAGGCCCGTTAATAAGTCGGGCAGAACCTTCATTTCCCTCATTTCCTTCTTCCCCAAAATTATTTTACACTCTTTAAATCCCTCCCCAACCCCCATACACGAAATCCACCATAACCCACCCCCAAAATCAACACTTAAACACAATCTACCCTCCTAATCACTACCCATAGCATCAAATTCAAGGTAAATTCTTAATTTTAGGGTTATTTTTGTTACTTTGTAAAACTTGAACCCTAACTTTTTAACTCAATTTTTTTGTAATTTTGAAGCATATAACTAGTGGGGAATCATTTGTAGGTGCTATAGGAGCATAAATCAACGTCTAGGTACGATTTTTTTTTTTATTTAATCCGAATTTAATTAATTTTTTAATTATTTTTTAACTTTGGCCTATAATGTTGCATATTTAGTTAATTATTAGTTAGCAAACTTTATTGTAGTTATTGTTGATGTTGAACAACTTGTTTGGTGTTGTTAGCTATTATCAAAGTTAGGTTTGTGTTGTTTGGGATTGTTGTAGTTGTTGGTATTGTTTGGTAGTGTTGTTTGCAATGTGTTGTTGCCTTGGTATTGTTGAGAAGATGAACATGTTATGCCTAAAACGAATAATCTTTTTTTTGTTTGAATTGCTTTGATAATATTAATTAATAGGGTGTTATTAGATAATATTGTTTCTTTGGGGCATTTCATCAAACAAGTTGCTTGCATTAACAAACCCGACGGCATTAATCTTGCTAAAGTGATTACAAAAACAAGTGATCCCACACAGTCCGTCTGGGTCGACTCAGCCGCCTTCCGACCCATCTAGCCCTACCTGCCCTTCGGTACAGCAGGAGATTCCTTACTATGATCCCAGATCGCCATATTACATCGGTGAGCCTGGCACTTGGGAAGACGGGCGTTTGATTATTTATCCCGAGGGGGATAAGAGGTAAGTATAGTATTTATGAAGTTCTTATCTATTTAGCAGTAAGCTTTTAAATATTAGTATTTCTATTAACCCGTCTGTTTTTTTACGTAGCTTTTGCCCCAACACTGATGCTACTCCTATGCTGACGAAATGCATGCAATCTCAATGGAAGGAATCATGGCCATCCTGGGGCGTTGTGCCCCCTCAAGTAAAGCAACAGATAATGCAAGCTTTTGAGGTGATAAATATGCATACGGTTTTTCACTAATTGCAGATGTTCTTAATGATTATGTTTAAATAAAATATTTTGATGAATATTGCAGGTTCAGTGTAAGTGGCATCCGGCTCTGGACTATAAAGTCCGTTCTAACTTCCCTAAGAAATGCGCGGATGTGTACAAGAACGCAATGTACAATGCGCGCAAAAATGGGAAAATGTCCGGCTTCCTCTATGATCATCAATGGAGAGAGCTGCTACAGTATTGGGGTACTCCCGAATTTCAGAAGAAGAGCGAACAAGGGAAGAAAGCTCGGGCATCTACTAAGGGTGGATCGCTGCATACCGGTGGCGCAGTTAGCGCTGCGACGCAGAAGATGCGCTTGGTAAAGTAATTTAATTTATAAGAATTACTATAATAGTTTATTTTCTATCTAACTTGTTCTCTTCTTTAATTTGTAGGAAAAGCAACAAAATCGGACTATTCCACTCTCTGAAATGCACAAGATCCGCCATATCAAGAAAGATAAAAAGGGCGGAGAAACATGGGTCGAGCCCCGAGCACAAGAGGCCTGGGTAAGTACTTAAATTTAAACTAAAGTCGCGCCAATCCTTCAAGTTTAAAACTTCATAGTTGTACCGTTGATATATTTATGTTTTTCAGGAAAAAGCTACAAAGGCCCTTGAGGACTGGACCGCGACTCAGCAATCTGAATGCGGAAGCAGTACCCCAGTACCGTTAACGCTCGAGCAAGAAACCAACTTATGGTTGGAAGCGGTCGGAGGGGTGAAGAAGGGGTCAGCTTATGGCATTGGAACACTGTATTCATCTGCCAAGCATAAATCGAACTATTTGGGCTCGTGTTCAAGTGCTCCTCCAAGCTCTGCTCCCGCTCCAGAAATGACTCGGATGCAAGCGGAGATCGAAGAACTGAGAAAACAAAATGAAGCTATGCGCTTAGCACAGGAGGCGCATCAGAGAGAAGTGCATGAAATGATGCGCGCATCACAGGAGGCGCATCAGAGAGAAATGCATGAAATGATGCAAGAGCTCCTCAGGAACCAAAAAAAAGGCAAAGAAAAGCGTGATAGCTCGGGAAAGGGAAAGAGCAAGAGCAGACATCGCCACCATTCACCCTCTCAGTCTGATGACGGGTCTAGTTCGGCTTCTAGCCATTAGTAGTGAAAGTTGAACTTTAAACTGTTTGTTTAGTTTGTTTGAATATTGTAAAACTTGAACGAATGTTGAAAGACTCCTTTCTATTGTTTGGCTTTGTTAGCCTTGTTTGAATAGCGTTTATGAATGTCTTGTGACTGGTTTTTCTGCGTGTTTACAGGTGGTGTAGGACTAATTTCAGCTTTTATGTTGCAGGTTTTTACAGGTTTTCGACCGACTTTCGGTCGAAAGTTGGTCAAAAAATAATACCAGCCTTTCGACCGAATTTCAGTCGAAATCCTGTTCGAACGAATTTCAGTCGAAATCCTGTTCGACCGACTTTCGGTTGAATGTCGGTCGACGTTCGTCGAAGGTTGAATTTCGACCTTAATTTGGTCGACCACCACAATCGGTCGAAATACGGTCGATAGTTCGACCGAATTTCGACCGATTGGGCGGTCGAAAATTCCGATTTTTTTAGTAGTGATTAGTCTTTGAAATATTAAAACATGAATAGATCACATGGAGGCATTTGAGGGGTGAAACTTTAAAATTCAGCTCTAAAGGGACGTGCACTTCAGGAATGGGATTTTTATAAATAGATCACAACATTCTGACCAGCATATAGATGTCGGAGTTGTTTCTATTTTATGTTGATAAGGAAATTTTCCACTCATACCCAATGCCTTATAAAAAAAAAGATGTATGCATAAAGCCGCATAGAAGTCCTTGAACTGGAATGTCTACTCCTCTTTGTGCATCAAATAACTCATTGATGGATTTCTAGAACAGGCTTTCTCACATTTTTTTTTTCCTTTATAAGTAGAGATAGGCCAAGCTGTGAAATACTAGTACTTGTGCAGATGACCAGTACTAATTCTCATCATTTCCAACTCTACCTATAAGAGAGAGAAAATTGTGACAGAAAGCCAATTGGGGAAATTCGTCAGTTGGGAACTTAATGCACCAAAAGGAATTACTCCCTCCGTCCCAATTTATTTGTCATAGTTTGACTTGGCACAAAGTTTAATAAAGTAAGGAAGACTTTGAAACTTGTGGTCTAAAATAAATTATGGATATTTGTGTGGCTATAAATGAGTCAAAAAGTAACTTTAGAGTTGAATTATTGCCAAATTTAGAAATATGACAATATTTTTGGGACAGACAAATAAGGAAAATATGACAAACAAAGTGGGACAGAGGGAGTATCATTTTACTAGTGCATGGATTTGCATTATGTATCTGGTCATCTTTTGTGTGATAGAGATACAAATACTATTCACTCCGTCCCAAAAAGACTGTCTGGGTTTGACTGGACACAGAGTTTAAAAAAAAAAGTGAAGACTTTTAAAATCCTGTGGTGTAAAATGAAAGGTATGTCTAATGTGGGCCAGTGTCTTTAAATTCTGTGGACCAAAACAAACCTTAGATTTAAAGAGTTGCCATAAAAGGAAAGAGACACTCATTTTGGGACAAACAAAAAAGGAAAGGTAGACAGTCTTTTTGGGACGGAGGGAGTAGTATTTTAAACTTCCAAAGTACACTACATGCCTTTTTCTTGGAAGGCATCGGTATGGATGGAGAATTTCCTTAGCAACATAAAAGTAGAAAGAACTCCCATATCTTACTGGCCAGAAGATTGCTCCATTTACAAAGATTACTTTCCTAAAGTGCACGGCCCTTAATATGAGTTTGAAAGTTGACCTCTCAAATGCCTCCATAAGTTTTGTTTCTACAGAACATACTTACATTTGAAAGTTTTCTTTAGAGAGATGATCGACCCCTACATGAACAGCTTTGACATGAGGTGATATGGAATGATCGAAAGCCAAATCTAGAAAATCGGTACCACAGACATGGAAAGTTTGCAAACACACACAAATACCTGAAAAAGCTAGCTCCAACTCAACAATATAGACAAGACATTAAGCAACATTTGTACCACCAAACTATGATTCTTAGCTATTTTTTCTTCGATTGAGAAAATAGAAATCATCAAGGCAGTGGTCTCTTTTGTCTAGCGTCACCAATGGTGACCAGGAGGGATGTACAGTTACAAAAACATTGGAGCGAGAAGCCTACCCCTTTGTTGCAAATGAAAGACACTTTTTCAATTGAAAAGGCTCCGTGCGAGGACCAAATTCATCACCTGGTGCATTTTCTTGTGTCGAGACATAAAGATCAGATGCTTGTATTCTGCATTTGTCATGCTGTTCAACATCTTGATTGTTAGCGTCTAAATTCAGACCATGCTCGCGTACCATATTATTGAGTCTACTCTTAGGCTGGCAAGGAGACTCTTTTGAATTAGATGTGTGGCTACAGCAGGAGCTCAAGGGACTTGAGAAGCACTGACCCTGAGGATTCCCAGAATTCATGCAACCATTCAATGTGCTCAAGGGACTTCGGAAACTCTCGACCTGAGGACTGCCCATATTCTCACCTTCCACTTCACTAGGTGGATTGCTTAGAGCTGCATTCTGAGTGCGGCTAATTTGTGCAATAAATGTAGCGGTTGCTATATTTGGGCGTGGATGTGGCTTGTGTCTAAACACGCCCCACAAATAGTACTTTCTACGAAACCCTGCAATTAAAGGCTTATTAGGTGTATGATTACAACTGATATCTCACTTCACTGGCAAGCATAAAGACTTAGAAGCAGATATTCATCACTTACTCCAGTGTTTCTGTGGTAAATCACGAGATGAAAAAATCAAGAGCTCCAAGTCATCAATTGTTGCTTTCATTGCAAGATCATTGTCAATTACATCTTCCAACAGAGCATCGTAAGTATTTTCGTCCCTTTAACACAGCTTATCAGACAAGGTACTAGAAAATCCAGATCAAAATGTTCAATGAATGCAATACCATTAAATATTACCATTCAAGCTCGGGAAATAGATACAGAGCGATACTGTCTTCCGTTGGTGGCAACCTCTGGAAACTCTTCGGCCATATATCACGCTTGGCCAATATTTTAACATCAAGTTCCACTGGAAGCTCTTTTGCTGCTTCAGACACCTTTTCACGGGCTTTGTTTGATATATGAGCTAAGATATGAATACTGATTTCACTTTCTCCTCTGAAGTTAAAACATCCCCTACAGTTGAAATAAACACAGGGAATAAAGAATCCTTCTATTATTCTGCTCTTCTTTTTTAAAAGCAACAGAAAATGGTTTCACCAGGAAGTTGCGGAGATGGAGAGACAATAGTAGAGAGACCTAATTGCCTACAAAGAATGAGTAAATCTAAGTGCTTGTGGCAAGCACTAAGAAAGCCTTCCATGGGAGCTAAAATCAAAGTGAAACACGTAATGCGAATATCTAAAGCACTGAAGTGAAAGCTTACCTCCAAATGGCATCAAAAACTGGCTGAGCAGGCAAAGTATTTGCAGATGCTAATTTAGGTTCACTGTATGAAAAGATGAGCGGAATATAATGCTCATCAGAGACTGAAGAAATATTACCACCAACTGCCCCACCCTCTCCGTCAAAATCACTGTCATCATCAAGAACTACAAACCTCCTCCTTGGCTTTCTCATCACTTGGTGTTTTTCTATTTCAGGAAGCGACTGAGCACACTTTGGACCTTGCAGAGAAGAGTCAGCTATCAGTTCGGTTTTCTCCACCATTCCACCTTTTTCTTTATTCAATGTTGAAAAATTAGCCTCCCGATGATTGTCTACTACTGGTGAGTTCCCTGTTTTTACTGATTCAGTTCTCTGTTCAAAAAAGTATACATCTTCACACTGTCCTCTAATGTCTTTGTTTTCTATAGTTTCATGATATTCAGGCTTCTCTTTTTGCAAAACTTGAAAAGAACTAGGGGTTGTATCTGATTGGACAGCTCCGTTTGCTTCATATAGAGCCTTATCTAGCCTTTTAGCTTTTAGTTTACAACCATTAAGCTTTCTTCTCCATTCCATTCGAACATCAAAAGCACGAACCTTCCGCACACTAATTCGTTCGCTCTTTCTCAACAGCTCAACCTTAGCATCTTTGGGAGCACAATCCCAACATACCCAACCGATACTGTTATCATCAGCGGAGAATTTCTCTAGGCAATAGCTGCAAAAGTAAAGAACAACAAAGTGAAATACTCCGGCAAAGTTGACAATCATTTTCAGAGCCTGGAATGCGATATTGAAGCCAATATAGGCACATTTAGATGCGCATAGCAAAAACAGAACAAAAACACAGAACAAAAATATCTGTGACTTTGAAGCTACAAGAAACTGAACGTTGTGATTTTCCACTAGCAGAATTTGGTAGGTATAAAAAAAAAGTAAACTACTAACTGCGACGGAAAATAACAAAAAACAAACATTTGCAGTCACAAAACCAGGCCACAATTGAGCTCATGATGTAAATTGCCCGGGTAAAATCTATAATATCTGAAATGAACCCGTTTCAATTGATTGCTCATAACCCACAAGAAATTTGTTCACGGGGAGACTGCATTGAAGCTATGAGAAAATAAAACATTGTGATTTTTCTACAAGTGGAATTTTGTAGGTATAAAAACAATAAACCTCTCAAATGAGAGACGGAGAATAATGAAGTAAATAACATGAAACAAACATATGCAGTCATAAAACTAGGGAACCATTGGGCTGATAATATAAATTCCACTAGAAATTCTTTCTGAAAATAAAGAATATTGTATATGGTTACAGGTAAAATATATCCTTTTCCAGAAAAAAGAAAAAGTTGCAGGTGAATCTTACTGGTGTACAGCAGAATCATGACACCTCGAGCAGTATATAAGAAGCTTAACATCTCCTTCATCCCCACATGTTAGACAAACATTTCTCTGAGAAAGAAAAAAAGAACACCAGTGAGCACTAAGATTTCAAAATTGTACAAAGGGATGAACAAGTATTGATGAATCTATCTTTTCCAATAACCACATTGCTGAATGTATCTTTTGTTTTGATAAAGTAAACAATTTTATTGATATTGGGAAAAGCTCCCGTATACTAGAGGTATACAAAATTGTAGAGAATCTACATCATGGTGAATGTATCTTATCCACCTCATTTATAACCACAGAAACTTGTAGTTTCTTCAGAATCTGACTACAACAAAAACATGTGAGATAACCTTTCCATGGTCAAATCTCTGGAAAAGAATGCAATCCTTGTGTGCGTGATCCTAATCACGAGATAATTGTAAAGAAAATGTACATCACACACAAAGCAGAGGTGTATACTCCATGTTCCTTAGATTGACTGTTGTATGAACTTCTACTTTCTTATATGTGATCCTAGAAGCTTGTAAATGAAACATGTGACCCAGACCTCCACGCTAGAATCGAAAAATGAAGAACCGCATCCAGCTAATTAAAGTTAAAAGGCATATACATGGAACAGGGTTCGGCATATAGCTCCTATTTCTTGCACAAAATGAAATGGAAGAATCGAAATCCTGGAATACGTCAAAAGGATATCACAGAAATAAATGAAACTCAACCAATTAGCCTACCTCCATGGGCAAGGGGGAGCAACATCATTATTTCGTAAAATATAGAGCGCAAAAATTAGTGAAAATACTCTAATTAACCCATATATATTACGACATTTTCACTCAGAACTCTCTGTTCCTGAATCCAATATGCCATAATGAGAATGAGGTCCTCTATTTATATCATTTTAGCCCCTTTGAGACTATCAATCATCAATATAAAACAAAGAAAAAAAGTGGCGACTAATCCTTGAGACAAGGCATAAGCTTTATCCAATTCAGGCCATTTCACAAAATCAATCAAGAAACTTGTTCTCCCTTGACATGAGACTTAGCATTAAAGAAACCACCCCCAACAATGTAGCTAATGTATATAGGCCACATGTGGGCTCCAACCTCGAGTTACAGTCTACTCTAACTTCTAAATTGGATCAATAAAGGGGCTCTAGAGGAGTCAAGGGTTAGATAACAAATTTTGCAGGTTACAAGGCTAATCAATGAATTGCAGCAAAGTTATTGTACAAGCCCAGATTGTTGGGCGTTGGATGAACCAAGGATACACGTTCGGGCACTTGGGGTGTATGCATCAGGTAGGAAGTGCCTCCCGCTTTGGTAGCCAGGCATTTTTCAAGTATCTCGCCCAGGAGCGAGCCCAACCTTTACCTTTAAAACATTCGGTTTAAGTTATATACATCAGCAGTGTAAATATTGTTTACACTATTAGGTCACCCAAATGATATCACCCCCATAATAAGTCGGAGTTGCAATCATAAAAATAAACCAGATTACCTGCCACAACAGGTAAAGATGATCTTGATAGTGTAAAAAATTCTTACACCGGCGTTGCATGTAACTTAAAATTCCAAAACATTTATAAGTAATTAATTTGAGGTGAAACCAATGGTTGCAAGAGCACCTAATGCTCCTATATTATACCCTCCCCCGCCCCACATTCTCCCACATAATAAAAAATAAATAAAACTCTTATCCTCCATAATCACCCCTTCTTGGTTCCAACATTCCACTTTTTTGTTTAAAAAAGTGGAGATGAAAAAGGAAAAATAAAATGAGCAAAATGACCACCAAAATGGGTGCATAAAATGAATAACAAAAATGGAAAATGTGAAACTCGCACACACAAAGAGTCTATTATACAACAACAACAACAACAATAACAACGCAACTAGTACGATCCTACAAGTAGGGTCTGGGAAAGGTGGCGTACACGCAGACCTTACCCCTATCATATGCGAGGCAGAAAGGCTGTTTCCGATAGACACTCCGCTCAAAAAAAGCATTTCATAAACTATTTCTCAAACAGACAACAAACACATTCACAGAAAGAGGGGTTCTTCAGAAAAATCATTTCAGGCAAATGCAAAGGATATAATCATTTCAGTAAAAATACATATAGTATGAAAAAAGTGAAAAAGAAATAATGGAGTTTTACTTTTTCCGAAGAAGAAAAATCCATTTAGTTGCTTCCTCTTCTTGCTCTTTCCAATTTTATGTAATGGAAGTTGTACAGTGGAGAAAGTGGAGCCAAAACAAAGAAGCTTTAGTGGGTCCACCATAACAGACTCTTTTTTAGTAAATACTAGTGATATTGCCCGCGCAGTCATAACAGACTTATTAAATTTTTTTCACATATCAAAATATCAAAAGTAACCACACATTAAATTTTGAGAAATGTATAGTTAACCTTATTTTTTCTTTCAAATAACTATCTAAAAAGTCCAAGTGTATAACTTTAATCAACATGTATTTTTCTAAACTTAAATTTTCAAAAGCTAAACTAAAACAAAAAGAGTATCTCTTAAATCTGGTCTTCACGGTCACCGACCGATAAATTCCTTTCGTATTTGCGTATGCTGAAGTTACCAAATTTTATAATGTAAGACATACATATAGAAAAAAAATCCAAAAACAAATGTATAATGAAAAGTATCTATGAGAAAAAAAAAAAAAAAAAAGATACATCCCACGTTTTGTAGTTGAAAAATTAGTTCAGCTAATTAGCCTATTTTAGAACTTTTGAAATTGTCTAAACGTTATTACTATTTACTATCAGTTGAAAAAAAGAATATATCATATTGTGTTTGGATATACCGTCTACTTGTAAAAAGCTTGAAGTTTTATAGTAGCAAAAAGCTTTTTTTCCCCAAAACTTTCAAAAATTGGTCTCAATCAGTTTTTGAAAACTTGATGTTTTTTATTTCAAAAGTGACATTGTATAAACAAACAGCTTTTTCAAAATAATTTATCAAAAAGTACCCCAGTTAGTTTTATAAACAAATGGGTCCTAGTCTGATGATCGATTGTAGACAATCTAGTACAACTTATGAATTTGAAGCAAAAGAGAAAAAGGAGATTGTATGCTTCGCTAATAGATAATTTAGGTTGCATTACATGTACAATTAATTTTGGCTATTAATAAGCCTGAAGCTAAAATTAGCGATGAATAACAATAGTATGGGCAGGAGTATATACTTGAGAGTTGAGCATCAACCAGATAGAAAAACGTCGGAGCACTAATAGTAGAGAATAAACGACAATTTGAGTAAAAGATAAACACCGCTATTGAATTAATTCTGTCTTGTGAAATACCAACAGTGAGTATGCACAAATTAACTGATCCAACAATGGCCCGAGACTTTCCATCAATAAAATCCTCCCTATTTTCACTTAATGGTGAAGGATTTCCACATATTTTATTTCTTGAGCAGGCAATAGTTCCCAGGCCAACAAATGTTAATTTAGGTTCCTGATGCAGCTATTGAATTTATATAGGTTATAGGAAGAATACTAAAAGGTCTCATAGAATTACACATTAAACTAATATTCCGAAGTTACGAAAATTCTTAAATGTCATGAGAGTAATAGATGGTTTTTATGGAATGGAGAAGAAACGTATAAGTTAAGGGAGGGGAAACATTAAAGAGCAAATAAATATAGGGAATAAGCAGGGTTAAAGAGCAGATAAATATGGAAAATAAGCAGGATTATGACTAAAACCTGGAAAATGAGAGAACAATTGCTCTTGTACATTTTAAAATGAAGTGCAATATAGTTTTCTTTCGAATTTTCGCTAATAAGGGTGGCTAGTTGCTACTAGTGACTTTTAATTTGTCCTATTAATTACCAATTAGTAGTTATTGTCGTGAGTTACGGCTTATGGAATATCATTTTGTATTGAAATTCAAACATAAGGGAAGAATTAGGAGAAAACATCAAAAAATCTAGAAAAAAAATAAAGGTCATTCCTAGTATACGAGAATGCCACATCAGCTTTCCAAGAGCCCAGCTTTATAATATATTAAGATTTAAAGCTTTAGTGGGTCCATTTTTTAAGTACGTGTTTGGCTATAGATATAAACAAAATTTGATGGGTTTTTAAAGTTGAGTTGTAAATTCATATTTAGAAGTTGAACTTATATTTGGATATGAATTTTACGTGAAAGAAAATTGAAATTTTGTAACCGGAGAAAAACTAGTTTTATGAAAAACTTGAAAAGGCGAACAAAAGCACTTTTTGATTTTTCTCAAAAATTGTTTTCCATAAAATCTCCGGAAACTAATAAATTTTCATAGTTAAATAAATTTTTCAAAAAAAATAGAAAAAGTAAGCCATTTTTCGTAAACTGGCTTTAGTAATGATGGTTTGCATAATCAAAAGCATTTGGTATTGGAAAATTTACCAAAGTACAAATTAGAGACCAAAAATATAAAGACATTTCGGCACAATTACACAATATAGAAAAAAGGGAACTTAATTACAAAAGATAGCAAAAACGAAAATATATTAGCCTTCTCCTCCTACTTCTTCCTCTTACTTTGACGCCGGCGTCCACTTTCCTTCCTCCAATGTTTCCTCCCTCAGCTGCCGACCTTTCCCTCCATTTTTTTCTCCGTTGGTGCAACCCTTCTTCTCCCACGATCATGACTGGTGGTTTGCTCCCCAACCTTCTCTCTTGTTCCACCACGACTGATGGTTTTTTTTAACTAGATCTATTAATTTTGGTTCAAGTTAAATTTATTTCGTTTAAGTATGGTGTGTCTGATGAAGATCTAATATTCTCTATTAATTTTGGTTCAAGCTAAATTTATTTCGTTCAAGTATGGTGTGTCTGATGAAGATCTAATATTCTCTAATAAGGAACTTGTGTGTTCTAGTTAGTTATGGTGTTTCTAGTCAGATATGCTACTTTTAAGTTAAGATCTATTATTTTTTTAAAATATATTTTACTGTATCAACTGTATCAAAATCGTATTTGCATTATATCTATTGTTTCCACGTATCATTTTTGTATCTTAACTTATTATTTCAGTTATTTCTTCTTCATCATATTATTTAAATATATCTACACTATTTCTACAGTATTTCTGTTGTACATGTGTTTTCTCATGTTTTCTATACTATTTTTACATTTTTCTGTATTGGTCTACTTAAATCGACAATGTTTTTAGTGTATTGTTGTTTCTACTTGTATTTACATTATTTCAACATTGTTTTAGATTGTTTCTTCACATTTCACATTGTTGTACTATTGTTTCATACTATTTCTGCGCTATTCAACACTGTCTCACCATTTGTTTCATATAGTTTCTTCTCTATTTCACACTATTTCTGCAATTTTTCGGTGACTTTTTCGACCAACTAATGGTAGTGGCGGTGGCAGGCAGCAGGGGCAGTGAGTAGGGGGAGGGATGTGAGTTAAAACCTATGGTTTTCCTTTTCTGGTTGTTTGTAGCCACTTGTATATACAAAATATTGCAATATTTTGTAATATCAATAATATTGCTATTTTTTTGTAATTAAGGCTTCAAAATTATATATAAATGTAAATAACCCATTGGTATTATAAGCAATCACTATCAACTCGTGACACTTTTAGTTTGACTGAGTATTTATTCTTTTATCCCTAAAATATTTTGTAATTCAATCAAATAGCATTTAATAAAATTTTCATTCTAAATTCGTCATTTATCTTTTTTTTTTATTTTTTTTAAATCACTTTCTGCACTTAAAAAAAATTTTCATTACTTAATGTTTATCAGCTAGTTTTATTCAACTAATGCTAACATTTGTTTCAACAAATAAGAAATTCCTTATAAATGCTTTATTTCATATTTCAAATTTGCCCTTATTTTCTTTAACGTGATATTTTCATCTTATTTTTTCTTTTCAAACTTTTTTTTAAAAAAAAAATTCTTTAGTCGAGGGTCAGTCAGAAGCATCCTTTACAATTGGTGGGGGTAATGTTTGTGTACATCTCACAATCCCCAAATCCTACTTCTTGGATTATACTGGACATGTTGTTATTGTTGTTGTTCAAATCTACCCCAACGAAATAGATTAGTGGAGTGTTAATAAATTGAGATGTTTAAGAAGAGATAAAGAGTAAGCGGCATGAAGTGAAACGTTTTATCTGGCACAGAATAGGGCATATGCCAAAAATACGGGGCATAAGCCTAAATAAATACTTCTAAAAATATAAATCACAAAAAATAAAGATGTAAAATCACAAAGAAATAAAAAAAATAAAAAGAATCATAAAGAAAGATACCTATAGAACTATTTCATCTCAACAAATTTACAAAGTATTTTTTGTTGCATTTTGTAGAGACAAAATAGATTATATGTTTCTCTTAGTGTAAGACAAAGAGAATGATCAAAATTAGGACTAAGAATTAAAAAAAAAAATGCTTTGGTAGCTTGATTGTTGATATTTTTTTCTACTTTGAGAATTTAACAAGTTGAAATTGAGCGTAGACTTTTAAATTATAGAATTTTTGGGAACTTACATAAATACCTACCAAAACTAAACTAATTACACTCACTATCTATTACTTTCAAATATTACCAACCTACCCATTCAAGTAATTGTTATTCCTACACAGTCCTCCATCTCCAAACTATCTCCACCAAAATTCAGCGAATACAATCCTCCATCTCCAAACTATTTCTACCAAAATTCCCCTAATCTCCCCCAAATTCAGCTGATCTCCACGAAAATTACCCTGATCTTTCCCAAATTCAAACATACCGTATACTTCCTACATAATACCGTATACTTTCGGTATACTTTCTACATAATTGTAATTCTTCTACAAATTCGGTATACTTTCTACATAATATCGTATCAATGGAAGTTGAAGTTTTGATATTGCAGATTGGTCCGATTCTCAACTTCAGCTTTTGAGTTCTGGAAATCAAACTAAAAAAGAAAAGATCCACCTGTCCAAGTTTCATCTTGCAACTTCTCGAAGAAGAAGAAGAAACAAATTGTGACCGGACGGTTCCCGTTTAAAATGTCTATTACATTAGACTGTGATGACGAGCCTTTGGCCAGTAAGTATTTGCACTTAGCTGGTATATCTTTAAATATACAGTATACTTTACTGGTATGCAAATTTACTTTGTTTCACAAATTTCGTCATTTGATTACTTAGTTGGTATATCTTTAATTATACAGTATACTTTACTTACCTAGTATACATTTTAGTATACAGTATACTTTACTGGTATACCAATTTACTTTGTTTCACAAAATTGATCATTTTATTATGTAGTTGGTATACCTTTAATTATACAATATACTTTATTGGTATACAAATTTACTTTGTTTCACAAATTTCGTCATTTTATTACTTAGTTGGTATACATTTATACTTTACTTAGCTGGTATACCTTTTAGTATACATCATATTTTACTGGTAGACCAATTTACCTTATTTATGTTAGTGGCATACTTGTAATTATACAGTATACTTTACTTAGCTAGTATACCTTTTAGTATACAGTATACTTTACTGGTATACCAATGTACTTTGTTTCACAAAACGGATCATTTTATTACGTAGTTGGTATACCTTTAATTATACAATATACTTTATTGGTGTATAAATTTACTTTGTTTCACAAATTTCGTCATTTTATTACTTAGTTGGTATACCTTTATACTTTACTTAGCTGGTATACCTTTTAGTATACAGTATACTTTATTGGTATACCAATTTACCTTGTTTCATAAATTTGATCATTTTGTTACGTAGCTGGTATACCTTTAATTATACCGTATACTTTATATACCAATTTACTTTGTTTTACAACTTTCGTCATTTTATCACTTAGTTGGTATACCTTTAAGTATACAGTATACTTTACTTAGGTGGTATACCTTTTAGTATATAGTATACTTTACTGGTATACCAATTTACTTCGTTTCACAAATTTGGTAATTTTATTACTTAGCTGGTATACCTTTTAGCATACAACATACTTTACTTGTATACCTTTTAGCATACAACATACGTTTAAATATTTAACCTACATTGCAGATTGGTTTAATGTTCTACATCTGTATTTTTTGGACTTCATCATCAATTTTCGGAGCAGTTTATGTTTTCCCATTTGAAAAGATGTATTTGGTGAAAGAAAGGAAAGCAGACATGTATAGATTAAGTGTCTACTATGTCTGCAGCACAATGTGCGACATGGTAGCTCATCTTCTATATCCGACGTGTTTCATGTGTATTCTGTACTTCATGGCTGACTTCAAGAGAACTATCGAATGCTTTTTCTTAACATTGGGTGCAACACTATTAATTGCAATAACCAGCCAGGTAAATGTTGTCAATTTTCGCGAATCGAATAACGTTCTAGTCTCTTTTTGGCAATAAATGGATTATTTGATGATAGGGAGCTGGAGAGCTTTTTGGAGCTGCAGTTATGAGCATTAGAAGGGCCGGGATGGTCGCGTCCCTTATATTGATGTTGTTTCTTCTCACAGGAGGTTACTACATTCAGGTATCAGAATAAATAGAGTACTTCATAACATTCTTATTCATTCTCAGAAAGTATAAAATCTGTTGTATATGACCCAATGCAGTCTCGGTAGAAATCTAAAGCTGTTGAAGAGATGGTGCAGGCTTATGCCTTGGTGGTTCCTTTATTCTTATGCAAAATTTAGTTTTATGATAAGAAGAAAGATATTGTCTTGCACAACGGCTTACACATTAGCCAGGCGTTGACAAACCCATACAAAGTTGTATTTCTTGAAAATCTTCCAAGCCAGTCATTAGCGTAAGCACTCTTTCACCCATGTATACTCTTCACACACTTTAATCATATGGCTTTGACATTTTGTGTAATGTATTTGTGTGCAGGGATTGTGAAGTGTTTGTAGCTACTTTTGCTGAGCATCTCATTGGGAAAATCTCTATTAAAGCTAGTGATTTTAACATTAAGCGATTTCGGTATAGATATGCTGCACTTTTGTGGGAGTATGACTCTAACAAAAACATGAACCATGAAGAAAGCATTTTGAATATCACGTTGCTGAAGCCAACCCGGAAGCATAGCAAGATTACAGATGGTCAAAGAAAGAAAACACAAGTAGAAATGAGTCAATGAAGACTCTAACCTGCCTGATTAGTAATGTGTAGTGTCTACATATTAGTTTTTAAATCATGTTAGAATGTTTTTGCTTAACATGGTTGTATACACTATTTTGCAAGAGTATATAAGGTATAGTAAGAGCAGTCAAGACTGCTGTAATAAATATATTGTCGGGTTGCAGCAGTATACAACTTTTCTTCTGTATACCTTTCTACCATATTCTATACCCCTAGTGGTATACTGATTTGATTTGTGAAATTAGGTATACCCTTAATGTCGAAAAGAATGAACAACGTAATCAACAAGTACGTCTAAGAAATAGTTATGTCATTTAATGAAAGCTCAATTGGTATAGATATAACCAATTTAATTTCCTACCACGGCTATATAATCCTTTTCGGGTCGGACAAACTTAGAGAATATTGCAATGATATACCAGTTTAATGTTGCAGGTCCAGCCTTCCCAAAGTACAAGAAAAAGTAAATAATTTCCTATTATATACAATTATAGCACTCTCAAATAAAAGTATACTAGTTTAATTGAGTTTCAATATTTCAAACCAAATCGACAAAAAAAATATGCTACTGGATACCCTTTAGTATACAAAAAATAGCTACCATCAGCGATACCAAACAATAGGAGTTGATGTGTTGTGGGGTGGCTGTGGCATCATGCAATGCTGTCTTTGCAACTGATGTAGCCCTTCGTTCAGACCAAGTGCACCAGCATCGATAACAGAACTTTGTTCAGCACTGACGTTGATGTCTTCCACATCCATTGTCATCCCCTCTGAGTCTTCAGCTTCCATCATATCTAAAATGTCCGTCTGACCAAGATCTTTAGCTCCTTATGTTGAAGGAAGCTGAGATGGAACCCAGGGAACAACTGCTAGACACTCTTCAGACGAACCAGATGAGTTCTCATCCACATTTCCATCACCAACAGGCCTCAAAGTGCAAGTGTTGCTTCCCCATAAGACTTGATCTGTACAGGACGTAGAAGCTGGTTATGTTTGATATCAACCAGAAGTTCAGCAGGAATTGAACAAAACTAATGCGACCATAACAGTTTATAAATCATAACATATATGTAGTTACCACGAGGCAATGATGTAAGTCAGATGTGAAGTACTCTCTTTTATACACAGACCAGTATTGCATACACCTTAAATCTGAACCTCTTAAGACTTAGGAATAGACAACCCGCTCAGCATCTAGGCATAACATTTCCCGCTCAGCATCAGTTGGGAAGTTTTAATAAACTGTTTCAATCTAGAAACTACCTGATCGTGGTTTTTGGATATGTTGTAGCACTGTGAGTCTTCTTTCAAATGCCACAGAAAGCTGGTAGTTTGGATATTCCTGCAGCAAGATACAATTTTTTTTGTCAGGATGCGCGAAAACTAAAACAAGCAGTATTTCAGAATTTATAGTCCGACTTCAGATAATAAACTGTTTCAATCTAGAAACTACATGATCGTAGTTTTTGGATATGTTGTAGCACTGTGAGGCTCCTTTCAAACGCCGCAGAAATCTTGTGGTTCGGATATTCCTGCATCAAGATACAATTTTTTTCGTCAGGGTGCGAGAAAGCTGAAACAAGCTGCATTTTAGAACTTATGGTCTGAATTTCAAATAATTAGATGTGTTAATACTGAGGTGTTCAGATCATGATTTTTATATGAGTTGCAGCACAAATAGCCAGCTATTCAGCACTGCAAGCCGCTTATTATTCGGGCATCCCTATATCGAGATATAATTCTTATGATTATGCGCGGGTCTACGGTAGCAGTCTATTAGAGACAAAGAGTTGGCTCTTGAAAGAAAAACGATTATTACCTGAGTAAATCAACAAGCTACAAACTGAAACTCTTGCACACAGAGTTCTTCAAGTGCGTGAGTCGTCCGTAACTTGGGGGCAGCTGCAGGGAAATGTGATCGCTGGTGCGTCAATGCTGCAATCATACAAACAAAAAAAAAAAAAACAGTCAGGTTCAAGTTACAATGAGTTCGCTCGATGAAAGATATAATTATAGTTTATGAGCAGCATGGTGTTCTGCTCATCTATGTGAGCGAGCATGTTTAACATCAGTCGCACCAAGTATCGAACACAAAGTAAAAAAAAACTTATACCTCAGTGAGGACTAGAAGAACTCAAAGCTGGTTACTTTATGATTCAAAAGCAGACCTCGGGAATGTCTTAGGACATAATGCACCAGAATGGGTCCTTATATAGACACCTAAGACTTGTATTTTACTCCTTTTTAGACATGGTTTGTTTGGGCTCTTACTTATCTGAAAGGAATCAAATTCTGATGTGAGGAACATTATATTTGTAATGTGAGACTAATAAAGGGATACTGCAATAAATAACTATATCTTCACAGTTTTCTTAAAAAATGAGAAGCATCCTTGTGCAAACAAAATTGTACTGTATACTAATACACAAAAGAATACCTTCAAAAGTACAGAAATGCAGAAAACTAACAAATTCAACTGAGTTATCAAATATGTTGAGCAGTTGAGAACTAGAAGCACACTCCATGTCAGCTCCGCTCCAATTCATAAGGCGTGGTATCTTTGAACTACTTACAGATACATTTTAGGAAGCAATTAATCCTTGGTACTACGAAACATGTGAAGTTGATACTTCGTCAAGTGGTCCTTTAACTCTTTGACGATGTTAACATTGACATAATTGTTGATCTTGGGAGTATAATCATCATAGCTAGAAGGTGCAACATAATAATCCCAAGCCTAGAAAACACATACAAAACAACAGAATACTAATTACTTGCTATACATTACTTTGCTATAAACCACACATATACCAAAAATTCTACTTACCTTTTATTACATGTTGCACAAAGTGAACACAGATCAAACGACACACATAACTGGTATACCAAACAGTTAACGGAAAACACGGATCAATTGACAGTAATATAGTTAAGTGATAGTGGGTACAAATCCAGTGAAACAAGGTAATTTGGTATACTAACAAGGTATACCGTGAACAGTATACAATTAAAGCAAGGCTCCAAATAACTTATACACACATAACTGGTATACTATAGGGTACAGTATACTAAAGAAGGTATACCATAAGGGTATAGAGTATACTAAAGAAGGTATGCCATAGGATATACCGTAGAAGTATACAGTATACTAATAAAGGTATACCATAGGGGTCAAGGTTGACTTCAAATCGTCAATTATATTAAGATTAATATCGTATGCAATCTTTGGGGAGTATATTTTATGTAAGGGAAAATAATAATCCCAAACCTACAAAAAAATAGGAGTAGGGTGATATACTGAAGAGGTATACAGTTAAAAGTAAAAAATGTCAGTAACAGTGGGCGCAAATCCAGTGAAACGAAGTAATTTTTTATACTACAAAAAAATAAAAAAGTACCTTAGGCTCCGTAGTCTCCTCAACAGGAACAAGCGACATATTAGGTGCACTGTTACTACGTCGTCGACGTTTATAAACGTTTTTCAAGCTCAATTTTGAATGTCTAGGGTTTAACATTTGGGATCGATTTGAGAGAATGTAGAATCTAATTATACAAGCTCAATTTTAAAATCGGTGGAGTGTATGGATGATAGATTTTGGGGGAGATGGGGAAGATCAGAGAAATGGGAAGGGGCGGGAAAGGGGAAGGTGAGAGGGAAGGTGAGAGAAAGGGGGGAAGGGGAAATAGGTAGGGCTGTAAATAGTTTCAAATTTGTGGGTATAGAAATTATGAAGAGGTAGGTGGGGTAATTAGTTTCATTTTGATAGGCATATAGTGTAATAACCCCTAGAATTTTTAACCTCCTTGGTCATTATTTAGATAATTTTTAGTCATATGTTATGTTATTACCCTCCTTGGCCATTCAACCATTCTTTAAACATTTCATAATCATTTATTCCCAAAGCACATATTTTTCGAAGATCACCATTCTTTTCATCTCTCTCTTTCTCCTTTAATCTACATCTTCAAAACTATTACAATCCTTTGATTTCTTCAGTAGTTCTAGTTTTATACCAACTTTGTTTAGTAAAAGAATAGGAAAATTTTCAAAAATTAGGCAGCCCACTACCCAAATTACAAACAGGAGGCCGTATTTTTTTCATGCATAGCACCCATTTCTAAAATTACAAATTTCAGCACTCATTCATAATAAAAAAAAATCCTAGCTACCAAATCTCCCCCTCCCCAGCTACTAAGCCGCCGGCAGACACCCTCCCCTGCCAGTGGTGTCGTTACTTTTTTGTATTTTACTGAATTTTGGTTGTTTATTGCGTCTAAATCATTGCTTTGGACAAATTTAAACACAAAATCTCCACCCAAAAAATAAATTATATATGAATGTACATAGATAAATACGTAGCAATGAGAGAAATACAAAAATATATACAAAAAAAGTAAAAATTCATATAAACATCCTTAATATACAGATTTATTCACTCGTATATACACACTTATACAAATTTATACAATATTATACACGTGTATAAATTTTTATAAAATTGTATAAACTTGCGGCATACTGCTATCTCGGGAAAAGGGTGGCAGGTCGAGTAAGATTCAGAAATATGAGTCATTTTTGGTAATTTTCGTCTGTTGCTTGTCTTTTAGTGTAATTATCCCAAAAGAATATCAAAAGTGTGTAAACTTGGGTATAGTGTCACTGGAGAATTTCTTATTTTCTTGTTCCTTTTCTTTTTTGATGAACAAACATTACATACTCTAACTTATTCTTCGTTTTTAGATTGTTATGATTGTCCATCCTAACTTATTCTTATTTTTAGATTGCTATCATAGTATACCATGAATTAATGTTTACTATTAGATTGTTATCACTTCGATACTGTAAGAGTATATTGTATATCCCACACTTATTCTCCATTTGTTATTGTTAATATTGTATATCTTGGTTTATTCTTTATTTTTAGATTGTTATCTTTGTATATCCTGACTTTTTTTTTTTGGGTTATCATTGTATGATGTAAGAGTATATTATATACTCATGGCTTATTCTTCATTTTATATTGTTATCATCGTATACCCTAATTTATTATTCACTTTTAGATTGTTATTACTGCATACAACATGAGTATATTGTATACTCTTACAATATACAATGCTATTTTTCTTTGGAGAATGAATTTCAAAATAATATACCCTGGATTTTTTATTATTACTGTATATCTTGGAGTATATTGTATATTCTTACAGTATACAATAATATTTTTTCATTTGAAGAATGTTATATTTTAAAACAGTATGCTTCATTTTTTTGGGCTAATACTACAAGGGTATATAATATACTCTTGTAGTATACGATGCTATTTTTCCTTTTGGTGATGCTATGTTCTGAAACAGTATAATCCTTTGACATGACAACTTCATATTGTAAATCAATAGGCCTCAAAAGAATGTGAAAAGAGGAAAGGACCTAACGAATCATATGGAAGTTTTTTAAATAGAGAGCATTGGACACGGCTGAACATTTTTAAAATCAGCTAGGCCTAAACTTGAGACTAGATTACAATGACAGCACTTGAGCTACGACATATGTAATCACAAATATCGGGTTAGAAGCATTTTACTTTACAAAAGTGAGCGCCAATTGTACAGTTCCCAGGAATTGCCTCCAAATTTTTAGTGCAGACACCATTTTTGCAAAAATTTCTTAAGGGATGTCAAAATTAAAAAGTGCCACCGCGAAGAAAATTACAAAAAATGGCCTATATTTTTTAATTTTATCCGACCTGTCACTCTTTTTCCGAGATAGCAGTCTGTCGCAAGTTTACACAAGTTTATACAATTTTATACAAATTTATACATGTATATAAAATTGTATAAATTTGTATAAGTGTGTATATGCGAGTGAATAAATCTGTATATTAAGGATGCTTATATGAATTTTTACTTTTTTTGTGTATTTGTATTTCTGTCATTGCTACGCATTTATCTATGTATATTTATGTATAATTTATTTTTTGAGGGGAGATTTGTGTGTATAAACTTGTCCAAAGGAATGATTTAGACGCAATAAATAATATAAATTCATTAAAATATAAAAAAGTAACAACACTACTAGCGGGAAAGGGTGTCTGTCGGCGGCTTAGTGACTGGGGAGGGGGAGATTTGGTAGCTAGGGTATTTTTTATGAAGGAGTGCTAAAATTTGTAATTTTAGGGATGAGGGCTATGCATTAAAAAAATATGGCCTCCTATTTGTAATTTTGGGTAGTGGCTGTCTATTTTTGAAAATTTCTCAATTTCCTTATAGACGTTCCATTTTAGCCGGTGTTTTACCTGGGAATGTGCAGAAATAGTCACTTTTCGGCACGCCATTACAGTTAAGTAACCTTTTAAAAGCTCTTTGATTTTTAGCTATTTTTTGAACTGCATACTTTGTGGGCTGAACTTCAACCCTTGAGGCATAAAGTTCAACTTCAAATCTTTATGTCTTAACTTTAGACCTTCTATGCCTAAATTTCAGAAAGTTTGAAGTTCAGCTCACACGGACTGAAGTTCGAAAAAGTGGCTGAAAACTAAATAATTTTTAAATAAATAATTAAAAACTAAATGGTAGGGAGAGAAGTGGCTCGCTGACGAAATTTTTACGTTTTACCAGCTATTTTGGAATTTTTACACCAATTGTCCTCCGAATTCACTCTTTACATTCCTTAGCCGGTATATATAAATTACTATGATTTTGATGCATAGCCATTTTTGGACGCGTTAAATGATAATTATCCACCATTTTAAAATTAATTGGGGAATAGCCATTAGGCGCACATACACTCCATCAGCATTGACAAACAGCCCGGACTAGTCTCAGGTTTTTATACTGGGACTTTGAACTACACCTATTAAAAATCTCATTATTTTATAATGGGATAGTCCCCCTGGTGCTTTATATATATATAAAGTCTCATGTTGTTCAAAGTCCCAATATTTTATACTGGGATTGGTGTTTAAGTGATCCCAATATTTTATACTGGGACTTTGACCTAACATGTTCAAAATCCCAGTATAAAATATTGGGACTTGTCCGGAGGTGGCTATTTCTTAACAAATTTATTTTTGATGGTTACGGATCAATTAGCGCGCCAAACAGACTCCTACGCGAAATTTTTACTATAAATTATGCATTAATTATATATGATTATACACATATTATGCATTTGCCGACTACTTCATATTTAAGTGATTGCAGGAACAATATTTAGGTTAATTTCTCATTTTCCTATTTCAAGCAACAAGAGTCCAAAAAACACAATGAAGTATTTATATGGGGCTCATAGTAAAAAAATGTTTCAATATTCTCTATAGTCATCTCTCAGCAAACAACAAAGACAACAAGAACTTCCACTACTAGAAGCTGGGCCTATTTCGAGGGGAGGATTGGCGAGGGAGTTCCCAAGCAAAAAATATGGAGAAGGACTTCCCTCGCCAAAAGTGTCCTTTCCCTCGCCAAAATTCAAAAAAAAAAAAAAATTACACTGGATTGAGAATTCCCTCGCCATTCCAAATTTTTGAAAAATTCTATCTCCTACACGGCTTGGGAATTCCCTCGCCAAATTTTTTTTAAAAAAAATATTTAATACAGTTTGGGAATTCCCTCACAAAGCAGAAAAGAATAAAAAATCTCTCTCCTGATTGGCTTGGGAATTCCCTCGCTAATCAAAATCAACAGTTGTGTCAGGCGTTTGGCGAGGGACTTCCCTAGCCAAAGGGAAAATAAAATTTCTAACTATTTCATTTACAGCAACTTCGCACAAGCCCAAACTAAAACAAAACAAAAAACCTTCTCTCCCACCGTCGACCTCACTGCCTCCACCGTCGATCTCATGCTCCATTTAAATTTCTCCAGCAACTCCATTAAAATTTCTCCGGCAACTGTAGCAAGGTTCTCCCCGTTAAGGTAACAATCTACGTTAAATTTTTTATTAATTCTTAAGATTTTTTTTATTATTATCCCTCAAATCAATTAGACTAAATAATCATGAAATTTTTTGTGTAATGCCACAAATTCTTTAGCCTTACTTTGATTAGAGAAAGAGATAGGTGGGGTGTGATAATTTGCTATGAACACCTTTAGCCTTAGTTTTATTAATTAGGAAATAATTGTAATTGATAATTTGTGAGCTTAATTTGTGCATAATGGTGGTTGGTTAATTTGGTGAGATTTATGTAAAGCTCCATATAAACCTTGACCGTGAAACCAATGAAAAATAGTTAACTTGTTGAAAAAATAGTTCATGAACAAAAGAAGATTTAATTAGTAAAATAAATAAAATAAATACAACTAGTGTACAAGTGATATACTTTATTGCATTATTATAAATATATTTATTTGTAACCTTTGTGTAGATGGAATCTGGTGAAAATCGTAGTTGGATGCATAATAGATTTTATGAAAATATGGGTTTGCAGAAATCATTCGTAGATGGGGTTGAGCACTTTATTTGTAAAGCTATATTGCTTCCGGAATATATGAGAGAGTGTAAAATCAAATGTCCTTGTTTGAAATGCAAGTGTAGCAATGTGCAACGAATAGATGTCGTTGTTCTACATCTTTATAATAAAAGGATTTATGCCCAATTATTTTGTGTGGACTGCACATGGAGAGTCTAACCCTAGTGTCGATGAGGTCAACAACTAAAATGAATATGTTGGGGTTAGTGGAGCATATGTCGGGTATAACTATCCTATGCATGAAATGATAAATGATGCATGTGGGATGTACCAAGGGGAACCATCTCAACCTACTTTTGAAAAGTTACCAAATGATGAGGCGAAGCTTTTTTATGAACAGTTGGAAGAAGCTAGTCGTCCATTTTACGAGGGGGCGACGCATTCTAAGTTTTCCGTTGTAGTTAGATTACTTAGTATAAAATCAGATTATAATATATTTCAAGGAGGCATGGATGAGATCATTGGACTTACGGATGAACTAAACCTAAGTAACTTGGTGCTGCCTACCTCGTACTACGATTCAAAAAAATTGGTTTCATTTTTAGGGCTATCTTCAGAAAGAATTCACTGTTGTAAGAAGGGTTGCATGTTATTCTATAAGGAATATCCGATCTTTGAATTTTGTAAATTTTCTGGTGAGGCTCGTTATAAGCCGGTCAGAAATGCTAAACAGAAAAAGATCTCTGTTAAAGCGATGCATTACTTACCTCTTATACCAAGGTTAAAGAGGTTGTATGCGTCAATAAGCTTTGCTCCTCATATGAGATGACATCATGAACGTGCAAAACAACCTGGTATTATATGTCACCCATCTTATGGCGAAGCATGGAAGCATTTTGATAGGGTTTATCCTGGATTTGCTAGTGAACCTAGAAACATCCGGTTGGGTTTAAGTTCTGATGGGTTCACTCCATTTGCTATCTCTGCCGTCCCATATTCTTGCTGGACTGTATTCGTCACACCATATAATCTACCACCAGAAATGTGTATGACAAGTCCATATATTTTTCTGACTTGCATTATCCCTGGTCCTACTAACCCAAAAAGCTCGATTGATGTATTTTTGCAGCCTTTGATTGATGAGTTACAAATATTGTGGCACGAAGGTGTTGAAACATATGATTGTTCAACTAAACAAAATTTTAGCTTGCATGCTTATTTGATGTGGATAATGAATGATTTTCCTGCGTATGGAATGTTGTCTGGTTGGTCCACTACTGGTAAGTTTTCTTGTCCTATTTGTATGGAAGATACAAAAGTATTTTATTTGAAAAATGGACGTAAGTACACATGGTTCGACTGTCAACGCCAGTTTCTGCCAGATGACCATCCGTTTAGGAGAAACACTAGTGCATTCATGAAAAACAAGGATGATTTTGATGACCCTCCACAAAGGTTGAATAGCCATGAAGTTTGGGCCAGGGTTCAGGGGTATCCTAAGGCAAAGGAGCAACAACCATTACCTAGAATCCTGGGTTTTTGTGTTACACACAATTGGACGTAGCAAAGCATATTCTGGAAACTTCCTTATTGGAAGGGTAATCTTCTTCGACACAATCTGGATCCAATGCACATTGAATTTTTTTTTGATGCTGTGTTTCACACTGTGATGGATGTAAACAATAAAACAAAAGACAACTTGAAGGCAAGGTTAGACATTCAGGCATACTGTCGCTAACCAGAATTGCACCTACAATCAGATAGGGTAAAGGTTCAAAAACCGACTGCCAATTACACTTTTGACTTGGATTAGAGAAGAATGATTTGTGAGTGGTTACAAAATATGAAGTTTCCTGATGGTTGCGCTTCAAATATATCCAAACATGTGGACATGATAGAAGGTAAGCTGATTGTAATAAAAAAACCATGATTGTTATGTTTTCATGGAAAACTTGCTGCCAATTGCATTCAATGGGTTGCCTGATACAATTTGGAAACCCCTTACCGAAATGACCATTTTTTTCAAAGACTTGTGTTCTGAAACATTAAGGGAGGAAAATCTTCTGATGATGGAAGCTAATATTCCCGTGATCTTAACTAAATTGAACAAGATCTTTCCCCTTGGTTTCTTCAATGTGATGGAACATCTGCCTATGCACCTAGTGGAAGAAGCAAGGCATGGAGGTCCAGTTCAAGGTAGATGGATGCATCCCACCAAAAGGTTAGTTTGCGTCCTAATTTTTTAAAAAATATTAATACAAATTATATAACGAAATATGTTGTGCAGGACTGTTGGTAAGTGTAAATGGTCAGCAAAAAATAGAAATAGAATTGAGGGGTCGATATGCGAGGTGTATCTTGTTAGGGAAACTTCCCATTTCTGTTCCTATTATTTCAGGGAAGATGTGTCATCTCTAAAGAGTAGGCCGAATCGGCATGATGATGGTGGGAGCGGAAATACATTGTATCCTCAATTTTCCATATTCAATCATCCTGGTAGAGGATCAAAACAGGGTTCGCAAAAAGAATTCAGCAACATCGATAAAAAAGTAGCTACGACACATGTATTATTGAATTGTCCCGAAGTGCAGCCCTTTTACAGGTAATTGTTAATTTCTACAACTAACATAAATTCGAGGGAAGAGGAAGCAGTTGACCAATGCAATTTTATATTGTGCATAGCAGGTTATATGTAAGTTGCTTTGGGCATGATGCTGTTACTGATAATTTCTCAGAGTGGTTTAGAGAATACGTAAGTATTTATGTATTAAATCATACCATGTCTTGAATACTCTATTTCAAATTATGCCACGTATATTCTAATTAATAAATTGCCATGACACCATTTAGGTTTACAATTCTGATAATGGAGTCAATCATCCAATGTTCTGTAATTTAGCCTTGGGCCCCGTTTATAAGTACAAACAGATGTCTAAGTACTTTATCAATGGGTTTAAGTTTCATACGAAGGAATGATCCATGGTAATTGCGGGGTGTGGGTTAATGCAGGCACAGGTGAAGGTAGTTTTGACTACTATGGTGTGATCCAGGAAATATTAGAGCTAGACTTTAATGGTTCTCCTTGTAAAAAATTGGTGCTCTTTCGGTGTGAGTGGTTTGATCCAACCCCACATAAAGGTAAAAAGGCACATCAGAAATATAATATAGTTGAGGTCAATCACACCAAAAAGTATGCACATTACGATCCATTCATTATTGCTCAAAACGTGAAACAAGTGTACTACGTTCCTTATCCAAGGTGCAAAAATAAGGTCAAGAACAAGGCTAAAGCGAATTGGTGGGTTTTTTTAAAAGCCAAGCCGGTTGGAAGAGTGGAGGTGGATGATGCATTGGATGAAGCATACCAAAATGACATTTCCAGTGTGCAGGATATTGTGGATGAAGAATTACCCGATGAGTTGCATCAGGGTGTGGAGTATTTTGAAGAATTTGATTATCAAACCTTTACCCAGACTATGGAGACATCTTTGGAAAACGAAGAGGAAGAGTTTATTGAAGAAAATGATTCAACTGAGGATGAATAATTGATGAAACAGAAGCAAGCGATGATGACTGATGTTAGTAGAAGTATATTTGCTTACAATATTTTTTTTGAAACATGTTTAGTTATTTTTCTTTAATTGATTAAGGTTATCCATAGTGTTTATAATAATTTTTTTTTATACATTTGAGTTTTTATTGATATTAATTTAATTTTTTTTCCAGATATGGCATCTCGAGGGAGGAATGGTCCCAAGACCCGTGGTGGTCGGACTACGAGTTGTACAACATCATCTTCAACATGGCATACTACATCTCCGATGTTAGCATTGACACCGACTACAGAACTGCTCGGCTTAGTAAGTACATATCCTCCCCACTTTTTTACCAGGCCCCCAGCACTCCAGTATTCCATCCTACATATACACCTGCTACATCTTTCCACTCTATGCCATCGCCGGGCCCCCACTATCAATTTGGCCTGCCTGCTGGCCCATCTTTCCATTCTATGCCTCTAGTAGGCTACTCCCCCCAGCCGGTGCATATACCAGGCCCTTCATTTTATACATATTCAACACTGGGGACATCTAGCATGATGATGATACCTACGCCGAGCATACGTCCCCAGCATATCCCATATGCATCCCCTGCCACGACCAGTACTGAACCATCTGCATCACAAGAAACATGCCCGAGTTCGAGTTGTCCTTCAGGTACTGGGTCACCTGTTCCTGAGACGCAGGAAAATTCTACTTCATCTGTCACCACTACTGCAAAGAAAGGTAGAAAGAAACGTACTTCTACCAATGTACAGTTACCTGGTGGTGTGGGAACAACAGATGACTGTGGTAGGTTGATCATCAAGCCTAGTGGAGACGGGTAAGTATTGTTATATATAAAGGTTAAATAATCAACTATTTAAAAGAATCTCTATACATTTATATAGTTGATTATATTTAATAGAATGCATGTTTATTCCATCGGAGAAGGCAGTTAAGCTTGTAAAGAAATCCATGTCTCCACACTTTATGGAGGGTTGGCCGTCTTGGGAAAAAATACCCGTGTTCGTTAGACATCGCATGTTCGAACAGTTTAAGGTATTAATATCTTTGGTATTTTGGCATTTTAACACTAAACTTTATTTGTAATTTTTATTTATATTATGTTGTGTTTCAGAACAAGTATTCGTGGGACTCTGAATATGATGAGTTTGTTTGGGGAAATTTTGAGAAGAAAGCTGCGCAAAGGCTCAGTGATGGATTATCAAAATTCAGACTTAGAGGAATTGTTCCGAACTGGATTTATACCCAAAAGTGGGAAAGACTCAAATTATTGGTAGTCCCCAGAATTCATAGCCCAGAACGAGCAAGCAAAGAAAAACCGAGCATCGGCGAAGGATGACTCGCTGCATACTTGTGGCTCAGTTAGTTTGGCAACCCATCGAGCTAGATATGTAAGTCTTTATAAATTTTAATCCAATTATAAACTAATTAAAAGCTATTTTTAAGTTTTCTTAATCCGTTTGCATTGTATAGGAAGCGGAACATGGGCCTGTAAGTGATATTGAATTTTACCGGTTGTTCCATCATGTATATGATGAAAATAGAAATGCAGTCAAATGGGTCAAGCCACGTGCCCAACAGCTAGATGTAAGTATTCCTAACATTTTTTGAATTATTTATCACAATTCTTAAAGTAATTGTAGCAAAGTTATATTTTTTTTATAGGAACACTATAAAGCTGCTTATGAACGATGGGTTGAAACCCAAGGATCAGGGGTAGAAGAAGGTGCTGCTAAACCCACCCTGGAAGAAGAAGCTGCAATGTTCGTGGAAGCGGGTGGTGGCTACAATAACAAAAATAGATCCTATGGTGTTGGTCCTTCACGTTACAAGAAGCCGTCAAGAATAGGTATTGTTAATACTTACGCATCTTCTTCTTCTTCTTCTTCTTCTTCTTCTTCTTCTTCCGGTGCTACACAGAATGTGGATTCAGTTTTGCAAGCTAAATTGGAAGAGATGGAGAAAAGGTTAGCGGAACAAGAAAAGGAACGTGAAGAGATAGAGAAAAGGTTAGGGGAACAAGAAAAGGAACGTGAAGAGATAGAGAAAAGGCTAGCGGAACAAGATCTGGAACGCCAAGCGGACCGTGAAAAGATGGAAAAATTAGAGTCCTTGGTGTCGAGCTATATTATGGGAAGGAAAAATGAAAATGATTCTCGATAGTTTTTATTTCTGTGTCGAATTAAACTTGATAGTGGGACGTGTTAAGCAAGTTTATGAATGATTTTTATATGTTTTAGTTGTTTGTATTGATGAACAGTGTATGAAACCAGGACGTAGATTAGTTTAATTGCCCATGGTGGCTTTATGTTATGTTAGACATGTTGTTATACTTCTGATGCTGTTGATACAGGTATATTTGGTTGTTCTGGATGCTTTTAGCGATATTTCTAATTGTTTTGTTGAGCAGGTTTTTATTAATGTCGAGGGAATTCCCTCTCCAAACGCAAAAAAAAAAAAAAATTAATGGACTGCGAGGAAATTCCCTCGCCAAAATTAATAATTTCTTTTTACTTGTTTGGCTAGGGAGTTCCCTCGCCAAACAAGAAAAATAATAAAATTTTGGGTAAATTCGGCTAGGGAGTTCCCTCACCAAACAAGTAAAATAAATAATATTTGGTTAAATTTGGCTAGGGAACTCCCTCGCCGAATTAAACTGACACATTGAGCCTACAAATCAGTGCGCTAGGCTCTCCCTCGTCAAAATTGCTTTACTACGAGCCGAGGCGCGTGCAGCTAGGGAGTTCCCTCTCCATCGCGCATTTGGAGAGGGAACTCCCTCGCCGATCTCCCTCATAAAACGCGTTAATTCTAGTAGTGTTCGAACCAAAAATTGACTAGGGTCTCAATCTAATAAAAATATTTCTGTATTCATATGAATTTGTGGTTACATGACCATTTTTGTTAATATTCAAGAAGGTGGAGGTATCCACTTATCACCTTGAATGAAATTCTGAATCGAGTAAGAAGAAACATGTTCTGCTGGAATTTGACTACTCCATGGAACTCTTCCTGTTATATTAGCCCCAAGACCAGTATTATTAAATTCACCATAATAAAGTGTGCTCAAAGCAAAGTCACCATTCCAAGGCATCCATCCATCAGGATTTATCAATACCTCCAAGTAACAATCTATAAAAACCGTCCTTGAATACTCTTTCCATGGTCTTCCAAGGTAATTTCTATGCACTTTTGGATTACTATGGTACAATGTCATGTACGCTTCAGTTCCATTGACCGAACAATTTTGGAACACATACCCGGTTGATTGACCGGGGTCTAGTCTACCATGGGCTGTAACTGTATTAGTCTCGCCCTTTTCTGGATTCAGTAAGCGGGGTGAGACTAGAATGTTACAGTCCTGGAAAATTGCAGCTGCGTTACCAAAGATGAAGTCAACGTTGCCTTGAATGAGACATGATTTGTAATATTGGCGTAAAGATTGGGTGTAGAGTGTATCTTGGTTGCTAAGAAATTCACAATTTTCAATCACGGAAAGATCGCTATCGGAACGGAAGGCTACTGCTTGTCCAGCACCAATACCAGCTGTGTTTTGGATTGTTAGGCCACTGGCCATGAATCCATCTCCACTTACACCTGTTTTAGACAATTCAACGTCAAGCTGAGGTCAATTGCCAAAGATGATTCAAGTTATAGCTCACTATATTGTAACTCTTCATGATTGATCATGACTTCAAGGTGCACATGCAATATAATATACAAAGATTTATAATTTCAATTATTATTTTTGATAAATAACTTCAAAGTTTCTCAGTAAGACAGATAGAAGGTGCATGTAGAAGACAACAATAATTGCTCAAGCAATGCCGAACAATCTAAATTATTAGTAGTACAAATATTAAATTTTGAGGTGAAATATTATGTGTAGGAACATTTTCAAGCAAACTGAATATAAGATAAAATAAATTGAGATATGACGAACTAAAAGAGTGAAGAAGGATGTACTGGGTGTTATTTAAAGCTTCAATCTTTAATCAGACCAAAAACAATAAACATTTCTCAAAATTAGTATACTACGTATGTCAGAGCTAGCAATGATTGATGAAAGAGGGATGGTTTTAGCCATTCTATGCAATGTAACAACAAATGACGTACGACAATAACAAGGAGACAAAATATTACTCCTGCACCGCGAATTGAAGGCTTATAATTATTCAGGCCGTCCTTAATTTTGTCTAAACTTTTCAAATTTTTTCTGCTTCCATATCAGTCCTACTTTTCTAGGAGTACTTCTTACTATTCACATCTTAATTGTAGTAATTATATTAACTAAATAATTTTCCAGAGTAACCATCAGGTATGCAGAGCTACTGGTCGATCACATTGCATAGAGTCCATTAAAAATAAGGTGCCACCTAATAGAGTTTCTCTCAAGGATCAAATCGGAGATTCAGGTAAAATATGAAAGGATCCTATCGACTATATATCTAAAATTAATTAAATAAACTAGAAGGACGCAATGCAGATATAGATAACAAAAACAAATTTAGAAGAAGGAAAAATTATACTGTATAAACAATGTTAGATCAATAATTTTACAAGTAGCCATATTTTTTCATAATTTATGATCTTTTTATGCATAATATAATGTTGCTTACTATATGCATACTGAGTATAGCGGCTATTTATACATGTAAAACTAATTTTAAAAATTATGAGCAAAACAATACTTTCTCCGTTCCAAAATGGTTGTCATAGTTTGACTTGGAGCAGGATTTAAGAAATGTGGTAAGACTTTTGAAACTTGTGGTCCAAAATAAGTCATACATAAATGTGTCTATAAAGCATTTCATTAAGGGTAAAGTAGTAATTTCAACTAAAAAATGTTTCCAAATTTAGAATTGTGTCATTCTTTTTAGAACGGACTAATAATGAAATAGTGTCATCCATTTTAGAACGGATAGAGTAATTCACTTACCAACGGTGGCAGATTCATATGTAGTCATTCCAGTCATTTGTCCAACATTCAATGATCCCGTAATTATAGTTTTGCCGATTCCATCTCCCAAAAATACCACATTTTTCTTCTCTAACGAAACTCGAACTATCTCATCATACAACCCAGTCTTAATCCATATAACAAACTTTTCGGGTCCCAAATTATCTGGGGTCGCATTCACAGCTTCTTGTACCATCTTATAATCACATCCACCCTCTTTACAAACCGTCACGTTCGGGTTCAAACTTGTGGGGACACTACCTTTGAACCCGAAACCCGACCTCGAACCAGAAACAGGTTCCCAGAACCCGTCCCGCTCTGTCTTGGGTGGACCCCATGGTCCGGTGTCATTCCCATGAATGTCATAATTTACCATCATCCATAAAGCATTTGTAGTAAATCCAATTAAAGTGTTCATTGCCTCTAACGCATTGGCTACTTGAAGTGTTTCATTTACTTTCACTAAATTCGAAGAGCAGCCCATGTGGTACCCTAATGCTGCGCTCATCCATGCACGAGCATCCTTGATTTCACCACTTGTCAATGCAACAGTTGTTAGATTGTACCTATATCGAAGGCAGATTAATTCATAACTTAAATTTAATTTGATAAATAGACAAAGTTTCTGTTGGAGGGTCCATCAGTATCTAATAAATTAAAAATACTTTGTTTATAAATCAACTTTTATGTTCTCACCAAGGAAACAATTCTGATTCATAATTAAATAATACTCCCTCTGTTTCAAAAAGGATGAACCTATTACTATTTGAAGGGTCAAACAAGATTATGTTTGACCACATATCTTACAAATATTTTCTAACTATTTTGAATTGTTAACTATTGTGACTTATAGTATTTTTCATGTAGTTTCTAAATATATAAATTTTATTTCAAAAAATTTAAAAATTTGATGTGTAAATTCCCGGTCAAAATTAGTCAATTTGACCCTCGTACTCCGCAAAGGTTCATCCTTTTTGAAACGGAGGGAGTATATATATGAAACTTTCGATATATTTATAATTTACGAAAAAATAAAATACTAAATGTAGTTGAACAAGCAAGTATTAGTACACTATAACTGCCTCTCACCTATATGTCGAATAGTTGAATCCCAGCAAACAATTTTTCGCGGCGACGGTAAGGTTCACGTTGCCTGCAGAGGTGTCGAGGAGGTTCTTAACCATTGATTGAGCATTTGTGAGATTCTGAGAAGAGATGCTCAATGCTGACAAGATGATTTGTATGGTTGTTAAATTTGATGGGAAGTGAGAAGGGTCTGTTAAAGAAGCTTCACATGTTGATGGGTCACGTGAAGCTCTGCAAGCTCCTTGGATTTCAACTGGATTATTATTAGGAGATGGTGAAGGAGAAGGAGGGAATTGGGAGGAAGAGAGAGAGAACAAGAGGAAAAGAGGGAGTAGTGTTAGAGAGAAATGAAGAGAAGCCATTGAGTTGAAATGAACAGAAATTTGTTAAGTAGTACTACTACTAAATTACAACATGGTTTGGTATTTTAAAGGTAAGACTTTTATAGGTTTTGTCTTCTGCATGGTTTATGAGTTGGCACTTGGCTGTTCTGGGGTTTAGTAGTTTGGAAACCAGATTAATTAACATATATGGTAAGTGAATAAGTGTGGAATTCGTTTATTTAAAAAGATTCAAATTATTATGTACGGTTGGATTTATCGGAATAAAAGAGTCCATCTATAAAAGGGTGCTCTTAATATCTATCCAGGTATACAGTAGTAATAGGCTCAGATAAACATACTGATTTCTTTACAGCTCTTCCTACTCTCTACTAAATAATTTAGGTGTTTAGACTGTGGATAAAGGGGTTGATCTGTCAAGTACGTGACAACCACCGACGGCCAGTAATTCCAGCCACGGTTCAAGATCCTACCGTTTCCGCTTAGGAGAACAACAAGTAAGTACTCGGTTTATGTTTAAACAATCTATTTAGTATAGATTTGTTGTTATATGAATATATGCATATTTGTATCCTTCATGTACATATATACATGGACATGGAACTAGAATATATAGATGGTATTTGGCACTTGGCAAAATTTTGCAACTCGATCGTCTTTTTGTAACGCCTTATCTTCCTCTTCATTTAAGGTGGAGCGTTTCGGACTTCTTTTTCAGTCAAATTCTCCTCTCTTCTTCGATTTTAACTTTCTTTCATTGATTTAATTTGTCGCGTTAAGAACAAGTGACGTCCAGATATAGTCAAATTTTCGACAATATAATTAAGTAAGATGTGTTAAGAGTATTAAGTAGCAAACCCAAAGTTCGCTATCTAAATGAATATATATTTTACCCTTCTATGTATTCTTCTATATACGCTAATGTATTAATGAATATATATTAGGGCGGGGGTGGAGTGGCACGGGAGAAAGGAGGAAGTTTCACGGGTGAGAATGGGGACAAACTAGAGGTTTTGGAAGGTGGTGTTAAGCATCTGCCTCTCAAGGTGTCGGTTGAAAATAATGATTTCTGACGAAATGAAACTACCTCATCTTCATTTTAACTTTATTTATTTGGAGATGCAATCAATCTTCTAGTTGTAAGCATTTGGAAGATCTATTATAAAACTGAAGCAAACTACATTTGACTTATTCCTCTCTTAGGTGGAGCTTATACAGTTGTTTTCTTCCCTATATAAACGTTTGATTGAAAATTTTTTAAGAATATTTTTTCTGGTTTGACTTAATCAAAGTAGAAATTATTTATAAGTCAAAGGCTTATATTGTTATTTAATACTACAAGTTTGTCGACGCACAAGGACGAAAATTAGAAAGTCTTTTTGGGTCCAAACTTGTACAATTTGTTAAGTTATATGATGTTTGGCATTTTATGCCTATATTTCCTTAATATTTCTGCATATTTGAGCTTGTTTTGCACTCGTTTTATAGTTTGTGAATGTGATTTTACACTGAGTTTATGTTGTGCGTGTGTAGGTTGTTACACGGTGTATTTGGAGCTTTAAGGAGCTTGATTTATCAAGAATTGATTGAAGGTTGTCCCAGCGCGTTCCGAGGCGCGGGGCGCCCGTTATAGCACCCCGTGTGCGGTTTTTCACTTCCTATTTCGTCTAGGATTGGGTCTAACTTATTACTAGGTGTTTGTAAACTCTATAAATACTCTTTTACTTAGTTTTTGAGAGGAGTTCAGACTTTGGAGCAAGTTTTGGAGGAGAGGGGAGGAGCCCTAGATGTCTTCTACACAAGTTCTTTCTCTCTTTCTCTTATTATTCTCTTTAATTCTATAGTTTGTTTGTTCTAGGGTTAGAGTAAATACATGAAGGTTGATGTTTGAAAGTTGATTTCTATATATTGATTTACCATTATGGATTGTTTATTCTTTCTTGATCATAATTGTTTGATTATTGAGGCCTGATAATTGAACACTATCTATGGTTTTTAGATTGAACTCGAAAGAGGGAATTTAATTACGTAATAAGAAAGAATAGAACTAGTTTGTGAACCCGGGCATCGGGGAACCAATTTGTGAGTAGGATAGACATATACTTGCTCGCCTAGTTTAACTCATTACAGAATTCGTTAATGCGTGCACGTGATTCAACCCATAGACATATAGGGATTGGAGTAGCCTGCATAGACCGTGAAGAATCGAAAGGTTTTCATGGGTACATTTAACCTGTAGTTAGCAATCTAGGAAATCAAGAAGTAGAATCAACTGGAAAACTCAACTGGATTGTTCGTAACTCTGACCCGGGACCGTCATCTTTTATTGATAACAACTTAGAATTTGCTCTGTTACTTGATTTCAATTACTTGTTTTAATTACTGCATTTAGTTAGTAAAATCTCAACCATTGGAAAAAGATCCCTGAATAGTTCTTAGGAAATTGTTTGCTAGAATTCAGTCTGAATAGTCCTCGTGGGAACGATACTCGATTTATCACTTTATTACTTGTCGACCGCGTATACTTGCGTGTGCGTTTGGGAGCAACAAGTTTTTGGCGCTGTTGCCGGGGACTAAATAATTGACTGATTTCTTTGTGAACGATTACTTATTTTCTATTCAGGTTTAATTTTTGTTTAGTTTAGTATTGTGTTACTTGTCTTATCATGGCATCTTTTAATGAAAATTGGTCGAGTGGGTTTAATTCTAATTTTGATGATCTTTGTCTGCTTTGCGGAGGAACCCACTTGTGGGAAAATTGTCCAACTCTTTCAACCCTCCGAGACTGGTTATGTGAATTTTCTACCACCTTTGATTGGAATTTTTGTAAATTGTGTGGTGGTCGGTGGAATGATTGTCCTAAGTGTCATACTCCTTCCCCCAATAATTGTTGTGATGATTCTAATGATATTTGTGAGTTTGACAGGAGCGATAAAGTGCAGGTTGTTAGCGAAACTTGGCTAATGGAGCAAGCCAAACTCTTAGAAGCTTATGGGGATTTCAGAAGCGACCTTACAAATATGACGAGGCAATTTATGGAAGAAAGAGTGGAGCTTGGACAAGAGTTTGATCAATTTGGTTTAGCTATTCACGACTTGGAGGAGAATTTGAGTGATATGGTTGAGGTGTCTAATGCCCAATTATCAGTTGTCGTGAATAGTAGATTTGAGATAGAAGAGCTTAGAAGCCAATTTGAGGAGCAAAAAGTGGAATTCCTACCATTCGACCAAATATTAGTTGATGATGCCAAGGTTGAAAAAATTACATTAGAGTCAAGTGAGGAAATAGAAAACATCATATTTGAGGACTCTAGTGTTTGTGCAAGTGAGGATGTCAAAAGCAATGCAACTTTAAAATTGAAGCGCATTGGACCTCATTCCAATCATTTTTCAACATTGTGTTTGGATGGTGACATGAAAATAGAGCCACCCGAGCCTATGAAGAAACCAAGGGAGGAGGAACAAGGTGCTTATATTTTAAAGTTTGTGATGCCGAGGAGACAAAACGATATCCCTCATGTAAAGGCCAAGAAGTGCAAAATGCGACATTGGTTGCTTGGTCCTTTTGTATTTTTTCCACCACCCCAATACCATAGTCGTAAGCTTGAGGCAAAGTTGGGGATTCAATTCATTAGTTCAAGGTGGAGACAAAAGTGATGAAGTTGTCTTCGTCGCGCCACGACGTTAACTAAGGCGCTTCTTGGGAGGCAACCCAATTTGCTTGCTTTACTTTTATTTATTTTTATTAGTATTTTTATGGTTGTATATTACTTTGGGTGATTCTTTGGATTGCAGGTTCATGTAATGTCGAGGCTAAGTGTTGGGTGTCCTCACCCTTGCCCAATATTGATGACTTGATGAGGGAAGTCTGAGTACCTCATACGATATGGAAGCTTGGAGGATGCTAGCACCAAGGACTAGAATCTTCAGGGAAGTTTTCTTTACCTTGCACTTTCTTATTTTTAGCACTGAGGACAGTGCTTAGTTTAAGTGTGGGGTGGGGAACTACCCTTTATCTATTTTTGAGGTTAGGGATGCATGTACCATAGGATTTTTGTTTTGTCACTTGACTTTATTTTGATTTATTTCTTGTTTTAATATATGAAAAAAAAAAATTAGAAAACCAATGAAAAATTCCAAAAAGATTTTCCTTTTAGTTTTATTAGTGGTACATGTCATCCACCCCGTAGTTTTTCTTATGGCCTCGGTTCTTTTCCACGGGGAGCCTTTGAACCGGGTAGTATTTTTATTTTTAGGATTAGGATAGTTAGTTGTAGATGACCCTAGACGTAGGAAAGAGGTAGAATGCTAGGTGCCGTTGATGTGTTTGATACCGGTGGACTTGGACTTGATTGCATGTGCTATTTGTGGTGTCCTTGAGTTTTAATTTTGATGCATGCCTAGGAAAAACATGGAACGACCCCCTTGAGATGCTTGAGTCCGCTTGCTTGACTTGATTGTGAACCCTTGTGCATTAGTGCTTAATTTTCCACAAGTTGCACTCTAGATGCTTGATTGAGAGTTGTTGACGGAACCTTTTTGTGTGGATCGTGTGCAATGTGTGTTGTGAGGCATATTTTTATTATACTCCATGTTGCATATTAATGTCTAGAACTTGCCCCGTGTGTGTGCAAAGCGAAATCCTAGGTTTGCTCTAGTCGGGAAATGATACAAGGCCTTCTTTTGATTTGCCTACCCTTACATATATACCTTGGAAAAAATTGTTGTTGTGATTTCTTTGACCCTTTTTGTTGGCACCCACACCTCGAGCCTACCCATTTGTTCTAAATTGACTCTTTTGGCCCTTACTCCTTAAGCACTTTATTGATATTGTGTAATTGATTGGAGTTGTGGTTAGATTTTTGGAGGTTTTTGAGTGGAGCTAATGAAGAGGGATAATTTTAAATTTGTGAAGTAGTGAAAAGCATTGGCAAGGTTGGATGAAATTGAAAAAGAAAAGAAAAAAAAATAGCAAAGAAAGAAAAAAATTGTGGAAAAAGAAATAAAAAAGAGAAAAAGATATTCATTCCTTGCTAGTGTGTGCTTAATAGAAAAGTTTCTACTTGTGAGAAGGTGTATGTGAAAGTTGTTGATTGGGTGGCTTTGATGAGATTTGTGCTTAATTAATTGTGATGTATTAAAGTGCTTAGGGAGGTAGTCACTATTACCATATTTATCCTACCCGCCCCTTAGCCTACATTACGACCTTTCTAAAGTTCTAGTTAATCCCGATTGGAGTGAGCTTATATTAGTGGAGTCCTACACTACGAGCAAGCCTATGGTACATTGTGTGTGACATGTGAGCTTTTCATGAGAGTGAGTGAATTCGTTTGTTATTATCCCCATTCTATTTTTGATATTCATGGTTGTGTGTGTTACTTAGGGGGGGGGGCACTCTTTTGCTTCATATTGGTGAGGGCACGTGGTTTGCATGAAATAGGTGAAGTTGATGGCTTCTTGGTTGAGTAGATAGATGTGATTTTGTGGGAGCATGGTTGCATTAAGTTGAGTTTGTGCATTTGAGCTATTTTGGGGTGGTTGTTTCTATATTTTTGATTTTGATAATTTGTTGGCATGTTGTGGATCCATAATAGTCATGTGTGCATTGGTTCAATGGTCGGTATCAACCATAGTCATAGGCAGACCTGTTTTACCTAGGTTGGGGAAGTGAGATGTGACTTACTCGAGGGCGAGCAAGGGTTCAAGTGTGGGGTGGCGATGTTTGGCATTTTATGCCTATATTTCCTTAATATTTCCGCATATTTGAGCTTGTTTTGCACTCGTTTTATAGTTTGTGAATGTGATTTTACACTGAGTTTATGTTGTGCGTGTGTAGGTTGTTACGCGGTGTATTTGGAGCTTTAAGGAGCTTGATTTATCAAGAATTGATTGAAGGATGATTGAGGATTGGATTGAGCACACGAGAGCACGACACGAGCGAGATTTCGGAGCAAGGAAGGAGCAGTTTGGCTGGGCGCTGTGGGGCACGTGGGGCGCCAGTTATAGCGCCCAGTGCCCCAGCGCTATAACCCACGTGGGGCGCCCCCAAAAGCGCCCAAAATCTGACGTTACTGGTTGTCCCAGCGCGTTCCGAGGCGCGGGGCGCCCGTTATAGCACCCCGTGTGCGGTTTTTCACTTCCTATTTCGTCTAGGATTGGGTCTAACTTATTACTAGGTGTTTGTAAACTCTATAAATACTCTTTTACTTAGTTTTTGAGAGGAGTTCAGACTTTGGAGCAAGTTTTGGAGGAGAGGGGAGGAGCCCTAGATGTCTTCTACACAAGTTCTTTCTCTCTTTCTCTTATTATTCTCTTTAATTCTATAGTTTGTTTGTTCTAGGGTTAGAGTAAATACATGAAGGTTGATGTTTGAAAGTTGATTTCTATATATTGATTTACCATTATGGATTGTTTATTCTTTCTTGATCATAATTGTTTGATTATTGAGGCCTGATAATTGAACACTATCTATGGTTTTTAGATTGAACTCGAAAGAGGGAAGGTAATTACGTAGTAAGAAAGAATAGAACTAGTTTGTGAACCCGGGCATCGGGGAACCAATTTGTGAGTAGGATAGACATATACTTGCTCGCCTAGTTTAACTCATTACAGAATTCGTTAATGCGTGCACGCGATTCAACCCATAGACATATAGGGATTGGAGTAGCCTGCATAGACCGTGAAGAATCGAAAGGTTTTCATGGGTACATTTAACCTGTAGTTAGCAATCTAGGAAATCAAGAAGTAGAATCAACTGGAAAACTCAACTGGATTGTTCGTAACTCTGACCCGGGACCGTCATTTTTTATTGATAACAACTTAGAATTTGCTCTGTTACTTGATTTCAATTACTTGTTTTAATTACTGCATTTAGTTAGTAAAATCTCAACCATTGGAAAAAGATCCCTGAATAGTTCTTAGGAAATTGTTTGCTAGAATTCAGTCTGAATAGTCCTCGTGGGAACGATGCTCGATTTATCACTTTATTACTTGTCGACCGCGTATACTTGCGTGTGCGTTTGGGAGCAACATTATACTAATAGATATATATATATATATATATATATATATATATATATATAATGATCTTTTTTCATTTGCTGCGACTAACGTAGGAATTGGATCCTTGAGGTATATATGATACAGTGTACTTGATAAATGATTAGGTCTTACGCATAAGGTGCTAATCGTAAGAAATGAGTCAATTAAGTCTGTTTTGTAGTATCTAAAAACTTCTAATTGTAAAGAAAAACTCACTTTCATCAGTATCTTCCTGTTCTTTTAAATATTCCTGCTGTGTTATACGTGTTATGGCTTTACTTTTTAGTATAAGAAAGCTATTTTTCGCACAACTCAATATAGAAATTCAAATGAAAAACTATATATAAAAACAAAGTTTCACTTAGGAAGCTTATAAATTTATACAAACTACTTCATATATAGAAAACTGTATATTATTATGCTATCATATGTTATTAGTTGTCATCCTCTTAACTGATTTATTAGGACTTCTGTAAAACTATAAATTAAAATGCTTTTTTACTCATATATACAAATCTATAGCATTATTTTTCAAATTACAAGACATAGCATTATTTTCAAATTAACTAGAGGTATTAACTAGAGGCTTTTTTACGAAGCAAAAATAGTGCAGAAACAACGAGATACAACGCTGAAATAGTCTGAAACAGCTAGTGAAAAAGTTTGAAACAAAATATAAAAAATAATGTGGAACAACGATAAAAGGTAAAATAGTTTAGAAGCAGTGAGAAACAACGCACAAGCAGGATCAAATAAAATAGTCTAGAAACAGCTAGATACAGTCTAGAAATAGTTAGATACGGTGCAAAACAATGCAGATACAGCGAGAAACGACAAGATACAACGAGATATGAGGTGCCTGGTAGTTGAGATACAACAAGATACGAGGTGGTTAGTAGTTGAGATACAGCAAGATACGAAGTGGTTGGTAGTTGAGATACAGCGAGATACGAGGTGGTTGGTAGTTGAGATATAATGAGATACAAGGTGGCTGGTAGTTGAGATACATTGAGATACAGCGAGATACGAAGTGGTTGGTAGTTGAGATACAACGATATACGAGGTAGTTGAGATATATCGAGATACATGAGATACGGAGAGATACCGTGAGATACGAGGTGGTTGGCAGTTGAGATACAGCGAGATACGAGGTGGTTGGTAGTTGAGATACATCGAGATACAGTGTGATACGAGGTGGTTGGTAGTTGAGATACAACAAGATACGAGGTGGTTGATAGTTGAGATACAACGAGATACGAGGTGGTTGGTAGTTGAGATATCGCGAGACACGAGGTGGTTGATAGTCGAGATACAATGAGATACAGCGAGATACGAGATGGTTGATAGTTGAGAAACATCGAGATACAGTGAGATCAGCGAGATACGAGGCGGTTGAAGATTGAGGAGGAAACGTGAAATTGGGGAAAATGGGAAGAAGAATGTAAGATTTTGTTATGTTTTTGCTATGTTTTGTAATTAACTTTTCATTTCCTCTATATTGGGTAATTTTGCTAAAATAATACTATGTTTCATAAATAACTTCTAAAACTTGTACTTTTTTTTTTATAATAAAAATTCCAGAATTAAAGGCTCACAAAAGCGAATATATAACTTCCTAAGAAATTTTGAAGGATTGCCCCATTTAAGGAAATTAAGCAAAAAATAGACCAAATCTTCAAGTTTTTTTGGGCCGGGCAAAACTTCATCAGAAGCTTAACTAGATCGGCAAAAGTTCAATTGTTTATAATTTTTTGAAACTAGTAACACTTGCTTGTAAGTTTGAGAATTAGGTAAAACTTGTCTATGTTCAAGCGTTCACAAGTTTAATATCTTCATTCCACCTATTTTGATAAGTTATTCACAGTTTTATTGGATTGGGAAAAATTTGTCTGTTGTGAACAGTTAAAACTCTGCTGGTCTGGCAAAACTTAAAGATTGAGTGTTTTTTGCACAAATTTTTTTAAATCGGAGAATTCTTAAACAGCCATATGAAATCATCCTATCTGTGCAGATTTCCCAAGGAAGTGTAGAAGGCACGGAAAATGTAAATTTTTACTGTCCAGCCCATTTTATCTCTTCTTATTTAAGTTTTAGTCACTTTTAAGAATTATTTTCAAGTTTAGCTACTCACCTTCAAACCATGAGGGATTGTAGTTATCAGCTCATGATTTAAGGTTAACTCAACTTCTATTTTGGGTAAATTACACAACTATACAAAGTAACATTCCACTTTACACAAAAATAGCTATATTATTAGAGTTTCAAACATAGCAATACTTTTTTTTTTTAATCAAAAAATAACAAATAAGTATAAAAGGTGGAATAAAATCCGACATCCCTTTTCTTCCTCCACACCGCACCCCCACCCCTGTTGTTGTCGACCCGCTGCCTATTAGCCGCCCCCTTCAAGGATTTCGGCAACCGGATTTTTTTCTAAGTTTTACTTTTTAAAATTGTTTAAACTTGTATGCTATGTATTTTTTTCACTATATATACAAATGTATACAATAGACATACACGTGATCAATGCCATACAGTTATACGATTAATAAATATCATTGTATAGTACTTGTATGTTTGTTGTATGTAGAATATATTAACGTACATACAATAAGAAAACAATGCACATACAATCCTCCCACCTTCAAACCACCACAATAAGCGCCATAACCACAGTTAATTTCACTATTAAGTGGCGGAAAAAAGAATGGGGGAGAAGTAGAAAAATTACACATACATATTTATAGAAGATATACAATAAGATTTGGCACACGCAGTTTAAAAATTACCATACAACTCGATACAATTGCCATATAACTCCGATATTATTGTCATACAACTCATATACAAATTGGCATACAACTCCGATACAATTGTCACACTATTTAAAATTTTCAGATTTGACCATACAAATCATATACAATACCATAGAAATATAATCATATACAATTAGCACCGCCAACACAGCTCGCTGGATAAAAACAACGACATAAAGTTCGTCGGAGAAATGATGGAGCAGTGGCTTGAGATCTCAAGTAGCAGCTCGTTTTGAAGGCAACAACACCACAATTCTTCGACAAGGATGGCGATGGCGGTAGTAGCACGTTTAGCGACACCAACAGCTCGACACTGGCGACACCAAGGTTGGCGACGGAGAAGGGAAAGATGTGGGGCGGGGTGGTGGTGGATGCCAGCGTTTATGTGTTAAAGAGGGAGAAAGAGAGAAGATAAGGACGTATTAGGGTTAGAGATTTTATTTTAACAACACTTTTTAGTTATTTCTCTATGTTTTATAACAAATATTAAAAATATCATTATATTTTGTAATGTAGATAAAAGTATCTTGGGAAATTTTGATCACTAGCCATTTTTGGACGCGCTCATTGGGGACTATCCACTGTTTCCAAATTTATTGAAGAATAGCCAAAAATTCGCGCGCACACTTAAGCTCCATTAGCGTTGGAAAAACACCCCAGACTAGTTCAAAGCCCAAGTATTTTGTTATGAGACTTTATATATAAAGCTTCAGTCCCATAACAAAATGCTGGGGCTTTGAACGAGTTTTGTTCACAACCCCATCATTTTGTTATGGGACTGAAGCTTTATACAAAGTCCCATAACAAAATGCTGGGGCCTTGAACAAAACTTGTTCAAAGTCCCAGTATTTTATACTGGGGTTAGTTTACTTAAGCTTCCCGTATAAATACTGGGATTTGTCCGGAGGTGGCTATTTCTCAGCGAATTTGTTTTTGACAGTTACAAATCAATTAACGCGCGCCAAACAGTCCCCTGCACGAAATTTTTACAAGTATCTTTATGTTTAATAAATAAGTTCTCTAAAGATTTATGTGATGTAATTTATCCTTTTTTTTTTTTTGGTCTGAAAATAAGCCATATTAAGACCAAAAGTGTGAAGTTGGCTCACCTTCAAACCAAATTGAAATATTCGGTTTGAAATTAAGCTTAAAAAAAGTAAAATAACATATTTCAAATTCAGATCAAAAGGGAATGAAGTTAGGTTAATTTGGTTGAACTTCAACATCAATATTTTCAAGACAAGCAAAGTGGCTCACTCTGCAAAAGTTCGCACACTGTGACTTAAATCATAATGGCGTATCAAAAATTGACTATTTCTGCAATTCTCCAGAAAAATGGGTGATCTACAAAAATAAGACACTTCTGGTCTGTCATTACATTTTGGCTCCGTAAGAAAAGTCTTACATATTTTGCTCCTATCAGGAAAGCTCCTAGCGATCGCCAGATCTTACTAGCAGCAAACCTGGATATCACTAGGAGTTTTTCCCTGGTGACTTCTTCTGGTTACCAAGAGCTTTTCCTGACTGCGGCAAAAAGTATAAGAGTTTTCTTATGGAGGCCAAAACTGTGACAGTAGTGTCAGATCTGTCCATTACATGTAAAAGATCGGGAAAGAGTTGGTTTGTTCACACAATAAGCCACTTTTGTGGCCTTTGTATTTATATGTTGGCATCTTTTCGAAACTAGTCAAGGTCTGAAGGCCGAATGTGCTAAAAATATTATTTTCAGGATCTCGTCTATGTCAATGTGCGTAGGAATCTATTTAAATACTCATATGATAGATACCGTCGTTGGCAAATTTTCCAGGCTTGTTTAAAAAGTAGGACAAGAAAATCATGATCCATTAAATTAGGTTCATTGCTTTTTTCCTACTTTTAGAGAAGCTTGAAAAAGATTTAGATTGATATCACAAAGATAAGTTGAAAAATAATCCTACAAATGTTTAAGACTTGAATTTAATTAATGTAGAAGGTTAAAACATACAAAAGTGTAAAATTGGAGAAGGGCAAGGAGAACTCTATAGACGTCTCCCACAATCTGAGAGCACTATCCAACCCATAGCATAAAACCTATGTATATAGCAAAGCTCAAATTTTCATCAAATGACTAACTGTACTTCTGAAAAGCAACTTCATGTCCTTTACCCTCTTACCACAAGATGAACATAGCCAAAAAGCATAGCCAAAAATTGCTGTTATATACCAGAAAGGGAGGATGTTTTGGTTTTGTTAAGCTTTAAGGCTGGTGGTGAGGGGTGGAAAAATGGATCATCTGTCCAATTTTTCTCCCCCCAATGCTTTAACATACCCTTCCAGTTGCATATCCTGTCTGTACATTTTTTGAGTCGTCGATCATTGATCTTGATTTTCCAATGACAATCTGCATAGTTTGCCTTCTCTGCTTCCCTTCTGTCCCATTCCAATTGTGCCTTCTGCTTTGATCTTAACAGGCAAAAGTTTTGGAGCTGCTCGGGCATTGCATCGTGCACTTTCCACCACTTGTGGTGTGCAACATCACTAGCGAATTCTTGTAAGATGTCTACGTTCCAGTTGCAGTCATAGTCCCGGAAACACAACCATGGCTTGTATCCTAAGTAGTGAAGGACATAAAGAATTGGAGGTTCAGCCCCGAAAAGATATGTTTTCTTTGCTTTCACTTCATCATCATCACCAATCCAGAAGTTTTTCAAGAAGTTCATATGCTTTGGTAGCCGATGCCACCACGTGAATATTTCATTTAGGTATCCTTGATCACCTCCATTATAGGACTCAATCTCATTTATGTGATCCATTAGGAGCTGGAACGTGCAATTTGATGGCTCGATCACCATGACACCAGAGTTGAAAAGTGTTCCATTGTTTCCTGTGGCTGAAATCTGAGGCATCCTAAATAAGATGTCTATGTTTCTAAGTATAAGCAAATCAGCATCAATGAAAATGATCCTGTCATAATCTGTCAACTGCCATAGTCTGAATTTGCTATAATTCCACTCATTGTAGGCATCTTTCTCAGCTTTAGGATTTCTTATTCTCTGTATAGTCCTAACTTGCCAGCCTGCTGCTTCAAGTCCACTCCTGTGATACTCACCAATTGAATCATCAACGAGAATCACGAGGTCTCTCGTGGACCCTGCCATTCTAATGCTTTGTGCTGCTGCTATTGCTCCGCATACATATACATGAGCTGAATGCAAGATTGTTGCATAAGCCTCACGCCTTTTTATCCCTGAATGTTCTTGCTCTGTTATTATAACATCAAGGTTATCAACTCACATAAAAAGAATGAAAAACAATAGCATTTCTTGACTTAATAATGCACTATCTTACCTGTTGTACCAAAGGGAAGGGCAAGTTCACATGATCCAACAGGAAGTTGAAGTTTTTCTCTTAGAACACTCAAATCCGGCTTGTACAACCAGGCATTACCTTTTCTTGCAACAAGCTCGCTGCATCTATAAAGATTCGGTATGGGGAAACATTTGGTGACGAAAAGCAAATGCACAGGATGTTTACCCTTAGCAGAGGAAGCTAAACCAGCAGCAGCAAGTTGCAAGTGCAACCGCGCAACATCTCTAGACCAATTCCCTTCATTTCTACATGGTAACTTGACTGCTATGAGATCGATTCGTTTCCTAGGGATTTCGAGTTTTGGAAAAGAAGGGCAACTTGGAATATCATTTTCTTGTTCTTCATCAATCCATTCAGGATACAACGTTTCCCAAGTCACATTTTTTTCAACGTAATCAAGGTGCAAGGCCGTTTGATTGGCATTAGGAACAACTTGTCTCCATTCTTCGATTTCATCTTCGTTGAAATTAAGAAGGCCTATGTTCTCAACTTTCTTTTGATCAGGCAATTGATCCAAAACTTGAGATACTTCTTCCCAGCTGATGTCTACATCTGAAATGTATCTAGGATCTGATGCACCCCATATCCACCTGTTCACAAAATGTTGCCTGCATTATATAATTTTTTTCCATTAATAAGGACCCTCCTAGTGAATTTCCAAGTAGAATCCTTAGTAAACTATTTCTTTTCCCTCTCTTTCTCCAGTTTTCCTTCTCGTTTCTTCCCCTAAGCTAAATTTTCTGAGATAGCCTCTCAAGATTCTTAGTATAAGTAAATTATCAAAAAATAAAAGGCGCAACTAGCCTTTCCATTCACTAGCATTTTTTATTCAAAGTTCTCTATGTTTATAACTTGGTGTTTTATTTACAATCTCTATTTCTTAATTTGACATTGATACGCCCAATTAACCATGTAAATACTTTATAAGAACCCTTTGAATGATTCATTCACTTTCAGTTCCTATTCATCAATTTTAAACACACACACCTGATTTACATTATATGCATTGAAACTGAAATGATCTTTTATATTATAGGTATAATTTAATATGCTATAGGCTTATTGTATGCTAATTTACCAGCCTTATTTTCCACATAACAAGTTTCACTTATTATGAGCAGTTGCATCTAGTTAACTATTGCGTAATAAGATAGTACTCCCTCTATCCCATTTTATGGGTCACACTTTTTCTTTTGGTCTGTCCAAAAAATAATGTCACATTTTTTTATTTGTCAACTATTTAATGCACTATCTCTATTTTACCCATATTGGACTCTACTTACTTTAAAACTACCAACAACTTTTTGATTACTCCAATCTTCTCTCTTACTTTTTCAATGGTAAATGTGAACATTTCCAAAGTCAACTTCTATTTCTTAAACTCCGTGCCAAGTCAAACACCGCCACATAAATTGGGACGGAGGGAGTATAAGATATATGAATGTACATACATATACATCGGTGTCTTGTTTTTCCAATTTAAATATTTTTTCTAGCCGAGGGTTTAGTTTTTTCAACGTATTTTTAAATATTTTTTTCTAGCCGAGGGTCTATTGAAAATAGTCTCTCCACCTTGGTGAGGTAAGGTCTGCGTACATTTCACCCCGACCCATTTGTGAGATAAAACGGGATATGTTAATTTGTGAGATAAAATGGGATATGTTGTTGTTGTATACATATACATCGGCATAGATGTAGTTCTAAAACAACGGGTCATCCGAACGTAAAAGCTTCAGTTCTATATCAGCCGTCATAGTTACTTTTTGGACAAGTAAAAATATAAGATTAAAAGTAGAGCATACCTTGAAACGGTGTCGGAAGCATTTTGATTTTGGCAAGCCGAGTTGGAGGAGAGAATAATGAAGAAAGTGCCAATAACAATGAGAAATAGCACAAGCTTTAGAGGATGGAACTTGCAATTTGTGGTCTTCTCATGAAAAGGAATTTGGAAAGGCTTTACCGCCACATCCTTGACTTTGATTTTCTGTAACCTTCTTTTGCATGCATCTTCTCTGTAAATGTTGTGCAAGTTTGAAAATTTCGTTTAATTACAGAGTAGGAAATTAGCAAAACTAATTACTATTAAAGAATTTGTATTCATGACAAAGATAGCATCCTTAACATATCTTCACATTTGGTTGTCTGGACTTTTAAGTTACAAGTACACTTCAAACTAATTATTAAAGAATTTGTATTGATTACAAGATAATATCCTTAACATCTCTTCACATTTGGTCGTGTAAATGTTAAGTTACAATGACACTTCAAACTGATTTCTTTAGTTCACCATTCTCAAACAAGCATATTAGTTGTCTTTGGAATTGCAATTAAACTCTCAAACAATTTTTATACTATTAATATATTTGCATTTATTGTAGTCAGTAAGTTGCCTTATTAAGGTTAAATAGTTTTAACTTCTATACAGAAATTAGATACTTAAAAAATAAATAGGTAAGCATTCATAAAAAATGAGTTTAATGACCGTATACGCAAAATAGATTACCCGTTACAATAAGTTAAAATAAGCAATTTTTTTTTTACGAAATTGTTAGTGTATATAAGATAATTGATTTTCTAATTTATATATTGCTTACTTGTCAGTCTAATTTATGTATTGTTCACTCCCACCCCTCCCCCCTCTAATATCTCTTATGTTTTAGACTTCTTTTCAAGTAAGAAGTAGTCCATATAATAGAAGCTAGCTACTTGATTGAACAACTAATAACTAATCTGTCCTTCAACGAATCAAGAGTTTAAATTTGTCATCTACATATATATTCTCAAGGAATATTATTAACTTTTGAAACCTAGGTTGAACAGTTGCAATTATCCACCTACCACATGTTGGATCACCCAGTTTAACAGAAGGTTTTGCTTAGTTTAATCAGAGAATGAGATATTAAAATTAGGAGTTACAGCGCTACTCCACCTTCCGCGAACCAAAAATTTTCAGACTCACTTTATTTTTATTTCCTTGCCTATACTATTAAAGCGAATATCTACCTTCCATAGAAAAGAAAAAGAAGAGAAAATTAATAGTGATTACAAAGGTTCTCTACTTGAAGAAAACAAGACCTAAACAGCAGAATTAGTTAGAGTAATTTACAAGTACGATACATTTTCTAGTAAAAGTTATATTCTAAGTTTATGGGGGTTCTTTACTTGAAAGGAACCAGCAAATACAACTAATCTTTGTAGAAAAATGGAGTAATCTATAAATACGATGCATTTTTTAGTAAAACGTAATGCCTAAGCTGTCAACAATAATTTTGATTCTTTCTTTGTGGAAATGCTATGACATGGACGTTCGTTTTACAAGTTTTGCAATGTCCAATGACAAGCGCATGATTCTTATACTAAACCAATTAGACATTTGGCTCAAATTTAAGTATTTGAAGAAAATTTAATTTTTTAATTGTATATATTTGTGCTGGGTCCAGGTGAATTTGTTGTTACTATTCTATGTACGCCTCTACCTAAACTCGTACAAATTTGAAAATATATAATTTCACAGGATAAAATATTCAATTAACTTGAATAAATTGCGAAGAAATATCCGCAAAAGTCCCACTCTATATGTGGTTGCATGATTCTTCTATGGGAAACTTGCCGGTTATAAAAATATGTTCCAACTTGTCTCTTATTTCTGTTTAGCACGTCTCTTCTTCCTTTTTTTTTTCGTGTCTTTGTTCAATATCTCAGACTCCACAGGTCAGTTTTCGAAAAGGAGAATGCCTACTTCCTAAATGCTAGTTCCACCTAAGAGTTAATTCAGAAAAGAACATTTTATTGCACCTTTGATGTTTAACCAATAGTATCAATGGCATACTATCAAGAAAAGAACATTCATTGCACCTTTCAAAATATCTTTTTGATGAAAATACAGTAAAAGAAAATTAAAAGAAAAAGAAACTCACATTGATCTTCTAGTCTCCATGAGATTTCCAGTTTAATCCACTCTTATAAAACGTCGATCGGGAGTAAATCTGCCAAAAATATGGGAACATACGCATTCAATAAGTTCAATAAGTAGCGCAAATTCTACAGGAAAATTGTGCATATGCATCATTGCCATTGACCAAGAAAAGTGAATAAAGAGAGTGATTTGCAAAGTACACAAAGTAAAAGGTGACTATGTTTATTGCTTCAAGAAATGGATCCTCCGTGCACGCATATTCATATCCAATCAAGAAGAAAAAACGTTCTTTTTATGTGGTTAAGAAGGAGCATCATCTCGTTATGTATACATTATGCTTTTTTCCTAATACGTAAATAATTCAATTTAAAACAAGAGTACAGTTCAACCCCAGAATTCCTCTCTGCTTTTTCATACTTAAACCATACTATTAGGGTATATGGTTTCTATAGAAGATGATGAAAGATTTCAACAAGAAATCATAACAAAAGAATTCAAACGTACCTTTGCAAATACTAGGCAATGATGAGAAGCCACATGGGAAAGAGATTCTTGCTTTCTTCTTCTTACTTCTTTATTTAGGGAGTGAGGGAGGTAGAGAAGAGAAGCTTGGCTATTGTATGAGGAGAGGAAATGAAGGAGACTCAATATAAAAGATAGAACTACTTCTGGTTGAATTCTTCTCGGACTTTTTAAATAATTATATCTATCTTTTAGTGAAAAAGCTAGAATAAAATATGTGCTGTGTGAGATGTCGAGCTATTTTCTGGTGAGTTTACCAAAAATATAACAGATGTCTTTTCGGGTCAATTGCTAGAACCAGTTTTTCACCAACTTCTTTGCTTTCGAATTGTCTCTCTTAGAAAAGAGTGGAATAATATGTTACAAATTCTTTTTAATGCTTTCCTTTTTCCTAATGTTTCTTTTAAATACAATATGCTTATATCATTTTATAAAAAGCAATTATCTTAATTCTTAGCTTGGTTTTATTACATCCTTTTCCTCCTCTTGCACCCTTAGCTTTCTTGGGACATCATGGGGAGTTAGGAGCAAGGTAGCGGGGTGATCTTTATATGAGGTCCATTCATATGCATTAAGTGTGTATTTTTTTTAATATTATCAATTTACCCCAAAAGATATTTACAGATAAGTAGGTCATCCATAAAAAAAATTATAAAATTGAAAATAAATCAAATAACATGCTACAACATGTAAGATAAACTGATAGTGCAATTCTCTTTTTACCCTTTCAATACGTATAAGTTAAACTATATAATTTAAAGATTTAACTTATAATAAATATTGACAATGTACATAAATTTTACAATTTATCTACAGTGTACAAAAATTAAACTCTAAATATAATTTAAAGATTTAACTTATAAAAAATATTGACAATGTACATAAATTTTACAATGCATCTACAATATCAATGTACAAAAGCTAAACTCTAAAGTGGGTAAATAAAAATTTGAACCCAATAAAAAATTAAAAGAAGGAATATTCTCTTCGATAACTTTCTCTTTAGAAAATAATAATAATAATAATAAAGGTTGTCAATGTACATATAGAAGGTAAGATAATGTTTACTTAAATAGAATAGTACTAGTAGCTGGATTAGGTCAATGAAAACAATGTGTTTAGTTGATGATGCGCTTTTCCTGAGAATTATGATGTGAAAGTGGTGGTTAAGCAGTTATATCTAATTAATGACTTATACCAGAGAGTGAAAGTTAATCACTTCTATTAGGTTATTTTTGAATTATCCTAATTAGGTGATTTTTGGATTAATGACTTATACCAGAGAGTCTGTGGCTGCTAAGTTTCAAGCCTCTTAGTTCTTTCAAATAATTTTTTATTTAAAGGCATAATAACAACTACTAATTTTGATAAGAGTTTCGACAAGAGTTCGTTTTGCCTTCTTTGTTGTTAAGTGGTCCATATTAATTATACAGTGAATCATTGGTTATAGTAGTAATGCCTACTCAATTAACTGGTCAAAAGGTGATGAATCTCTTTATGACTTGATTTTTTTCTCACTTTTTGTGAAACTATAGAAAGAAAATATGTTTCTTCCATTTTAGTTTTTTGCCATGAAAAACGTGGAGATTGTCATTGTCATTACTGATTTTTTTTTTTTTTGGTGCAGTTTGGGGAATTTTTTTCTTAATAGTTTCGATTTTGGTTTAGTTCCTAGGGTGCTTAGTTGAGAATTGTATGGTGTGCATGTATATCTCTTTAACTTGTGATAAATTCACTGAAAATTTTCTAATTACAAGAAGAATAGTAGTAGTAAGATTCCCTACATTCATTTCATTTTATTTATTATTTATCTATTTAATTTCATTGTGAAAAGGGCAAATGGTACATCCCATTGGATATCTACTTGAACGAAGTCGACAAAAGGGTAATTAATTTCCCGAAGTTGCTAAAATGGAGTTATCGTAATACGTTATACAATCTCAAAAATTGATTGTTTAAATAGTAGCTTAATTTTTAGGTAATTTTGTATTAAATTGACCCACAATAACATGTATATTTGTCTATATATGAAGTCCAAAATAAGCAGGAAGGTAGAGTAATTAAGTTATTCAGTAGCTGCAAAATTTGTATTGATAGTATAACATTTATTATATTTTCGGTTGATATAACTTAATTCATTTAATTAATTGGTATTATCTTGATAATCAAATGATCAAATATTGAGTTGGAAAGCTTGAGAGATGAGCAAAAAACAGACTGAAAATGAGGTATTTGCTAAAGTAACTAGAAGAAGCAACCTACTTGGCACTAATTTGGCAACTACATATATCTTTGTTTAAGACATACGAATATTGGTGAATGAAACCTTGCACCCATCGCTACGTATCTCTTCGTTACTCTACACTCTCCCACCCCAATCCACTCCATGATGCACATTTAATTTGTGTATTTATTTATAGCAATTTAAATGAATTATTTTATATACGCAGACATGTACTTGTTCGAATTCTTACGTTTATAGTGGCTACTATTGATCCATTCCTTCCTAGAAAAAGGTTTCTCCTTAATTTAATTTGGAGCTCCAAAAAAAAAAATAAATAAGTAAATTAAAACACATACAAAGAAGCTCTCTTTATATTTGACTTGATTGGTGAGAGTACTCAAATATATTACTACTTTGTTTTCTAGAAAACATTATTCTCTTAAAATTTGTAAGCTACGTGAAAAAGCAGTACAATAATTAAGAAAAATGATAAGAATATATCTGTCATGGCTGAGAAGATTTGTAAATCTTTTTGTGCAAGTAAGTAGCTCCAAAAAAAAGATAATGATATTGGAATTACTTTTAAAGGTAAAAAATGGAAATAGTCACAATCAAAGCTAGAACTTTTAATGAATTTAATATGTTAAATTTTAAGAAAATTGAATTTGAGCTTAAATTAATCCAAAAAACTAGGTAGTACACAAGGTTAGCACTAATTTTTTATTTTTTTGTTAGTTATATATATTCAAAACCATATAAAGAGAAGACACAATTCATCCTTATAACATTCTAATTCCCCCCAGCATGTCTAGGGCTGGAAAGTGGGGAATATGATGAGTTAATGAAGGTTATTATAGTTACTATTGTATATAAAGTTTATTTTTATGTAAATTATATAGTCTAGACCAAATGTATATTGGGTCAAGCCCATTAGAAATGACTTAGGGAGTAAGTTAGGTTTTTGGTTTTACACTTGTATATATAGGCTTATTCATTAATGCAAAAGGGAGAAGTTTTTCACTCCAAAATTTGTGTCTTGTTTTGTTAATTTTATTATCATGGTATCAGAGCAACCGCGCGATTGATCTAAAAGTGATCCGAATAGTGAAAACTTCTCCTTTAAAGTGTGAGGAAAGAGTGTGGTAATAGCCGATCGACGGGAAGGATGTGATGCCACCGTCGCGAGTGTCTGTGTTGACAGGGTAAATGGTTGGCGGCAGAAAAAGTTGTCGAATAACATGGAGTCCAATGTTGAAAGGGCGAGATTGGTTCAGACAATCTTAAATGCCCTGAAGAAGACAAGTTTCGAAGGCGAAGCCATTAAACGAATCGGAAAGGGTTCGGCAGATACGTTGAATAAGCAAGTGCGAAGTAAAGATCGGAGACAGACCGACCGGGAGAGAGTTGTGAATTATGCTCCGAATAGAGCAACATTCCCCCGGGAAATTGTGAAAAACAAGTGGAAAGGGGTGATGTATCCGAACTGTGATCGTTTAGGACATAACCTAAATTATTGCTATGAGGTTATTGGGTATCCAAAATGGTGGAAATCAGACTCATGGAATGAGAAGAAGTCTTGTAATCGAGATACGGTGTCGTTAAGCAGCCATGCAGAGACATGAGCAAATATGGCTCGTCCGGTGAATGAAGTTGGATTCGGAAGCTCTAGTGTATCCGGCTTGAGTAGTGAACAGGTGTAGATGTTGGTGAGTTTGTTGAATCAAAAGAAGTCGGACGCTGTTCGAGTGTACAGTGAACAATAAGACGACTAATGGTCTGTGGATAATTGATACTGGAGCTTCGAACCATATGACCGGAGAGTTGAATGTGTTGAGTAATTTGCAAGATATTGTACACTGTCCGGTAGGTTTGCCTAACGGAAGCAGTACCATGGCAACAAAAGAAGGGTCAACCCAGCTTAATGAACAGTTGATCCTCTGAAATGTTCTCTATGTCCCCAGAATGACGTGCAATTTGATTTTGGAATCTTAATTAGTCAGTCAATATAATTATGATGTGCAGTTTACTGAGGATATATGCGTTTTGAAGAACAATACCACGGGAAAATTGATTGGCACGGGTAAACAAACGGACGGTTTGTACTACTTTCAGCTAGGGTCACCGGTGAAAGCTATGAAAGCGGATGTGTTGGATCTGTGGCATCAACGGTCGGGACATCCCTCTATTCAGGTAATGAATTCTCTCCCAATTCAAGAAATTAGGAATTGTAGCGGCAAGAAAAATGTGAAAGCATGTGATATATGTCATCGGGCAAAGCAGATCAGGAATGTGTTTCTGTTGAGCGAGAATAGAGCCTCTGAGAGTATTGAATTGATACACTGCGACTTGTTGGGTCCGTATAGAACTGAAACTTCATATGGTGCCTCATATTTTTTTAACAATTGTTGATGATTTTTCCCGAGCTGTATGGGTATTTTTGTTGGTTGATAAGAAAGAGGTCGGAAGAGCTTTGAAAGACTTCTTTGCAATGGTCGAAAGAAAATTTCATAAATATGTCAAGATCGTCCGAAGTGATAATGGGACCGAGTTTGTTAGTATGAAAGCCTATTTTCGGGAACAAGGAATTCTCTTTCAAACCTTGTGTGTAGGGACACCGCAGCAAAATGGAAGAGTTGAAAGAAAGCACCGATATATTTTGAATATAGCTCGGGCAGTTCGATTTAAAGCACATTTACCGATTGAATTTTGGGGAGAGTGTATAATGACAGCTGTTTATTTGATCAATCAGACTCCTCCATCCGTGCTGAATGAAAAGACACCGTATGATGTCCTAATGCACGTGACACCGAATTATGATCACTTGAGAGTGTTCGGATGCTTATGCTATGCACGTAATCACGGACGAATGAATGATAAGTTTGAAAGCCGAAGTCGTCGATGTATATTTTTGGGATATTCAAATGGGAAAAAGGCATGAAAGTTGTATGATTTGGATACCAAAGAGTATTTCATGTCACGAGATTTTACATTCTATGAGAATTAGTTTCCGTTTGCACCAAGGGATAGTGTGAAAGAGTGTCCGAGTCCAAGTTTTGAGACCGACCGAGTGGATGAAATTGTTGAAGAAGAGAACGATTCTGGAGTGAGGGGGTAATGAGATTCCCCCAGTACATGTTGTGGATGATGCTCAAGTGGAAGAAGAAATGAATTCGGACAATGAGGGGCCGAATCAAGATGACCCAAACCAAGGTGTCATTTCCAGACACTTAGAAATGGAAGTGATGGAAGAAGAGTTGGGCCGAGGGAAGCGAACGAAGACGGAAAGTGTCCGTTTGCAAGATTATGTAACCAATATTGTCCGGAAACAGAGACATTGTGCGTCGACTTGTGTCCGGAAGTCTGATAGCTCATGTGTCTGAAGTCAAAAGAATTTACTCGAGCCTCAGCAATCCTCAGGTGCGCCTCATCCGTTGGCACACTATGTTAACTGTGAGGATTTCTCCTCGAAGCATGTGTGCTTCCTTGTAGCAATTACGGAGGGACATGAACCAACGTCCTTCATCGAAGCAGTAAAAGATGAAAAGTGGCGGACAGCTATACAACAAGAGTTGCAAGCTTTGGAAGCGAATAAGACATGAGAAATCGGGCGCTTGCCTCCGGGAAAGAAGGCGCTCGGATGTCGATGGGTGTATAAGATTAAGTACAACTCTGATGGTACCATTGAGAGGTACAAAGCTAGGCTGGTGATCTTTGGTAATCATCAAGTTGAAGGAATTGACTGCACGGAGACATTTGCACCGGTAGCTAAAATGGTGGCTGTCCGTGTCTTCTTAGCGGTAGCTGCGGTAAAGATCTGGTAATTACATCAGATGGATGTTCATAATGTTTTTCTCCATGGTGATCTTCATGAGGAGGTATATATGAAGTTGCCTTCGGTGTATAAAAATGATGGGCCCGGCAAAGTGTGTCGTCTCTGAAAATCTTTGTATGGATTGAAGCAAGCTCCCCGTTGTTGGTTTGCAAGGTTATCGACAGATCTGAAGAATTATGGTTTTCGAAAATCATATTCCGATTATTCATTGTTTACGATGAAGAAGGAAATGATCTGATTATCTCCGAAAATGATCCGAAGCAATATGACTCTCCAAGTTGTATCTATCTGTTTGTTTTCACATGAAAGATCTCGGACGGTTGAAGTAATTTTTTGGGAGTTCAAGTAGCAAGGGGTCCTAAAGGGATTTTTCCCTGTCAACGGAAGTATGCATTGAATATAATCTCGGAAGCTAGCTTGTTGGGTGCTCGACCTGCGGGCACACCAATGGAACAGAATCATCGGCTGGCATTTGCACGTGGCCGATTTATGAAAAATGCAGATAGTTATCGAAGATTGGTCGGACGCCTGATTTATCTATACTTTATGCGTCCGGATTTATCATACACTGTTCATGTGTTGTCTCAGTTTATGCAACAACCACGGGTCGAGCACTGGGATGCAGCTCTCCGAGTTGTCAGTTATTTGAAAGGGTGTCCGGGACAAGGTATTGTGATGAGTTTGAAATGTGATCTCCGTTTGCACGGTTGGTGTGACTCCGATAGGCGGGGGTGTCCGTTAACACTTCGCTCATTGACTGGTTGGTATGTGTCTTTAGGGGACTCACCGATACCATGGCAGACGAAGAAGCAACAAATTGTCTCTCGATCCTCCGCGGAGGCAGAGTATCGATCAATGGCATTGACCATGTGGGAGCTGAAATGGTTGAAAGGGATATTGTGGAGTCTTGGAATCGAGCACCATCCTCCGATAGATTTGAAGTGTGACAGGCAACGATATATATTGTTCGTAATCCGGTATTTCACGAACGGACGAAGCATATTGAAGTAGATTGTCATTTTGTCCATGATGCGATTGTTGGAGAGACCATACGTCCCGGACATGTGCCAACGGGCGCTCAATTGGTAGATATTTTTACCAAAGCACTGGGCCGCACACAATTTGATTATTTGTTGTGCAAGTTGGGCATTCGAAACCCTCATGCTCCAACTTGAGGGGCGGTAATGAAGGTTATTATAATTATTATTGTAAATAAGGTTTATTTTATGTAAATTATATAGTCTTAAACCAAATGTATATTGGGCCAAGCCTATTAGGAGTGATTTAGGGAGTAAGTTAGATTTTTAGTTTTACACTTGTATATATAAGCTTATTCATTAATACAAAAAGGGAGAAGTTTTTCGCCCCAAAATTTGTGTCTTGTTTTGTTAATTTTTTGAGGATCCAACATCATACTGAGTAAATTGAGAACATGGATATATTTGACTATAATACTATGTTAAGAACTAATACCAAAATATAAGGAAATTATAACAGTTTGTTCCTTCACTCAATATTGATATTTGAAGAGGAAAAGTATCAAATGTTATACCACACATCAATATTATCACAAGTTGCAAAGCATTAGTTCTAGTCCACGTAAGTTCTTATAACAATGTTCATAACTACTCTAGTATTACAACAATAGAATACGAATGTGTGCTTTAAATTTGGATACTTTTCCGCTTTCAAATATCAACATTGTTAATTTAGTCATCAATATACTCCCTACTCCAAAACCGATATACTGCTATATCATACTCCCTCAGTTCATTTTAATTATTTATCCAATTTCTTCAAAATCAAATTCTACTTTTACTTGTCTTTTTAGCAATTCAAAAAAGAATTAGTAATATTTTTCCTATATTATCTTGATATTAAAGAGATTGTAATTTTTAAATCACTTCCCAACTAATTGAATTACATATCATTAATAAGGGTATATTAGTCAAGTAATTGTTTTTTGGTGGGAGTAAAAAGCTGAAAGTGAACGAATAAAAATGGATGGGGAAGTAGTTATTATGGTCTCGCCTTGTATTCACTGAGGATGAGATTGAAAGAATATTGTAAAGATAAGAATAATAAATTGATGTACTTGTAGTAGAAGCAAAGCAAAACTTTCCCAACGCATGCACAACCTTGGTTTATTTATTTATTTTTTCTTTTTCTTTTTTTGTGTGAACCAAACACTTATCTGTCATGGCTCATATTAGAAACACAAGTGATGTGACTTCCTTGCCTTTCCTTAACTTGGATGATCATTACAAGCCAAACATAGCTTTCTCGTTTCTACTTTGACCACCTTAGATAAGTAGTAGTGATTGTCACATTTCTTGAACTTTTTTATTCATAGTTCACTGCTTGTATATTTCTGCTAATTATACTGCTAGATATCAAATTACATTTGTTCTAGTTCTCTGTATATAACGAAATACCAAGTTGTTGGATTTTTGCAAAAGTTTCAACGGGAAAGTAATTAAGATTTTATGAGGCGTTTCCATCAAAATATACCAAAAGCTGGACAGGCGTACTTATGCTTTCTCAAGCCAAATTTTGCTTTGGAAATTGCTAAAATGTCTTTCATTATTTTCTTTGTGAGCTTTCCTTTTTAAAAAGATAAAATTATTTTCTTCCTACAATTTTACTGACATAGGTTTGTGAAACTTACCTCTTTAAGAAGATAAAAGATTTTTCAACTTCAAATTTTCTTGCGAATATTTGTTGTTCCCAATGAATCCATGATAGTACTTTAACTTATTTTGGTCCGAACTGCTTCCTGCTTTTTCTTTTTGTATTTCCATGTTTTGTTTGTCGTATATATATTACTAAGTAAATATATGTACTCACCGATTCCAACTTTTTCACATTTCAAGTTATAACATTTTTAAACTTTTACAATATATATTTAAGGGGTGATGCTATTCGGCCACACCAATCATGGCCACACTATGGCCACACTCATATAATTACTAGGATACCCTCAAAACAATGTATGTGTGGGAGGTGAAAGGGTGCTCTGCTAATTAAACATAGTGATATGTATAAGCATACGTTGTATATACACTGCATTTATACGCTTTTTATTTTTCAAAATACTCTCTATTATTTAGAATATATTTCAAAATATATGTATACGGACTGTATTTTACTTTTCCAAAATACTTTTTACCATACACATTTTTACTACCACCAAATATACCAGTCTATTAGAATTCCATTTTTATTCCTTTACCTTTTTAGCAACACCATTTGGCAAACACTAAACACAAAATTCTTAACCATTTTTAAACATGGACATCAATCCATCAAGTCCTAATACAGATCAAGTAAGAAATGAATTACATAGAGCTCTTAGGCTGACGTCAGACGATAGTTTGATGGATGATGAAAACCATTTGGAGGACATTGATTCTGACAGAGCCCACAACGATGGAGAAAATGGTGAAGATGATGATGATAATTTTGACGTTGAAGTTGTAGAAGTGTTAGAAAATGGAGAGGACATGCAAATGGGTGATGAGATTTCTGAAGATGATCTAGCAATAGGGCTACTTCCTGGAATGAGGTTTAAAGGTACTGAATATATGTTTGAATTTTACAAAGCGCATGCAAGATTATTAGGGTTTTGTATTTTCAAAAGAACATGCAACAAAAAAGGGGGTGACAGGGTAAGGTATGTGCAATATGGTTGTGATAGGTCGAGGAAACCAAAACATAAGAAATCTGGCAAAAGAATAAATTGTATGGCTAGAATCAATGGAATTTTGGAAAAAGATGGATCATGTCGTATTTCTAAAGTTATTAGAACTCATAATCATAAATTGGAACAATCACTATCACGGTTTATGGCCGGTCACAGGAAGGTTAATAGTTCTCTCAAGAGATGGTTTAAAGCCAATGATCTAGCTGGTGTAAGACCATCCAAGAACATGAGAGTAGCTGAAGTGCTTGCTGGTGGGCCGGAGAATTTGGGTTGCACACCTAAGGACTGTAGAAATTATATTATGAATAATAGGAAGTTTGAATTGCAAGAAGGGGATGCACAAGCATTACTAAGGTTCTTTACTGATATGTAACAAAAAGATAGGGAGTTTTTCTACTCAATTGATGTTGATAATATAGGTAGGATTCGTAACGTTGTATGGGTGCATTCTCACTCAAAGGTGGCATATGATATGTTCTATGACGTTATATGCTTAGATACAACATACCTAGTGAATCAGTATAATATTCCATTCGCTTCGTTTGTTGGTGTCAATCAGCATAGAAAATCCATACTTTTGGGTTGTGCTCTCCTGTCTAATGAGGATGTTGGAAGTTACTTGTTGGTGATCTCTACATGGCTTAGGGCCATGGGTGATATTTGTCCAAATGCTATCTTAACTGACTAGTGTGAAAGCATTAAGGCAGCTTTACATGAATTGATGCCTAGTAGGATACAAAGATATTGTGTATGGCATATATTCTCTAAGTTGCCTGTGAGGTTAAGCGGGGTTAGTGATTCAAAAAGAGCAAAGTCAGAATTTAAGGCCACGGTGCTTGAAAGCATTACTACTGTTGAGTTTGAGAATAGATGGGATGAATACATTGCAAAATACAACTTGAATGGAAGAGAGTGGTTCCTGCATACCTAGATGATCATTTTTAGGCAGGGATGTTGTCTACTCAAAGAAGTGAAGGAATGCATGCTTTCTTTGATAGATTTATCACCTGTCAAAGCACTCTTAAGCAATTTGTTCATCAATATGAGTTAGCCATAAGAGATAAGTATGAGAAAAAGATGGAAGCAGAATATTGGTCAAATTGTTTTGAATTGAAATGTTTGTCTGAGTTCCCGTGGAGGCACAACTTCAAGCTTTCTATTCTCGTGAAATATTTGAATTGTTCCAAAAGCAAATTCAGAAGCACATGCATTGTGAAATCAGCCCCCTTGAGGATGATGAAGCTGAACCTGGCATGGAGAAATACAGTATAACTGATTATTCAAAGAGAAGTTTTACCCATAGAGATCCATTTTCTTCATTGTTAGGTACACGGCTATTGGTGAATATCTTAGTTGTTCCTACAAATGGTTTGAAAGTAGAGGATATCTATGCTGCCATATACTCAAGGTTTTGTCTCACAAAAGAATTGAAACTATTGACCAAAGGTATATTTTGGATAGGTGGAGAAAAGATATTATTCGTCCACACTTGAAGCGATTCTTTTTAGGAGGTTATCCCAATATGATTTCCGAGTACATGATGTACAAGGATCTGCTAAAGCATTTTGAGCGGAATTATAATATGGCATTGGATAGTGAGGTGAAGAAGAAATATATCAAATATATGATGATCAAAATTGAGCATGATCTTTCAAATTGGAATGATGAAATTATCGAGCAATTGGTCCCATTGGAAGAGTTCAATGAGGTTGATGTTTACGTTGACCCTGTAAGCGTGGGTAAGGGTGATGCAACTATTTTACGTAATCCTCGATACAGTCATTCACGAGGATGTCCACGGTTGAGCCGGTATAGAGGAAGACTTGAAACATATTTTAGAAGTTCACAAAGTGGTGGTAGAGGAGGTAGGAGTAGCAGAGGTGGTGGTAGAGGTAATAGAGGTGGTGGTAGAGGTAGTAGAGGTGGGGTAGAGGTGGTGGTAGGGCAGGTGGTAGAGGCAGTCAAGGCATTAACGTGCAAGATGAAGGAAATGAGGTAAGATTTACTTGCATATTCACTATAGTTCATTGAATATTTGTTTTAACTATGACATATTTTACACTAGTTAATTTTTTTTCATGTTGCAGCAAGGTGGTGCTCCAACATCACCACTTGGTAGCTTGCCCGATCTAAACGATGACATTGAAGACTTGACAATTTAGTTTGATATGATATAAGTTTGAGCCTTTTTTTAGTTGGTTTTGACATAGAATCCTTCTTAATTTATTTATATAATGAAAATTAATGAAAATCGACTTATGTAAGTTTCATTCATAGAAAATAAATTTCTTCATGATAATGATATTTTTTCAACGATTGTTACCAGTGATTTTATGTGCAACTTCTATAGTATGAAATGATGTATCCAATGTTAGGGTTACTTAAATCTTACTTCAAAGCTTATATGCAAAAAGAAATGTAAGGGTTACTTAAAGACTACCTTAAAGCTTGTATGCAAAAAAATAGCCCTAAGATGTTCCTAACTAGACTCAAACCCTATACCCCAACCTCCTAATATGTGACTTATGACCATTTTGTTGGAATAACATCATCTGCTATTCCACACACTTTATTATATTTTATAACAAACTATACAACTAACCAAAACCCTAACCATCACCTCCTTCACCTTTCCTTATTTAAAGAGACACAAAGGTTCTACTTCCTTTATAAGAAATCTGAAAATTTGCACACTAACTTTTAACCCACAAAAAATGTCGGCTGATGCAACCAATCTTAAGTACTTTAGACCCGGAATCTTTATAAACACTGTTGGAATGGAAACCTTTCTTGCGATCATAACCAAATCATATGTAACTACGGATGATTTCGTAAGTTTTTTTTGCTTATCTTTTTTAATTTTTTTAAAATATCCATAGCTTCTAAATTCTTATATTTTATTTTTAAAATTTTTCATGTTAATAGATTTTCCCAAAACATGTACTCCCTTTTTTGCCTAATGAATCAGTTCCTGCTCGTGTGCTATGTGGTAATGATGAACACGATATGCACTTGGTCATACATAAAGGGAGGAAAATGCTAGGGAATGGTTGGTTAAAATTCATAAAGGCCAACAATTTGAGGGTTGGTAAGGCACTTCATTTTAGTATTGTGGATGGTTTAGATGATGTAAATTTGTTTGTCGAGTTCACATTATGGGAAAGCCTCGTGATCCTGGTGCTGATTTTGACAATAAATTATCAAGTTTATCAAGTTCTAGTGATGGTACTGATTTTAGGGTGATGTTGAACTATGATGGTGAAGGAAAAAGTGTAGATCCTCTTCAAATTGATTGAATGTTAAATTTTAGGGTTACTTGGTCTATGATTTTTGGTGACATGTTGATGCAATACAAACCAAGCCAAGACCCTTTACTGGAAGTCAAGCCAAAGCAATCCATGATGCTCACATTCACTTGGTAGGGAAGAGCTTGGACGTGGAAGATGGAAGCTCCGGAACAACCTTGAAGATCATGCATTGGAGCACCATGGATGGAGGACTACTTGGACCACACGGAGAGGCTCAAGAGACACAAATTGAGTCACTTCAAGAAGCTTCAGGAAGAGGCAGACCGCCTACCAAAAGGGGCGAACCGCCTACAAAGTGTTAGCTCTCTGGATTTTGTTGAGGCGGACCGCCTCCTGCTAGGGGCGGACCGCTTACTTGACTGATTGCTCTCAGTAGTTTCATGAGGTGGACCGCCTAGTGGGGGTGGGCGGACCGCCTACCCCGTGTGCAAGCATGACGGGTTTTTTTTTGTTTTTAGCATGTAATTCCTACTTTAGCCCTGAGTGGCCTTTAATGTTTTAACCCACTTTGGGGGGGGGGGGGTATTTAGGACCTTTCATTACAAGTTGTAGAAGACTATAAAAGTCTTAAGTCTTCATTAGGTCTTGAATTCATTTTAGCTTACTTTGAATACACAAAACATATGAAACTCTCTCTATTGAAAACCCTTGATTTTGGCTTGATTTCAATTGGTGGATTCCGATTTGAACTTCAAACCTTTCCGATCATTCTATTTGCAAGGACCTCGTGATTCTTGAGGATAGTTGCATAGCGTAGGTGATTCTTTCCAATCCATCGGGGTGTAACGAAACATCTTTCTTCGTTGCTACTTGGACTGTCGTGTGGGTCTCGTCTTGTTTCTTTATCTTTTATTGCTTTCGTAGTTTCGATTGCATCAGTTGGTATCAGAGCAAGGCTAGGGTTACGTTCTTACGAACACTCGTCCTACTCTTCGTGCTTGTCATCTTTGTTTCTTGTTTGTTTTCATGTTCTTGTTCTTGTTTATTTGAAAAAGAAGAAAGAAAATTCAAAAACCAAAATCACAAAAAAATCACTAGATGTTCTTGGTTATGATATTTTCTTTGATGATTGTTATTGGGGATTATTTTTTATCACATTCCCGTTGATTGGATACCCACAAAACTCGTTTTAAGATTGTGAATCGAAAATTTGAAAATCAAAGCCCCAAAAGTTGAAAACCTTAGAAATTGTTCAAAATTTTCTTGATTTGGAATTTTGTTGGTTGATTCATGTTATAAACCATTAGGGTTTTCTTGTAATAGTTGAATATACATTGGGGTACCATTGGATTGGGAAAACACCTTGAAAACATTGGAAAATTGGGTACCTAAAACCAAGAACACGGAGTTGAAACTGTGCAGGAAAACGCAGTAGGCGGACCGCCCCTCCTTATAGGCGGACCGCCCAAAAAATATCAGCTCTCTGTAATTTTCATAGGCGGACCGCCCACCCTGCCTAGGCGGACCGCCTCCTCCTGGGAAGGCTTCCGGGTAGTTTGTTTCGTAGGCTTTTGTGTTTTGTTTGTTTCCGTTACTTCCGGTTAGTACTTTGAGAGTAATTCTCTTACTCAATTAGTACTAATCCATTGAGCTCTTAGGATATTCGTGCGTGTTATTGATTGATAAATTCCAAGAAGACTCGTAGAATTTCTTTGGCTCAAGTGCTCACTTAAAAGCCGAACGTCCATAGAGTCCCATTGAATCCACTCTTCCCGAAGAGCATTGGGAACTTTTTGTATTGTTTGGTTGTTGAGGTGGTTGTTCAACTCCAAGGAAGACTTTTGGAATCAAGTTAGAGTGAACCTACCCCAAACTTGAGTGAACCCGAGAGGCAAACAAAAGTGAGGGAGCGAGTGAGGACCTTTACTCTAATCTCTTTGCTTGTTTTTTATTGTTGTAGGTACAATGGCCAACGAAGGTGAAGATTTTGTAAAGAAGGCTTTTGCTAGAATCCTTGCAAAGATGGATATCATGAACCAAAGGATTGAGTCCCTTGAAAAGGGGACCTCAAGTACCCAACTTGAGCAAGGGACCCCGAGTGTCCAAGATGAGGGGACCCCGAGTATCGAAGTTGAAGCCGGTGGAGGCTCAAGTAGTCCTACCATTACCCCATAACAAGTTGTTGAGTTGCTTAGACAACAACGGGTAAAGGAGGATCGTGATCGACTTGAACAAGTGTTGGGCAATACCCAACGAATGACAATTCCTAACCTAATGGGCAATCCCCAAAGGAATGTTCCACTTCTTGGACTTATTTGAAATGTTCAACCACTTGAACAAGTTTAACAAGCTCAAGAAGGGGAGGAGGATGATTATGGTGATGGTGGGTATGATGCCCATTATCAAACCTAGGGGTCGGAATATAGATAGGGCTAGAGGCCAAGGTCGAGGGCCACCCATGGGGTATGTTGGAGGGAATTCTAGGAGAGATCATGGTGGTTATGGAGGCAACTTGGGAGGCCAACCGGAGCCTTACCAAGGGGGTCGAGATAACAATAATCTTAATAGTGTGAATCTCACTATTCCTTCCTTCAAAAGGAGTAGTGACCCGGTGGAGTACATGGATTGGAAGTTGTCCATGGAGCGAATATTTGACACCAATGATATGACCGAGGAGAAGAAGGCCAAGTATGCAATATCTTCTTTTGAGTCCTTCTACTTGGTGGGAATCTGTCAAGAGAAATAGGAGGAGAAATGCCATGGCCATCAATGTTACTTGGGGAGAATTGATTCGAGTGATGGATGAGAAGTATTTGACCGAGCATTACCGTCATGCCTAATACAAACGCCTCTATGAGTTGAAGCAAAGGTACAAGACGGTTGGAGAATACTTTAATGAGTTTGAGCAAATTCGGATGACCCTAGACTTGGATGGGGAAGATAATGAATCGGCCGAGATCCGTTTTAGAAGTGGTTTGAATCGAGACATAGCCTCTCAATTGAAGTTCCACAAGTATGACAACCACTATGACCTCTATGATGATGCGGTTGAAGCCGAGAAATGGCTCAAGGAGGAGAAGTCCACTCGCTGCAAGAGTAGCACTACCACTCCCATGAGTAAGCCAAAGGAGTGGAAGACTCCTACTCCAAATGCAAGGTTTCCAAACACAAGTGGTACAATTGCTAGCAAAGCTGTGAAGAAGCCTTATGAGAAGTCCGCACCAAATGTAGGAGGTAACTCTAAAACTCACTTGAGCAATCCTACTTCTACTTCTACTCAATGCTATAAATGTAAGGGATATAGAAATATTGCGAATTGAAGGTGGTGAAACATCCAAATCCTTATCGTTTGCAATGGTTTAGCTAGTGTGGTGAATTGAAGGTGGTAAAACAAGTCATGATTAAGTTCAAGATAGGGAACTATGTGGATGAACACATGTTTGATGTGGTGCCTATGCAAGCATGCCATCTTCTATTTGGAAGGCCATGGCAATTTGATAGACATGTGGTTCATGATGGCCGTGCCAACACCTACACGGTGAAGCATGAAGGGAAAAAGTTTGTGCTCAAACCCTTGTCGCCCAAGCAAGTAAGTGATGATTATAAGCGCATGAGGGAATTGAGGGAAGCGGCAAAGGCTAAGTCGGTTGTTGAGACTAGCCCTTTGGCCGAGAGCTTGGTGGTGACTCCACCATCTTCTAGCGGTGGCATTTGTGCCATGATGCAACCGGGTGAACTTTTGAGAGGAAATGATGGCAACAAACTACTCATTTGCCTAGTGCACAAATGTATGATTCTTACTTCCGAATTTGATTATTCTTCTAACCCTTTGCCAAGTGCTTTTGAAAATGTTTTGAAGGATTATGGGGACATGTTCCCGGATGAGATGCCTGATGGTTTACCTCCCTTGAGGGGTATTGAACATCAAATTGACTTTGTCCCGGGATCTCAAATCCCAAACAAGCCGGCATATAGAAGCAATCCCGAGGACACAAGGGGGTTACAAAAGCAAGTAGATGAATTGCTTACCAAGGGCTTGGTGAGGGAGAGCTTGAGTCCTTGTGCCGTGCCCGTGATCCTTGTTCCAAAGAAGGATGGCACTTGGAGAATGTGTGTGGATTTTCGTGCGGCCAACAAGATCACGGTAAAGTATCGACATCCCATACCTCGCTTAGATGACATGTTAGATGAGCTTAGTGGTTCTAGTATCTTTTCGAAGATAGACCTTAGGTCCGGCTACCATCAAATCCGGATGAAACCCGGGGATGAATGGAAAACCGCATTCAATACCAAGTTTGGTCTATATGAATGGTTGGTGATGCCCTTTGGCCTCTCCAACGCACCTAGTACTTTCATGAGACTAATGAACCATGTGCTAAAACCATTCATCAATAGACGACCATGTTGATCACTTAAGGCAAGTTCTTGAAGTGTTGAGAGACGAAAAGCTCTATGCTAATTATAAAAAGTGTGCCTTTGGTGTTGAGAAGGGTAGTCTTTCTTGGGTTTGTTGTGAGTGCCCAAGGAGTGGAGGTGGATGAGTCAAAGGTAGAGGCCATTCGTGATTGGCCTACTCCTACTACCGTAACTCAAGTGAGGAGCTTTCATGGTCTTGTTAGCTTCTATAGGAGGTTTGTGAAAGACTTTAGCTCTATTACCGCTCTACTCACCGAATTGGTGAAGAAGGACAAGCCTTTTGTGTGGGGAGAACCTCAAGATAAGGCCTTTCAATAATTGAAAAGTAGGTTGAGTACCGCCCCTCTATTGCAATTGCTCGACTTCGGAAAGGCATTTGAGGTTGAATGTGATGCCTCGAGGGTGGGAATTGGTGGTGTTTTAATGTAAGATGGAAAACCCATAACCTATTTTAATGAGAAATTGAAGGATGCCTCCTTGAACTACTCTACGTATGAGAAGGAGATGTATGCCTTAGTGAGGCCTCTTGCTCATTGGCAACATTATCTTTGGCCTAGGAAATTTGTGATTAAGAGTGATCATGAGTCATTCAAACATCTTAGGGGCCAAGAGAAATTGAACAAGCGTCATGCCAAATGGGTAGAGTTCATTGAGTCTTTTTCCTATGTCATTCAATACAAGAAAGGGAAAGACAATGTTGTGGCGGATGCACTTTCTAAGAAGTTTGCTCTAGCTACGACTCTTGCCTCCAAGCTCATGGGTTTTGAGAGCATTAAGTTGATGTATGCTCAAGACCCTAAGCTAAAGAGCATTCATGAAGCTCTTGAGAAGGGAGAAAGAGTTGAGAAGTACCAATGGGTTGATGGCTATATCTTTAAAAATGGTAGAGTTTGTGTTCTCGAGTCCTCTTGGAGAGATGTGCTAGTGCAAGAAGCACATTGTGGGGGCTTGATGGGTCACTTTGGGTGAATAAGACTATGGCCATACTTAAGGAGCAATTCCATTGGCCAAAAATGCGGCCTCTTGTGGAACATTTTTGCAATGCTTGTTTAGATTGTAAGAAGGCCAAGTCTAGATCCAATGACCATGGCTTGTACACTCCTTTGCCCGTCCCTACTAGTCCGTGGATTGATATCTCTATGGATTTTGTTATGGCTTTACCCCGGACTAGAGGAGGACACAATAGCATTTATGTTGTCGTTGATAGGTTCTCCAAAATGGCTCACTCTATTCCGTGCAAAAAGACTAATGATGTACAACATGTAGCTTCTTTATTTATTGATAATGTATTAAAGTTGCATGGGGTGCCTCGCACCATTGTTAGTGATAGGGACTCCAAGTTCCTTAGCCATTTTTGGAAGTGTTTGTGGGGTGCTCTTGGCACCAAATTGCTATTCTCTACGTCCCACCACCCTCAAACCGATGGACAAACCGAGGTGGTTAACCAATCCTTAGGAGCTCTACTTAGAGCCATGACCAAAGGTAAGGCCGAGACTTGGATTGATAAGCTACCACTCATGGATTTTGCATATAACCGCACTTTGCATCGTATGATTGGCATGACTCCATTCGAGTGTGTTTATGGTTTTAACCCTTTGATTCCTCTTGATCTTACCCCTTTGCCAAAGGAAATGGTTGTTGATTTTGAAGGTTAGGCTCGGGCCAAGGCATTGCTTGAACTCCATGCTAAGGTGAAGAAGACTTTGGAGGAGATCTATGAGAAGATAGCAACCAAGAAGAACAAAGGACGAAAGAAGGTTGATTTCAAGAAGGGAGACTGGGTGTGGGTGCAGTTCTGCAAGGAAAGATTTCCAAATCATAGGAAGGGAAAGTTGGCACCAAGAGGAGATGGCCCATTCCAAGTATTGTCCAAGATCAACAATAATGCATATGTGATAGACTTACCAGATCAGTATAATGTGTCGAATACTTTGAATTTTAGTGACTTGACTTCTTTTAATGTAGGTGATGATGCCTTGGAGGATGACGCCTTAATTTTGAGGTCGAAATCTTCTCAAGAAGGGGGTGATGATGCAATACAAACCAAGCCAAGACCCTTTACTAGAAGTCAAGCCAAAGCAATCCATGATGCTCACATTCACTTGGTAGGGAATAGCTTGGACGTGGAAGATGAAAGCTCCGGATCAACCTTGAAGATCATGCATTGGAGCACCATGGATGGAGGACCACTTGGACCACACGGAGAGGCTCAAGAGACACAAATTGAGTCACTTCAAGAAGCTTCAGGAAGAGGCGGACCGCCTACCAAAAGGGGCGGACCGCCTACAAAGTGTTAGCTCTCTGGATTTAGTTGAGGCGGACCGCCTCCTGCTAGGAGCGGACCGCCTACTTGACTGGTTGCTCTCAGTAGTTTCATGAGGCGGACCGCCTAGTGGGGGTGGGCGGACCGCCTACCCCCTGTGCAAGCATGACGGGTTTCTTTTGTTTTTAGCATGTAATTCCTACTTTAGCCCTAAGTGGCTTTTAATGTTTCAACCCACTTTGAGGGTATTTAGGACCTTTCATTACAAGTTGTAGAAGACTATAAAAGTCTTCATTAGGTCTTGAATTCATTTTAGCTTACTTTGAATACACAAAACATATGAAACTCTCTCTATTGAAAACCCTTGATTTTGGCTTGATTTCAATTGGTGGATTCCGAGTTGAACTTCAAACCTTTCCGATCATTCTATTTGCAAGGACTTCGTGATTTTTGAGGATAGTTGCATAGTGTAGGTGATTCTTTCCAATCGTTCGGGGTGTAATGAAACATCGTTCTTCGTTGCTGCTTGGACTTTCGTGTGAGTCTCGTCTCGTTTCTTCATCTTTTATCGCTTTTGTAGTTTAGATTGCATCACATGTATTATCAAGACTTTTGTTGTTGTTTATGTTAAGTTCTTATCTTGAGAATGGTCAATTTGTGTATTTTTGTCTAGGGTTTGTTTGGTTGAACTGTTGCTAAGATGTGTAAGCTATGTTTCTTCTTTGTTTTATCAAGTTTTTGTTATGTTAAGACTCTATGTTTATATCCAGATTTGTAGTTGTTAAATTATTAGTAATGTTTAGTCTATATTTTTTTGGTCACATTTGAAAGACGAATAAAATGTCAATTGGTATCAATTGGGATTAAATAACTTGTCAAATAAATTATAATAAGTCATAAAAGATCACACATAGATAAATATTTTTCATAGCATAAACTTTCATATCATGGACCATTTGATTTTGATTTTGATTTATGAAGAAACTAGCCTTCGTACCTTATCTTGCTTACATAGCACTCACTGAACCAAAAAAAACCTAAAAAATTTCCCTACACCACTTGAGCTTGGGGCTTCAATAACAAGTTTAGTAGATTGACACTTGCTCTCAATCCTACTTGCAACAGCTTCCATACGAGCCATCATCTCATCCTAGCTAAGTTTAACTTGATCCACAAGGCGATTAAGATTGGCAATTTCACCACGCAGTTCTTGCACCTGAAAATTAACATTGTTCACTGTCCAGTTTACAGGAAAAACTTGTTGATCTACACGGCGACTGAGATTGGCAATTTCAGAGCGAAGTTCTAGCATATGAATGATAACATTGTTCAATGCCCAGTTGATGTTCATAATATGTTGTGAAGTAACAACAGGAAAAGGATAATTGATGTTCATCCTGCAAAAAAGTAATGCTAGGGCTGTAAGTAAGTGAAGAATAAGAATTATTGCAAAGTTAAAATTGTGATCTTTTAACTGACATTGGAAGAATAATATATTCTTCCCCATATGAGATTACTTACCCGTTCAGTCTTGTAGAGTTGCTATAGATATGATTATACATTGACAGAAAAATGAGATCTTCAAAGATATGATATGGGATGATGATTACACTATGGAATGTGTTAGGGTTTAAATAGAAAGAGTATTGGGTAATGGAAAGGCAACCAATCATCCGATGCATGCATTGCAAGAACCCATGCACGCCAAACCAATTGAATTGGTGGCTTGTATTGGGATTCTAATTGTTGTGTGTCTTTTGATATGTCCAATGTACACACATTCACATAACAATCAATACACACATTCACTTAACAATCAATGCAAAAAAACGTTCCAATCCTTATAGTGTTCTAAGTGGTCAGTCCAAATCTCTTTTAAATTGCATCATCTTGGATGTATCTTAGTGAAATCAGTATGTAGTTATAATATGCTTTCTATTACTTGCTTACATCAATTAAAAACTATGATTTATGAGGTAATGAATTCACGTAATCCTACTTACACCTTATTGCATCGAATTGGAGACGTTTAAATAATATTTTTCATCCTTTCTGTAAAATAATTAGTATAATTTAAAATTTGAGAAATTGTCATATTTTAAGTATAAAATATGCATTTATAATTTGCCTTTATGTAAATTATGAAATTGCTATAAAATGAGGCCTCTTTATCTTAGAACAATTTTTTTCAAAATTTAGTGGTTCAATCTGCCTTTAATTTTCTCCTTCATATATTTTTTTTAAGAAAGTGTATTTTTGAATATGTCAATGGTGGTAAACAACAACAGAAATTAATAACAAATATTCTTCGAACATAATATTTCCATATATTAATTCATCAAACCCGTCTAAGATTAACAACCATTCAAAATATGATTAAATTCCTCAAAAACAACCATCCCCGACTAATACATAACCCACACTTCGCAAACAAGTACGCAACATGAGTTATGGGGGATTGAGAAATTAAAACAACATATAACTAAATTAGAAACTGGGTGACGATAGAGGAGAAACATAATCATAGGGATGAAGGCCGGCACCACCAACAACAGCCTCTGACAATCTCTTCAATGTCCTCAAGTTTGCACTGCATGTCGATAACACGCTCACAAACACACTTATCCATACATAATATATTTTCATACTTGCTGGCCACTCATTGCTTTTTTCACCTTCCATGACTGCAAAAGAAAAATCGGAGTTAATTTACACTAACATCATCCAAAAATTAAATGAAAAACACTCATAAAATCGAAGAAATTTAAAAAGAACTGTATCAAACTGTACTTCTCTTGGCAAATGGATTTCTTCTCAAGAATTGAAGGGACGCTTTAGAGATGGTGTTTAGTTGTAATGCATTTGAGAAGCACTGATTAGCTTCTTAAATAGAGGTTGCCACACCCGTTCAAGAGGGTCTTTATTTAAAATTGATACTCAATAGGTGCGTAATTTAATTTTTGCACACTTAATGACGTAAAAATTGTAAATATAAATATTAATAAGACTGTTTGTTTAAATAATGATCCCTAATTACATAGTTTGGATTGAAATTTCAGTGTAATAAAATTAATGACACCTACTCCATTTAATTAATAACATATTTAAATATTTTATGACATTACTAATTAGACATGAATAATGTTATTAGCTATGATTACTCACTTTAATTATCACAATATTATAAATTTTATGTGATCGTATTTATACAATAGCATGATGAACGCTACGACATGTTACCGGTGACATTAAATCACCACAAGGACCAATGTGGGAGGTGTAAAGGGTGTCATTAGCTATGCTCAATCACTAAATTGCATCATGAAGTCACAAGGATGGAAATTATGTGTTCGCTTGTATACAATAACATGATTAACACTGCGACATTATGCCGGTGACCTTAACTCACCACAAAGACCAATATTGGAAGTGTAAGGGTGTCAATAACTATAATCAATTACTACAATTGCCTCATGAAGGGAGAAGGATGGAAATTATAAGTGATCACTTGTACATAATAGCATCACGCACAATACGATATATTACCGGTGATTACTAATACATTGACCAATGATTTATGACTAGCATCAATTGCAACATGTAGGAACAAGAAATGTGTTACAATTGATACATTGTATTACTAATATAAGTATGAATATTACGGAATTACATAGTAAATCTTAGGGTATAAGGTTTACGATTTAGGGTTTAGGGTTTAGGGTTAGGGTCTAGGGTTATTTTTTTTTTTTTTTTTTTAATAAAGAGTCTAGGCATTGCAACTAGTGACCATTTTTATTTATCAATAAAATTAATTACAATGTCTTTACAAGATGTTCACAAAACAAGTGCAATACCAAATTTAATCTACTTCTCCCTAAAGTGGCACCAAGCTTACTTATTATCCTCTCTCTCTCTTGGGCTGAGTGCCATTGAGCACTAATACCACCAAGCAGAATGAAGATAACTCATATTCTTGGATGCATAAGAACCTGAGAAGTAGGAACTAATAAACTACTAAAGTTATGAGTACATAGGACATATTTCACAAAATATGTCCTAACTAATCTTGATCTTTTTTCTTGCTTGCAGGATGAGTATGAATCTAGTAGTTGAGACAAGCCCCTCCAGTAATGATCCATGTGAGTTGGAGCATGATATACTTGGAGCTGGGTAAGCAAGAATGAAGCATACCCTTCAGCAGATCCCAAAAGCATTGAGCATAGTCGACTAAAGCAGTGGATCACCACTGCTCTTGTACTTTTGAAGTAGTGAATGACCGGTGGTACTCCAGTATGATTCCAATCTGAGGCATGATTACTCCTTCTCCCAGCTTGTATCAACTTGCTCAGGATGTCCAGCACCAATACCATTGATATATACAATAACTCACAAGAAGTAGCATTAGAACCTAAGCTGGAAGTTAAATAATAAACATCATGTATATTGAGAATAAAGAATGAATGCAAAAGGAAATGGTAACAATAGCCAAATTCATCATAAAAATCCAGCTTGACATGTATGTTTGTATCTCTATTTTACCTGCAAAAAAGAAGCAATAGTTAGTGAAAGAAACCCCTATGATCTCCACTGTACAGTCTTGATCATAGGGGACATTTGTCACACTCCAGTCCACTCCAAATCCCATCATTGCCTCCATGCTTTTACTCATCTTGAACCCCTCCATGGCTTAGCTCTATACTCCACAAACTGATGTTTATCTTGGTTAACAATCAACTTAGCTTTAGAGGGAAACTGAGCATAAGAAGAGAAGCTGACATTAGACAAATCAAAAGAAATATTAGCCAAGCAGTCAGCTAGCTTGTTGCCCTCTCTTAAAGTGTGTTTGAACTGAAATTCTCCTAGCAACCTCCATCTTTGAATATCATCAATAATGGATGCAATAGACCACATAGGCTGCCAGTGACCCTGATGTTTTCCATTTTATGTCTATAATTCCTTAATATTTCCTCACGTTTGGATATTTTATTCGTGCGTTTTCTTAGTAATGAATGTGATTTTGCACTGATTTTGTGTCGATGTGTGTAGGTTGTTATGAAGTGCAATTGGAGCTTTAAAGAGCATGATCAAGCAAGAAAAGGCTGGAATTTAATTGAGGATTGGATCGAGCACACAGAGGCACGACGCGGCGCGAGCTGCAGACGAAGAAAAAGAAAATAGCCTAGCGCGTTGGGTGGCGCGCCGCGCCAGGAAAAGCGCCCAGCATTCTGGCGCGTTTTGGAGCGCGGAGCGGGACTATTGCGTGCGAGATTCGACGGGTTCTGCCTAGTTGCACGCGTTTTGAGGCACGGGGCGCCAGCTATAGCGCCCCTGGAGCATTTTTGGACTTCCTATTTCGTCTAGGCATAACTTATTACTAGGCTTTTGTAAACATTATAAATACTCTTTTACTTAGTTTTTGAAAGAAGTTCAGACTTTGGAGCAAATTTAGAACACCATACTTTATTGAACAAGTGTTTAATTCCTATTCTTTCATCTATTAATCTATTTCATCATTATTTCATTAAATCATCGTCTTGTGATTATGAGTATGCGTGGCTAAATCTTTCGTTCTAGGGTTAGAGTGTTTCATGAAAGTTGATGTTTGAAGATTGAATTCCTTATATTGAATCCCATAACGGGTTACTTATTCTTTCTTGATTTTACTTGTTTAATTATTAGAGCTCGATAATTTATGCACTATCTATGGTTTTTAGATTGAACTCGAAAGAGGGAATTTGTGAACGCAATAAGAAAGAGTAGGGCTAGATAGTGAACCCGGGCATCAGAGAACCAATTTGTGAGTAGGATAGACATATACTTGCTCACCTAGCTTAACTAATTACAGAGTTCGTTAATGCGTGCACGTGATTCAACCCATAAACATATAGGGATTGGAGTAGCCTGCATAGACTGTGAAGAATCGAAAGGTTTTCACGATTACATTTAATCTGTTAGTTAGTAATCCGGGATTTGAGAAGTGGAAATAATTGGAAAACTTAACTGGATTGTTCGTAACTCTGACCCTGGACCATTTCGTTAATATTGTTTACAACCAATGTTTGCACTATTGTTTACTTGAATTTCCACCATTTAATTTATAGTTCTTTAGTTAATAAAACTCTCACTATTGGAAAAGACCCCTGAGTAGCTGTTAAGAAATTGTTTGTTAGGAGTCCAGTCTAAATAGTCCTTGTGGGAACGATACTCTACATATCATTTTATTACTTGTCGACCACGTATACTTGCGTGTGCGTTTGGGAGCAACAAGTTTTTGGCGCCGTTGCCAGGGACTAGTAATTGACTGATTTCTTTTTGAACGATTACTTATTATCATTCAGGTTTAATTTTTGGTTGAGTTTCTGGTGCTGTTTCAGGCAACAGGTTTTGCATGCAAAGGAATAGAAGGGACGAACCACTCGAACCTTTTGATCCCGAGCCTGAAAGGACCTTGAGAAGGGTAAGAAGAGAAGCGAGATACCGAGAAGCACTAGCACTTGTACTTGCTTCCTTGCCCACTGGAATGGTAGAAGAACGAGCAATAGCGGTGCGAGATGTTGCTCTTCCCAGCCTGGGGGGAGTGGCGTCTAGCATTGTGAAGCCCGCTATCACCCGGAACTTTGAGATTAAGCCCGGTATGATTTAGTTGCTGCATACGACTGGGCAATATGCTGGATTAATTCATGAAGATCCGCAGCAACACATTCAAAATTTCTTGGAGATCAGTGATACTTATACACCGACGGGAGTTCCTACTGATTATGTCCGCTTGACATTGTTCCCGTTTTCACTGATTGGTGCAGCAAGGAGGTGGTTAAAGGCTGAAAAGCCTGGGTCTATCACTACTTGGGAGGATTTAGCTAAGAAGTTCTTAGCTAAGTTTTATCCATCTGCCAAGACAGCCCGGCTGAGGAGTGAAATATGTCCTTCAGACAGGTAGAAGGAGAGTCTTTGTATTCAACCTGGGAGCGGTTTAAAGCTTTATTGAGAGATTGTCCACACCACAACCAATCCAATGAGGTTCTTGCACATAATTTTGTTGAGGGGTTGACTGCACATACTAAGATCGTGGTAGATGCTGCTGTTGGAGGCCAAGTACTTGCCTTAAACTTTGACCAGATCTATGAATTACTAGACAAGTTTTCGCAGAGCAATCCTGATTGGCAAGGAGATGGTAGAGCTACTATGCAGAAATCTGCTGGGGTACTTCAGTTAGATGCAGTTTCAGAGCTGAAGGCAAAAATGGATGCTCTTTCTAATCAAATTAGCAAGCTAGCTCTGCCGCAGACTCAACAACAGGCAGCTCCAGTGCAACAACTCCAAGTCTTTTGTGAGGTTTTTGGAGATGATCATGCCACTGACGTCTGTCCAGCTAATCCAGAGTCAGTGTATTATGTGGGTAATCAGAATAGGCCACTGGGTCAGAATCGCAATCAATATGGTACTCCCTCCGTTTGAAAAAGGATGAACCTATTTCCTTTTTAGTCTGTTTCAAAAAGAATGACCTCTTTCTAAATTTGGAAAAAAATATTCACTTTTACTCATCCCTAGATGATTCGTAGCCACACAAATATCTATAACTTATTTTAGACCAAAAGTTTCAAAAGTCATCTCTCTTTATTAAACTCCGTGCAAAGCCAAATGGGTTCATCTAAAGTGGAATGGAGGGAGTAATAGCTACAACACCAATTGGCGTAGTCACCCAAATTTCTCTTGGAGGGATAACCGTGAGCAGCCACAAGCCAATGACATACCTCAAAATAATTTTCAAAATTCACAACCGCAGGGGTCACAGTCACAGGCTCAGCCACAGCAGCCTAGTTCATTTGAAGATATGCTTAGAAAAATTCTTGCAAGGGAGCAAAAACTCATTGATGATTCAGCAGCTCAGGCACAAATAATAAAAGATTTGATCAATGCTCAGAAAGATCTTGAAAGACAAATGGGGCAGCTAGCTGGAGCACAGAATAATAGACATCGGGGTGCTTTGCCAAGTGATACAGAGAAAAATCCTAAAGAATTTGTGCAAGCAGTTACTTTGAGGAATTGAAGAGCTTTAGAAGAAGTTCCCCCAAAGCCAAAGAAGCCTATTGGTGAGTTAGAGCCTAATGCTGATAGAGAGGTAGAGAAAGAAGCTGAGAAAGTGATAGAAAAGCAGCCCGAGCCTGCTATTGTGAGACCACCACCACCTTTCCCTCAGAGACTTCAGAAGCAGAAAGTTGATGCAGCATGCAAGAAATTTTTGGACATCTTGAGTCAGATTCAGGTAAATATTCCTTTGGTGGAGCTTTTGCGGGATGTTCCCAAATATGCTAAATACATCAAGGATATTATTGCTAACAAGAGAAGACTGACTGAGTTCGAGACAGTTGCACTTACTGAAGAGTGTAGTTCTAGAGTTAGAAGCAAGCTTCTTCAGAAATTGAAGGATCCTGGCAGTTTTACTATTCCCTTGAAAATTGGGAAGCATGAGGTTGGAAGAGCTCTGTGTGACTTGGGTGCTAGTGTGAATTTAATGCCTTCATCAGTTTTCAAAAAGCTAGGCCTGGGTGAACCACGACCAACTACTGTGACTCTGCAACTGGCTGACAGATCTTTGACATGCCCCGAGGGGATTATTGAGGATGTGCTGGTACAAGTGGGTTAGTTTATATTGCCTGTTGACTTCATTATTCTTGATTATGAAGCTGATCCTGAGGTTCCTCTCATCTTGGGAAGAGGATTTTTGGCTACTGCTGATGCTGTCATTAGAGTTAGAGCTGGAAAGATGATTATGATGGTAAATGGTGAAGAGGCTGTATTCAATGTGTTCAGAGCTACCCAGCTTCCTTCCCATTATGAAGAGTTGTCTATGGTGAAAGTGGTTGATAAAGAGTTGACTGCTGATGAGAGGTCATTCTTGGCCTCTAATGTTGATTCTCTGGAGAGGGCACTCTTGTGTGATGATGATGATATCCTGAAGGATGATGAAATTGAAGAATATATTGAGATTCTTAATATGGAGAGTAAATTCATCCCAGGGTGGAAGAAATTTGAGGAGCTTGATAGACCGTTGACCTTAACTCTTGCTAAACCGTCTATTGAGAAGGCTCCTATCCTTGAACTCAAACCTTTACCTGCTCATTTGCGTTATGCTTATTTGGGTGAGGGTAATACCTTGCCCGTGATCCTTTCTTCTTTGTTGTCTGATGTGCAGGTGTAAAAGGTGTTGAGAGTGCTGTGGGAGTGCAAGAGAGCTATTGGCTGGACCATTGCTGATATTAGAGGGATTAGTCCTTCTTTTTGCATGCACAAAATTCTTTTGGAGGAAGGCCATAAAACATCTATAGAGCAGGAGAGGAGATTAAATCCAATCATGAAGGAGGTGGTGAAGAAAGAAATTATTAAGTGGCTGGAAGCTGGTATTATTTTTCCTATCTCTGACAGCAAGTGGGTGAGTCCAGTACAATGTGTTCCAAAGAAGGGGGCATGACAGTGGTGAAGAATGAGCATAATGAATTGATTCCTACAAGAACAGTCACAGGGTGGCGAATTTGCATTGATTATAGAAAGTTGAACAAGGCCACCAGGAAAGACCACTTCCCACTTCCCTTTATTGATCAAATGCTGAATAGACTTGCTGGGCACGAGTATAATTGTTTCTTGGATGGGTATTCGGGCTACATTCAGATTGTGATAGCTCCTGAAGATCAAGAGAAGACTACATTTACTTGTCCATACGGCACCTATGCATTTAACAAGATGCCGTTTTGATTATGTAATGCCCCTGGGACTTTTCAGCGATGCATGATGGCTATTTTCACCGACATGGTGGAAAGATTTGTTGAGGTGTTCATGGATGATTTCTCGGTAGTTGGTTATTCCTTTGATGACTGCTTGAAGAATTTAGACGCTGTGCTGAGCCATTGTGAAGAAACAAATTTGGTGTTGAATTGGGAAAAATGTCACTTCATGGTTCAAGAAGGCATAGTACTTGGGCACAAGGTGTCAAAGCAAGAGATCGAGGTAAATAAAGCGAAGATTGAGGCTATTGAGAAATTACCACCACCTATTTTTGTTAAGGGGGTGCGTAGTTTCTTGGGACATGTAGGTTTCTATAGGCGTTTCATAAAGGACTTCTCCAAAATTTCTAATCCCACGTGCAAGTTGTTGGAGAAGGATGTGAAATTTGAGTTTAATGATGCTTATCTCAAGGCATTTGAAGAGTTGAAGAAAAGGTTGGTGACTGCACCAATCATCATTGCTCCTGACTGGTCTTTGCCATTTGAATTGATGTGTGATGCGAGTGATAATGCTATTGGGGTTGTTCTAGGCCAAAGAATTGGAAGAATATTTCACTCCATCTATTATCCAAGCAAGACTCTTGATGCAGCCCAATCTAATTATACCACTGAGGAGTTGCTAGCTGTTGTGTATGCTTTTGATAAATTAAGATCTTATTTGGTTGGCACCCGTGTTGTTGTCTACACTGATCATGCCGCATTCCGGTATTTGTTTGAGAAGTAGGATTCCAAGCCTAGGCTAATTCGATGGGTTCTCCTATTGGAAGAGTTTGATGTTGAAATTCGAGATCGCAAGGGGACCGAGAATCAAGTAGCTGATTATTTGACAAGGCTGGAGAATAGAGATCATATAGATGAAGGTCCTGAGATCAAAGAGGTATTCCCTGATGAGCAGATTTTTGCTTTAGCGGCAACCGAGGTGCCATGGTATGCTGATATGGTGAACTTAATTGTGAGTAATGTGTATCCTCCTGGGGCTACAACTGAGCAAAGGCGCAAACTCCTTCATGAGAGCAGATTTTATGTGTTGGATGAGCCTTATTTGCACAAGATAGGCCCTGACCAATTAGCTAGGAGGTGTATTCCAAGGGAAGAAGTTGAGCTGATTCTACAGAGCTGCCATTCCTCTCCTTATGGTGGCCATGTTGGTGGAGATCGAACAACTGAAAAGGTACTTCAGTCTGGGTTCTTTTGGCCTACTTTTTTTAGAGATGCTCATGCTCTTGTTAAGCAGTGTGATCGTTGCCAAAGAACGGGTACTATTTCGAGGCGTCACGAGACGCCTTTGAACAATATTCTGGAGATTGAGCTGTTTGATTACTGGGGGATTGACTTTATGGGACCATTCCCACCTTTCATGGGCGACAAATACATTCTTGTGGCAGTTGATTATGTATCTAAATGGGTGGAGGCTGTGGCACTTCCAACAAATGATGCGAGTGTGGTGGTAAAATTCTTAAAGAGAAATATTTTTACTCGTTTTGAGACACCGCGAGCTATAATCAGTGATGAAAGTACTCATTTTTGCAACCGGTTGTTCAATAAATTGTTGGCCAAGTATGGGGTTCGCCACAAGGTGGCAACTGCTTATCATCCCCAAACTAGTGGCCAAGTGGAAGTGTCCAATAGAGAGATCAAACAAATCCTTGAGAAGACTGTGAATGCCTCGAGGAAGGATTGGGCTATGAAGTTAGATGATGTTCTTTGGGCCTATCGGACTGCGTTTAAAACGCCTATTGGAACTTCTCCATATAGGCTTGTTTATGGTAAGGCCTGTCACTTGCCCGTTGAGCTCGAGCATAAAGCATATTGGGTGATTCAAAAGTTCAATCTTGATATGGCATTGGCGGGTGAGAAGAGAATGCTTCAATTGCATGAGCTTGAAGAGTTCCGTTTCCATGCTTATGAAAATGCAAAATTGTATAAGGAATGGACAAAGAAGTGGCATGACAAGCACATTGAGCGTCGCCAGTTTGAGCGTGGGCAGCTGGTGTTGTTGTTTAATTCGAGGTTGAAGCTATTTCTGGGCAAGTTGAAGTCTAGATGGTCGGGGCCGTTTCAAGTAGTTCGTGTTACCGCACATGGAGCGGTTGAGTTGAGAGCTCCCGATTCGGAGAAGACGTTCTTGGTGAATGGCCAAAGGGTGAAGCATTATTGGGGAGGTTCGGTGAATCATCGTACCTCCATTACCTTGAGGGATCCATGATTGATACTCGTCGTGCCACGACGTTAAATAAGGCGCTTCTCGGGAGGCAACCCGAGTTTGTACTTGTAATAGTTTAGTTGTTTTGTGTTTTATAGTGTCACTAGTTTGTGTTTTGTTGGGTCGTTTTTGTAGGTGTCGGGAGTGCTAAACGAGATGCAGTTGATGTATTGTGGGATCTGGGGTGCTTTGAGGCATGCCCCCCGCTTGGTTTCGCACTTGGAATCAAAATTTGGTACGAAAAAATCTGCTCAGGCACGTTTGGGAGCGCCCTGCGCCTCCCAACGCGCCGAGACAATCAGTAGAGTCAAAATCTTGGGCGCACTAGGCGCGCCCCGCGCCTCTTACCGCGCCTAGACAAGCAGAACGCGCAGATTTTCTCACGCCATAGTGGCGCACCACGGCCCCTACCGCGCCAGGTGAAAAATTTCAAAAATCCGGGTCAAAACAGGTTTTGAACCCGCGACCTGGATTCCCTTTTCCCCTCTTTACCCGATCCCCCTTCCCTTTTCTTCATAATTTTCTCTCAAAACACCTCCAAAACTCTCCCAAATCACTCCTACTTCTTGAAATTGATCACAAGTTCTTCTCCACTCATTCTAAACTCTTCAAGTCTCTTCCTTCTCTTTCCATTACATAGTAAGTTAACAATCTCTTTCCATGTTTAATTCCCTAACTAGTGTTCAAGCATGTTGATTAGAATTTGATCTTAAATGGCTTATATTCATAATTATGCTTCATGTTTAGCTTGTGTACTTGTATAAAAGGATCTCCCAACAATTTGGGAGGGTTGATACACTACTTTAGCCATTGAACTTGCAAGTTGAAAATTGTGCACACCAAGTGTTTGATAAAATGCCTCAACTATGAAAAATGCTTAACCTTGTAAATTCTTGAGTAGCAATGGTATCCTTAGGCTTAAGTTGAACATTAGGCGTCACACATGCGTAGAATTGGCTAGTTTGTAACACCCACTAGCTTGATCATGAAGTCCACACCCGTGGCAATTGGTGCAATGCTAGTTTTTGCTAAGTGTGGGGTCGCTCGTGGTTATGAATTGAATTGTTGATACATTTAATGAGCGATAAGTGTGGGGTGGTGACCCACCCAATTAACTGTGTGCTTGAATTGAAATCTCACATTGATATTTTAGTTTAATGTAGGCACCATGGTTATAACATCCCACAAAACGAGTTCTTCCTCCGCCTCGGCTCCTAAAAGATCACTCCAAGTCGGGGCCTCATCGAGCAAAGCAAAGGGCAAGGCACCGGCCAAGGCCAAGGCCAAGGCCAAGGCTAGATTTCCTAATGATGCGGTGCCTATCCCAAGGCCCGATGGTAGGACGAGGTTCGGCCTCTCCTTTGTGAAGAAGGGCGAAAGCCAAACTTGGTACAAGAATGTGAGGCTTGCGGGATATATTCCCGAGCAAGCCATTGATGAGAGGAAGTTGATGCAAAAGTGTCGGGGTGTGGGAGATGCCATTCACGCCTTTCATTGGGACTCGGTCTTTGAGAGTCCGGGCCATGCTAACCTCGACCTAGTGCAGGAGCTCTATGCCAATTGGGACCCAGATGAAGCATGGAAACATGATGACATGGTCTCTATTCGGGGTGAGAAGGTGAAATTGGATCACACTGCATTGAACACTTTCTTGGGGATAGAGGACCCAGATTATGACAAACTGAAATTGGATCACACTGTATTGAACACTTTCTTATGACCTCAGTTCTTTTCCATCGGGAGGCCTTTGAGCCGGGTAGTTTTTATTTTTATTAGGATTAGAATAGTTAGTTATAGGTGGCCCTAGACGAAAGGAATATGTGGAATGCTAGGTGCCTTTGACTTGTTTGATACCGGTGGACTCACTTGTTGCATATGCTATTTGTGGTGTCTTTTGGTTTTAAATTGTGATGCATGCCTAGAAAAAAATGGAACGACCCCCTTGAGATGCTTGAGTCCACTCACTTGACTTTGTTGTGAACCTTTGTGCATTAGTGCTTAATTTTCCACAAGTTGCACCCTAGTTGCTTGATTGAGAGTTGTGATGGAGCCATTTTGTGTGGACTGTGTGCAATGTGTGCTGTGAGGCATATTCTACTGTGTTCCATGTTTGTATATTGGTGTCTAGAACTTGCCCCGTGTGTGTGCAAAGAGAAATCCTAGGTTTGCTCTAGTCGGGAAATGATACAGGCCTTATTGGATAAACCTTTGACCTTGATTTGCCTACCCTTATATATACCTTGGACTTGATTGTTGTGATATCTTTGACCTTTTGTTGGTACCCACACCGCAAGCCTACCCACTTGTTCTAAATTACTTTTTTTAACCCTTTACTCCTTAAGCACTTTAATTGATGATTTTATATTATTGTGGAGTTTGTGGTTGAAATATTGGGAGGTTTTTGAGTGGAACCAATGAGGGGAATATGTGATGAATTGTGAAGTAGTTGATTATGAGCATTGGCAAGGTTTGGAAAGAAGTGAATAGAAAAAAAAACAAAACATTAAATGAAAAGAAAAAAAAAAGAGTTGAAAAAGAAATAAAGAGAAAAGGAGAAGAATATCCATCCTTGCTAGTGTGTGCTTAAAAGAAAAAATTACTACTTTGATGAAAAAGGTGTGTGAGAAATTTGTTGGTTGGGGGGTGAAATGGTTGGTTTTGATGGGATTTGTGTTTCATTTGAATGTGATGTATTAAAGTGCTTAGGGAGGTAGTCACTATTACCCATATGTATCCTACCAGCCCCTTAGCCTACATTACAACCTTTTAAAGTCCAAGTTAATCCCGATTGGAGTGAGCTTATATTAGTAGAGTCCTGCACTACGGGCAAGCCTATGGTATATCGTGTGTGACATGTGAGCTTCTCATGAGAGTGAGTGAATTCTTTCTATGCTATTGTCCCCGTTCTATTCTTTATATTCATTGTTGTGTGTGATATTTGTGGGACACTCTCTTGCTTCATTTTGGTGAAGGCACACGGTTTGCATGAGGTAAGTGAAGTTGTGGCTTCTTGGTTGAGTAGATAGGTGTGACTTTGTGGGAGCATGGTTGCAATGAGTTGAGTTTGTGCATTTGAGTTGTCTTGGGGTGGTTGTTCTCATGCTTTGATGTTTGATAAATTATTGGCATGTTTGCTGGACCTATAGTAGTCTTGTATGCATTTGTTCAATGGTCGGTATCAACCATAGTCATAGGCAGACCTATTCTACCTAGGTTGGGAAGTTATTTTTGATTGCTCGAGGGCAAGTAAAGGTTCAAGTGTGGGGTGGTGATGTTTGGCATTTTATGCCTATAATTCCTTAATATTTCCTCACGTTTGGATACTTTATTCGCGCGTTTTCTAAGTGATGAATATGATTTTGCACTGATTTTGTGTCGTATGTGTGTAGGTTGTTATGAAGTGCAATTGGAGCTTTAAAGAGCATGATCAAGCAAGAAAAGGCTGGAATTTAATTGAGGATTGGATCGAGCACACGGAGGCACGACGCGATGCGAGCTGCAGACAAAAAAAAAAGAAGAAAATACGCTGGCACGTTGTGTGGCGCGCAGCGCCAGGGAAAGCGCCCAGCATTCTGGTGTGTTTTGGAGTGCGTAGCGGGGCTATTGCGTGCGAGATTCGACGGGTTATGCCTAGTTGCACGCGTTTCGAGGCGTGGGGCGCCAGCTATAGCGCCCCTGGAGCGTTTTTGGACTTCCTATTTCGTCTAGGCTTAGGCGTAACTTATTACTAGGCTTTTGTAAACATTATAAATACTATTTTCCTTAGTTTTTGAATGAAGTTCAGACTTTGGAGCAAATTGAGAACACCATACTTTATTGAACAAGGGTTTAATTCCTATTCTTTCATCTATTAATCTATTTCATCATTATTTCATTAAATCATCGTCTTGTGATTATGAGTATGCGTGGCTAAATCATTCGTTCTAGCGTTAGAGTGTTTCATGAAAGTTGATGTTTAAAGATTGAATTCCATATACTGAATCCCATAACGGGTTACTTATTCTTTCTTGATTTCACTTGTTTAATTATTAGAGCTCGATAATTATGCACTATCTATGGTTTTTAGATTGAACTCGAAAGAGGGAATTTATGAACGCAATAAGAAAGAGTAGGGCTAGATTGTGAACTCGGGCATCGGGAAACCAATTTGTGAGTAGGATAGACATATACTTTCTCACCTAGATTAACTAATTACAGAGTTCGTTAATGCGTGCACGTGATTCAACCCATAGACATATAGGGATTGGAGTAGCCTGCATAGACCGTGAAGAATCGAAAGGTTTTCACGGGTACATTTAATCTGCTCGTTAGTAATCCGGGATTTAAGAAGTGGAATCAATTGGAAAACTCAACTGGATTGTTCGTAACTCTGACCCTGGACCGTTTCGTTAATATTGTTTACAACCAAAGTTTGCACTATTGTTTACTGGAATTTCCACCATTTACTTTATTGTTCTTTAGTTAATAAAACTCTCACTATTGGAAAAGACCCCTGAGCAGTTGTTAAGAAATTGTTTGTTAGGAGTCAAGTCTAAATAGTCCTCGTGGGAACGATACTCTACTTATCATTTTATTACTTGTCGACCACGTATACTTGCGTGTGTGTTTGGGAGCAACAGACCCTCAATAATTTGTTTAACCACTAGAGAATTAGTTTCAATTAGGATAAGGCCCAAAGCATGTTCAACACAATATATCATAGCCTCCCTAATGGCCATAGCCTCAGCCACCATGTTGTTATGCTCTCCAATCAGCTTAGCAAATGCAAACATAACATCACCTACCCTATTCCTTACACAAAAAGAAATAGAGCTTGGCCCTGGGTTACCCTTGGAGGAACCATCAGTATTCACTTTAATCACACTAAGACTAGGAAAGATCCAATATACTATCACATACCTAAACCTAGGCAAATAACTTTCTAATGCATGCACAATGTCAGGCCAAGACTGATTACACACAACAATGTATGGAAATCTCACCTTAACAAAATATAAAATATTGCTAGCAATCTCATAAAGCAGCCTAGAATAGGACACAGATTTATCATGCTTGATTGCATTCCTTCTTTTCCATAAATACCAAACAATGAATGAAGGAACACTATAGAAAATAGCTTGTGACCAAGGTTTAGGCCACTGCTTCCACCACTTGAAACAAACCTGTTGTAGGCTGCAATCATCCACTTGAATCCCTACAGCTTGAGCAAAGAATCTCCATACACTATTAGCCACTGGACTTGTCCTAAAAAGATGCTCTCTGGTTTCTACACTAGGAGTAGTGCAACACCAACACCTGGATGGAAATTGATATCCCATTCTTTTCAGTTCATCATCAAGTGGAAGCTTAAACTTCCAAAGCCTCCACATCATAAATGACACCTTGATAAGCATCCTTTTAACCCACATAAACTTAGCAATAGGGACTTTATGCTGATTCACCCTCATGTAGTTCCATGCACTACTCACTGAAAACTTACCATTTGATGTCAAGCCCCACCAAGCCTTATCCCTTCTCTGATCAGACCCAAGCAAATGCACATTCTGGACAATGTGCTCAACAATGTCTTCAGGCAGAAATTGATTTAGAAGCTCAACATTCCACTGTCCCTCTTCAACTACTTCCTTGACACTGTTATACCACAAGTCACAGTCAAATGTATAAGGAACTATAAAATATAATGGTCCAAGGCCTGGCCAATTATCATACCACAAATGAGCTGACCCTTGCCTAATCTGCAAGTGAATCTCATGGTCAATAGCCTCTCTAGCATTTATCATTTTCCTATATACATAAGACCCTTGTTTGAATGGCATAATGGCCTTATGCAGCTTCTTACAATATTTTTTAGACATGTAGGTTACCCATAAAGAGTCACCTGTTATGAAATTCCACCAAAGTTTAGCAAATAAAGCACTAGGGTTAGGGTTTTTTTTTTTTTTTTTTTTTTTTTGTTTTTTATAATCAAGAGTCAACTAGGCATTGCACCTAGTGACCATTTTTATTTATAAGCAAAAACAAATACATTGTCTTTACAAGATGTGCACAAAATAAGTGCAATACCAAAAGCAACCTACTTCTTCCTAAAGTAGCAGCAAGTTTACTTATTATCCTCACACTCTTGTGTTGAGTGCCATTGAGCACTAATACCACCAAGTAGTATGAAGATAACTCATAATCTTGATGCCAAAAATATGAGAAATAGGAACTAGTAATCTGCCAAAACAAAGAGTACATGAGACATTAGCTAATCTTGATCTTCCTTGTTGCTTGCAGGGTGTGTATATCTCCAGTAGTTGATAGCTAATAGAAGCTATGCTCCTCCAGAAAAGATCCCGGTAAGATTTGAGCTGTGCTAGTCGACTAAAGCCTGAGACTCCTGAATCACATAGCACAGCTTGTTGGTCAAAGCAATAAGAATGCAACAACACCAAAACTTGAGGGATTCCAAGCTGAAGGAAATATAATATCCATTTAATAACAATCCCAGCTTGTGAAAGTGCTAAACTCATCATAGCAATCCAGTTCATCATGTGTATATATCTCAATCTTGTACCTGCAAAAAAGAAGCTAATGTTAGTGAAATAAACCCCTATGATCTCCACTATACAGTCTTGATCATAAGGGGAATTGTCCAAGCTCCAATCAACTCCTGTTCCCTTCACTTTCTTCATACTTGTGCTCATCTTCCTCCTCTCCATGGTTTGGCTCTAAATTCTAAAAATTGATGTTTGTCTTGATTAACAATCAGCTTGGCTTTTTAAGGTAGTTAAGCATAAGTAGAGAAGTTGACCAAAGGTTGTTCAAAAGCAATGTTAGCAAGGCAATCAGCTAACTTGTTGCCTTCTCTCAATGTATGCTTGAATTGAAAGTCACCCTGTCGTCTCCACCTTTGAATATCATCAATAATAGAAGCAATAGACCACATAGGCTGCCACTGACCCTCAATGACTTGCTTGACCACTAGGGAATCAGTTTCAATCAGGATAGGCCCCAAAGCATGCTCCACACAATACTTCATTGCCTCTCTAATGGCCATAGCCTCAGCCACCATGTTGTTGTGCTCTCCAATCAACTTAGCAAATGAAAACATAACATCACCTTCTCCATTTCTCACACAAAAAGCAATAGAGCTTGGCCCTGGATTGCCCCTAGAGACACCATCAGTGCTCACTTTAAACACACCAAGACCAGGCAAGCTCCAGTATACTTTAACATATCTGAACCTAGGTAAATAAGTTTCTAATTTATGCACAATGTCAGGCCATGACTGATTACTCAAAGCAATGTATGGAAATCTCACCTTAACAAGGTTAAAAATATTGCTAGTAATTTCATAAAGCAACCTTGAATAGGAGACAAATTTATCATGCTTAATTGCATTCCTTCTTTCCATAAAGACCAAATAATGAATGAAGGAACACTATAATAAATAGCTTGTGACCAAGGCTTAGGCCACTGCCTCCACCATTTAAAGCAAACCTGATGAAGACTGCAACCATCCACCTGAATTCCTGCAGCTTGAGCAAAGTATCTCCATACACTGTTAGCCACTGGACTTGTCCTAAATAGGTGTTCCCTAGTTTCTATATTAGGAATAGTACAACACCAACACCTGGATGGAAATTGATATCCCATTCTCTTCAGCTCATCATCAAGTGGAAGTTTAAACTTCCAAAGTCTCCACATCATAAATGACACCTTGGTAGGCATCCCTTTAACCCACATAAACTTAGAAAAATGGACTTTATGCTGCTTCACCCTCATGTAGTTCCATTCACTATTGACTGAGAACTTACCATTTGAAGTCAAACCCCACGAAGCCTTGTCCCTCCTGTGATCACACCCAAGCATATGCACATTCTGGACAATGTGCTCAACAATGTCTTCAGGCAGCAAAAGGTTTAGGAGTTCAACATTCCAGTTGCCACCCTCAACCACTTCCTTGACACTATTACACCAAAAATCACAATCAAATGTGTAGGGTACTATAAAGTACAATGGTCCAAGACCTGACCAATTGTCATATCATAAATGAGCTGAGCCTTGCCTAATCTGCCAGTGAATCTCATGGTCAATAGCCTCTCTAGCTTGTATCATCTTCCTTCAAACATAGGAACCTTGTTTGTATGGCATAATGGCCTTGTGAAGCTTCTTTGCAGTACTTGTTAGACATGTAGGTAACCCACAATGAGTCTCCAGTTCTGAAGTTCCACCATAACTTAGCAAATAAAGCACATGAAATATCAAACAAAGATCTGAACCCCATTCCACCTTTATCAACTGGCAAGCAAAGGTTCTTCCAAGAGGACCAATGCCTGCTTGATCCCTCTTGAGAATTATCCCAAAAAAACTTAGCAAAAAGCTTATGCAATTGGTTAAGCACACTGTCTAAAGGATTCACTGGTGAAAGAAGATGAATTGACATGCTTTGCAAGACATGCTTAATTAATATAGCTATTCCTCCAAAAGATAGCATCTTAGCACTCCAACCATGGATTCTGGCAGTCACCTTCCCTACTAAATCTTCATAGTATATCTTCTTCCTCCTACCATAGAAGATAGGACATCCCAGGTATGTGAAAGGGAAGTCATTTCTCTGAATGCCAGTGATCATCTCTATCTTTTCAACCGCATCATTTCCTACTGATCCATGCAAGTAGATAGCACTCTTAACTTTATTTATTTTCTGGCCTGAAACTGCTTCATAAGCTTGCAATACTTCAGTGATTAAATGCAAGGACTCCTCATGAGAAGAGGTAAACATAATGGTATCATCAGCATATGCCAAATGATTGAGATGTGGACTCCACTTAGGCATTGCATAGCCCCTATAGAAGCTGTGAGTATTCAAAGAATTCAAGCTTCTAGACAGAACCTCAGCCGTTAGGATGACCAATGTGGGTGACAATGGATCTCCTTGCTTTAGACCTCTCCCTGAATGAAAGAAACCATAACTCTGACCATTGAACAAAACTGAATACCAATTGGATGATACAAGCTGGAAAATGACATCTATGAACTCATGACAAAACCCCATTTTCCTCAGTACCATTGTCAAGAATGGCCAGGACACCCTATCATAGGCCTTCATCATGTCAAGTTTGATCACAACATTAGCATCTTCACCTCTTTCATTGATGTCATGCATAATTTCCTGAGCAAGCAAAACATTCTCCACTATGCTCCTACCTTTGACAAAGCCTGCCTGATTTTGTGAAATGAGAGAAGGCAAAACCTCAACCAGCCTATTATGTACCACCCTAGAAAGAACCTTGTTATGAAATTGCTCAAGCTGATAGGCCTGAGGTTAGAAAAGGTTGTAACTGATGGCTTTTGTGGAATCAAAACTAGATTTGTGTTTGTTACATATATAGGTATTTGTCTTCCACTAAACAATGCATGCACCACTTTGACAATGTCATGCTTGATAATATCCCAAGCAACATTAAAAAATCTGCTCGTATAGCCATCAGGGCCACTAGCACTATCACCATTTAGCCCAAACAGTGCCTGCTTGACCTCCTCTTCCCAAGATACCTTTGTGAATTGTTCATTCTGGTCATCAGTAACCATTGGTGGAACATTCATCAACAAATCATAGTTGTTGGACACCTCTTCAGTAGCAAACTGCTTTTGAAAAAACCATAGTGCCTCATTAGCCATTGCTTCTTGAGAGTTGATCCAATTGCCTTCCCTATTTTGTATCCTACTCACATGTAGTTTCTTTCTTCTTCCATCGACATGAAAGTGAAAGAATTTAGAGTTCACATCACCCTCCTTGAACCACTGCATGCCTGCCTTTTGTTTCCAAAATTTAGCTTCAATAGCAATGTACCTCTTCAACTCAGCTTCTGCCTTTTTCAGGGCCTCTCTATTTTCAGCTGTTGGTGCAAGTTCAAGCTGAAACTCATGAGCTAAAATAATGTTTTCCAGTGTTGAAACCTGTTGGAAAATGTTACCATATGTAGCCTTGCTCCATGAGGACAGTTTCTTCTTCAAGGTCTTCAATTTTGTGTTCAGTGCATAAAATGGATCTCCTGTGACTTCAATCTCCCAGTGTTCCTTCACTAAAGGAAAAAACTCATCATGTGTAGTCCAGAAGTTGAGGAACCTAAAAGGCTTGATTGTAGGAGTAGGATCTTGTGAGAAATTGACAAGCAAAGGGGACTGGTCTGATCCTACTCTAGCTAGATGATCAATTTCAATCTTAGTGCACATATCAATCAATTATTGATTACCCAGGCACCTATCCAGCCTCTTGAGAATGAAATCCTCTTCAGTTCTACCATTCCACCAAGTGAAAATGCTGCCTGAATTAAATCCCAAATCCATAAGCTGACAATTGGCTTGTGTAGACGCAAATTCTTCATACTCAGGCATGAACACTGGTAGTTCCCCATACTTCTCATTCTCTGAAAGAATGACATTGAAATATCCAGCAACCAGCCAAGACCTGACATTGTCACTAGCAAAGTATTGCATAGCCTCCCAAAGAAAGAACCTGTCTCCAGCATTAGTCTTGGCATACACAAAAGTAATGACAACTTCTTCATCAAACTGTTGATTCATAAAGGAGAGTGTGAGTTGCTGTTCATCATTCATCACTTCTTGTACTTCAAAATCAGCATTTGCAAACACTCAAATCTTCCCATTCTCATTGTAGAAGCATTGCTCCAACCCAAGCCTAAGCTTATAGCTATTTATAGTGTTAACATCCTGGAATGGCTCCATTAATCCTATAACTTGAAAATTCTTTCTTTGATGCAATGTGACAAGCCTATCAAAGGCTTCTTGAGTATTCACTGGCCTTATGTTTCAAATAAGCAACTTATCCATCTAATTCTTCTTTGTAGAGGTTGATCTCAAAGCTTGAATTTTAGATGGATCCTGACTATAATTCTTCGTACCTCTCTTTGGTGGCTGCTTGGATTGAGTAGAGTGTTCTAGTAGAGCTGATGGAACTAGCTGCTTCTGAGACTTAGCACTCTTAGGTGAGAGGTCAGCTTCACGTGCCACTTGCTCAAAGTTGGGAGCAGTGGAATCTTCCTCCAATTCTTGATGTTCAAGTCTGCCCGAGCTCATCCATTAGCTTTATTCCTTCTCGAGCTTCAAAATCCTTGACTATTGGTTGCAAGGGCATATTGGCAATAAGAGCATCATCCTCAGCATCAAGACTAGCACCTAGAGGTATCAATGATGATCCCTGAGCAATGTTATCTGCCCGGGATTGGCTAGGAATAGTGGAAGCAGTCGTATTCAATTTGCAAATTTGAGTTTTTCTCTCTCCCACATCGACTGGAGGAAGTGTAGGATCCTGAGGTATAAAAGCAAGTTCCTCCCCTGTACCGGATTTAACCAACCCTAAGGCCTTTTGTATTAATGCACACGCTTCAGGATTGAAACCTCTTAGCTCATTTAATACCTCAGCATTTAACACGTTGACTTTATTAATAAAATCTTCCTCGTTAGCTGGAGAAGTAATTACTAGGGCACAATCTTTGTCCTGACTCCTTTCAACACTTTCAGCTTCAATATTAACCCTAGTAGGGGTTTTACCCAAATTATTTTTGTATTTGCCTTGAAAAGTATTCAACGCCCAGTTTTTTTGAAACGACCTCGGTCAGTCGTTTCGGAAGTTAGGACTCCGATTGGCGTGCCGATAATTTTAAAATATTTATAATGTCCATTAGGACCTGTCCGTAAAATTTGAGCTAAATCAGACCTCGTTTGGTAGGCGTCGGAACAAGGTTTCAGTTTTTATTGGCGATAAATATTAAAAAGAGATTTTCGAGCTCGGTTTTGCCGAATGAGCTCCGATTCAAAATCCGAAAGTGCCGTTAGGTTCGTATGATTATTTGTGATTTTTGTAAACTTTCGAAAGTGAATTTCGATGTTGTCCGGCTAGTTTCCGCTAAAATGCCGAAAGTTAAATAATTTGACTTTTTCTATTTAAATTCGCACCTTGAGTTTCGGGAGTCCAATTTGAGATCCGCCTTCGCGAGTATGTTACATATATTTTGTATAACTGCTATACAAAATTTGGAATTATTTCGAATATCACAGGGTACTGTTTTAATTTTCATCGCGTAAAGAAAATAAAATAAAATAAAAAGAGAAAAGGACAAAAAGGGAAAAGAAAGAAAGGAACAAAATGGGCGGTGGTCCTTAGCTTTTAAGCTAAGGACTAGGCAGTTGTGTGGGAATATACATATACAGAAGCAAACGAAACATGAGCAGAGAAAACGAAACAGAGATGACACAGCGCAAAAAAAATGCCAGAAAATAAGAAAAAGGGCCCGAGAAAAGTAGAATTTTCACCCAGAAACATTCAGGTAATGATCCTAATATATTATTTGAGTTTATTACGTGTGTTTGAATATGTTTTAACGGTAAAATTTGGAATATTATACATCGTTTTAATAAGTTCAATTAATAGTTTAAAGGGTCAAATGGACCCCAATAATGAAATTGATTATATATTCATACTCAGTGAGTTATGGGCAACTTATAAATGTAATTTATTTAGGGTTTGGTTATGTGACCATAAACCTTGTAAATAGGCCTGGCCTGCGTATTGCGTATGCGAATAGGGTATCAGGTTCCTAACCGGGTTGCCCTAAGATGTGAGTAATGAAGCCTTTAGCCTTATGTGATATATTTTTCTGGTTATTGAACACAGTGGGATCGTTTGGCACTGAATCCAAAGGACAAAGCGGTTATTGAGTGGATGTACTAACTTTGTAACAAGGTAAGTGTTTGTATCCATTTCTTTGGAGGCCCTTGGCCTCGTGGATTTTCTACTACTTGTTTCCTTACGTGTGTAGCTGCTGATAGGCGTACTCATTACGCCTTAGCTTTAGATTTACATTGTATATTATATGTTATATCCTATTGCTGGTATTGCATTGAGGATCTGAGCATTATACCCTGGCTGTAAGTTGGCATCTACTTCCCGGCTGTCGATGAGAGTCCCGCTCCGGTGAAGGGTTATTATTGCATTACATTGCATTATATGTCATTCATATGCATTACATTGCATATCATATTGGGTGCATGAGTATTCCGCCCCAGGAGCAGGAGGATTCCGCCCCAGCTTTACATTATATCGGGTGCAGGAGTATTCCGCCTCTGGTTTATATTATATCGGGTGCAGGAGTATTCCGCTCCAGGAGCAGGAGTATTCCGCTCCAGTTGGTTATCAGATTGGATTCCCCTCGAATGCAGGAGTATTCCACTTCGGGATGGGACTACGGGCACATGTGACCCTTCGCATCATATTTCATTTCATTTCATTTCATCTCACTTCATTGAATTCCATCTCAATTCATACCATTGTGTAGACTTACGGTACTTGACTACTGTTCTGCTTATATGTGCATTGCATATTTGTTGATATGTTTTTGGCACGCATCCTTGGTTGAGTTTATAAGATTCTTACGTCTTTCCGGTTGTTATCTGGCTCTGTCTTTTTATAATTTAAATAAGAGGAATTTTATTTATCTATTTCCCCTCCCTGGCTAGCTATCCTATTCTTTGAGGTGGCTAGTCTGCCCCACTTATTGAGTCCTTGTGACTCACCCTTTTATTTGTTGTTTGTTTCTTGTCTATCTATTTCGTTTCAGCAGGTTCGCTCCAGGATTTAGTTTGCCACGTTGTGAAGGAGCGAAGACGACTTCAGCTGTCAGGGTAAGCCAGCTTTTATTCTGGATGGCCACTAGTTTGTTGTTCATTATTTCAGTTGCATTTTGCTCCCTTCAGGAGGTATCTGTCTTCTTTTGTACTCTTAGATGTCTGGTCTGGATAGCTATAAACCTAGTATACTGGGTAGTCAGCTGTAATTTCTTTTGTACAGCTTAGAGGTATCAGTATCTCTGTATTTTTTTTAAATCTTGTTCTTATTTATGAATTGAATTATATTTATTTTCTTAATTTAATTAGTAAGGGTTCGCCCGACGGATCTAGGGGAGGATGTCGGGTGCCCGCACGGCCTAGCCGGATTTCGGGTCGTGTCAGTTGGTATTAGAGCCCAGTTTAGTATCTATCCAGACTAAGACAGTGTCTAGTAGAGTCTCGCTGATGGGTACGTAGACGTCCGTACTTATCTACAAGGGGCTATGATGGCATTTAGGAAGTTTCACTTCCTTCTTTTCTGATCGTGTGTTGGTCTAGGATGCAAACGTATTTTTGTTAATTCCTTCGTGGTAATTGTGGACCCTCGCGCAGTAAATCAGCAAACGGTATGAGCTAAAATGGAAGCGGTCTAGCGTAGGGCTAGTACTGACGAAGCCCCGAGAGTTTTTGATTGTGCTGACAATCTAGTTACGAAGGTGCCAGCTGTACGAGCTCGCGATGGGCAAGGGAGCAGGCCTTGTGGTTCCCTTGGCTTTCTATGATGCTTACGAGAATCTTGGTGAAGCAGATACCGCAAAAAAAAAACCTATTATTCGCTAGGTTGCTTATGAGGTTGCCGCATGTGCAGACGTTCGATCTCAGGGAGCTCCTTTTCTGGTTCTTAATATTGCTTCAGTAAATTATGTTCCGGAGGTAGCATGTTAGTTAGCCTGAGTAATGGCTCGGTCCGAGTATCTGAAGATACTGCATTATTCTACCCAATTGAACCTTTCGATATTCTTAAGCAATGCGTCAGATAAACCTCGTGATCCTTTTTAAAATAAAAAGATGTCAGCATATCCTTCAGGCTCTTGATTATATCGAGTGGTATGGTGTTGATTATTCTGCTTTCCAGTTTCAGGGTCCAGCCTTGAATTGGTGGACTGCTCTCTTTTTAGCTAACTTGGTTCGATTTTTCTTCTATATTCGTGGAAAAGTTCCTTTCGAGTAGCGAGCGAGATGAAAAGTGTTTCCAGTTTGAGTGGATTAGACAGGGTAGTCTGTCGGTTAGCCTATTGGTGTTTCAGAATATGAGATTGAATTCTATAGAATGGCTGGATATGCATTAGAACTAGTTCATGAGCCTTTCGAGAGATTCAGAGATTTATTGATGACCTTTATTTTTCCTTGAAATCCCAGATGGTTCGAGAAATTGAGGTCTGGATTTTACTTGATGTCGTTGTTAATATTGTCTGAAGGTTCGAGGCATACCATAAGTTAGAGCGGGAAGAGTTAGAACGGGAGAGCAAGAGATCCCGTGGCCCTAGTGGGCAACCATGGTACCTCATTTGGAGGTAAGAGTTCTGATTATTTTGGGAGGTTACCTGCCAGGTTATCTTAGCTTGTGGCGCGAGATTCTTAGAGTGCGCAGTAGTTCGTCAATATCAGACCCAGTTTTTCTCTTTGTAGCTTTCAACAATCTATCCAGCTCCCATATTCAGCGAAAAGGTGTTATCATTGTCGTGAGTCACATTGTCCTTTGAGGAATTTTTTTCATTACTCTTGAAAGTAGGCAGTCGTCCTTTCTGTCGTCATCTAGCACCTGCACAGTCGCAGGAATTTCATTTAAATTTTAATCAATTAGAGAAATGCCACCATCTAGTAGAGGTTGAGAGTGTGATGGCAGTGGTTCTTCAGAAAGTGATTGTCAGGGTAGTGGCTCAACTCAGCTGCAGGGGCAGTTCAATGAGCTTCCAGTCTGGCAGGATGCTGAGATATCCGATGTAGTAGACCCGTGTGTTTCTTCTTCCCTTATCTGTAAGGAAGATTTATCTTTCTGATCAATCTGGAAATGGTGTGTCTTATCATGTTTCGGCGATTTTCTTGGATATTGTCGTAATTAAGAATCGGTTGCGGTAGAGGGGTGAGTTTCTGATATGATTTATTCCTTGCATTGGTGAGACCCTACTAATTTATCTGGTCTAAATATGAGAGATTTGACAGTGAGTATTGCTATTGCCTGTTTGGCATCCTATTATGCCACCTTGTGTTATTATGTCAAGTCATTTTACCTCTCTCCTCGGAAATCAGTGTTGGTAGGATGATGGGATTCTTATTCGTCACCATCAGGAAGTGTCGTCGTTTATTCCGGTGTAAAGTGGCAAGTAAGTAATGCTCGATCTATGTGTCTCCTCTTGGTTCGAGATTCTAATAGAGCCGTGTTGTTCTATGAGCTTGTCTTAGTTATAAAAGGGTATTTTGGTAAATTGTCAGAATTTCCTTCTTATTGGGGGGTTAAATTGGTGTGGATGTTTTTCCATAAAGCTTATCTAATGTCGATATCTTCAATTGCTATTCTCTGGCTCGCCTGACTCGGAAGTAGTCTAGCTTTGGTAGCCAAGCAAATAAGAAGACGAATTTCCTGAAGCTCTTATTATTTCTATCCTCGATCCATTTCCATTTCTTCTTCGTCCGGCACTAGTGAGCTTGGGCGATTGGTAGCCGCTTGTGACGTTCTCTGTGTTGAGCCAGAGTACACGTTATTGTAGCCGGGTAAGCATATTATTGTTTTGGATATCAGTTTATCCGGGTATCCATTCCCATGTATAGTATAGTGTTGGTTCTGTTTTTGCGGATCATCCAGTTTCAGGGGAAACTCTGCCGAAATTTTTATATAGAAGTACCATCCATCAGGCGGTGGTGTTTACGACAAAGGTATGGAGTTGTGAACTTGAGAGTTGCAGCTGTTTGGCAACTCGAAAGGGTAGTTTTGCCTACGTTCAGCTTTTAGCCAAATCTTCTTTAGTCCAGTAGACTGTGCGATGATGGTTATTCCTATTCAAATGGCTACATGAGTTTGTGCTTTAAGTGGAGGAGTGTTCCTCCAAATACTAAATGGTAATATTAAATCTCTGAGGTGTTGATACCACTTTTCTCACGACCCAAAGTAAGTCCACGATAGAAACCTACAATGAGTGTTGATCATTTCTAAACCCACTAATAATCTATTAATGCCAGAGATAAGCTTGCAACCTGATCATATATACGTACCTATCCGCTGAAAGCATAAAGTCTGGAAAGATGACACGACTTTAACTTGCTGGCAATTAGAACATTGAGCCATAAATTCTGCTATGTCACACTTCATTCCATCCCACTAATAAATCTGCTCAAGATCATGGTACATCTTAGTCGAACCTGGATGAACAGTGTATTTGGAATAATGTGTTTTCATCATAAACTAAATCTGCAACATCAGGACCACAAAGTCTATCTTTATAAATGAGAACACCGTCAGTAGTAACCCTGTATGGTGACTCCGGTTTTCTTCTGGCTATCTGTCTGTATTCAACCAGAATTGGATCCTCATACTGACGCTGTGTTACTTCATGAAAATTTAGAGTAAAAGGTCTAGTGCATATTGTCGACAATCCATCATTGGTGTGTATATCTCTTTCACACCTCAACTCTTTGAGAAGTTACTTTAGCGTTATAAGTGCGCATGTAATCAAATTTATTGATGGTATTCTGCCTCAGATGAAGCTCCTACATGTCTCTTTTATTTGCAATTTTTCAAGTTATAATATTTCCAATCCAAAGACAGTACCCTGAAGTAGATGTTCAGGCTGAAGATCATTTCTGGTCTGCATCATACTATCCAGTAGTAGTTGTATGATCCTTATCCTTATACGATAGACCCTGTTCAGATGAGCCTTTGACATACATTAGGATATGAGTAACTACATTCCCACAAGGAGCTTGCGGATAAACCTTATAATTAATTAAGGTGTTGCATAGTGCGTTCGTAGAAATGATATAGCCTGCATCAAATCTTCTATAGTGTGTAGAGAAGAGGTACTTCAAAAGCTCCCCTATTGCATCAAGCGTGAGCTAATTCTTAGTTCCATCGACCTGTTCTATATCGAAAGGTATATCGAAGAGGGATTATCGGCTGAATCATGTTAACCCATTCAAAGTTCCGTGTATCTTTGCTTCGAAAATGTAGAACTCTCTTCTCATGATCGAGAAATGATCAGCTTAGTCAGAATAAGCTGTGCAATGGTATTATCATATTATCCAGATATATTTTTATTCCAAAAGTACGATGTGCGTAATATAATTCTGATCCTGTAACCAAGAGATAAGGTCTGTGGAGTAGCTTATGAAGGTCGTGCAAGTTCTTTTATTATCGGTGCGAATTTTTCTATTGACTCAGGCTCGTTCGAGGACGAACGAGAGTTTTAAGTGGAGGAGAATGAAACGACCTCGGTCAGTAGTTTCGGAAGTTAGGACTCCGATTGGAGTGTCGATAATTTTAAATTATTCGTAATGTCCATTAGGACCTGTCCGTAAAATTTGAGCTAAATCAGACCTCGTTTGGTAGGCATCGGAAGAAGGTTTCAGTTTTTATTGGCGATAAATATTAAAAAGAGATTTTCGAGCTCGGTTTTGCCGAATGAGCTCCGATTCAAAATCCGCAAGCACCGTTAGGTTCGTATGATTATTTGTGATTTTTGTAAACTTTCGAAAGTGAATTTCGATGTTGTTCGGCTAGTTTCCGCTAAAATGCCGAAAGTTAAATAATTTGACTTTTTCTATTTAAATTCGCATCTTGAGTTTCGGGAGTCCAATTTGAGATCCGCCTTTGCGAGTATGTTACATATATTTTGTATAACTGCTATACAAAAGTTGGAATTATTTCGAATATCACAGGGTACTGTTTTAATTTTCGTCGCGTAAAGAAAATAAAATAAAATAAAAAGAGAAAAGGACAAAAAGAAAAAAGAAAAAAGAAAGAAAGGAACAAAATGGGCGGTGGTCCTTAGCTAGGCAGTAATGTGGGAATATACATATACAGAAGCAAACGAAACATGAGCAGAGAAAACGAAACAGAGATGACACAGCGCAAAAAAAAAGCCAGAAAATAAGAAAAGGGGCCGGAGAAAAGTAGAATTTTCACCCTGAAACATTCAGGTAATGATCCTAATATATTATTTGAGTTTATTACGTGTGTTTGAATATGTTTTAACGGTAAAACTTGGAATATGATACATCATTTTAATAAGTTCAATTAATAGTTTAAAGGGTCAAATGGACCCCAATAATGAAATTGATTATATATTCATACTCAGTGAGTTATGGGCAACTTATAAATGTAATTTATTTAGGGTTTGGTTATGTGACCATAAACCTTGTAAATAGGCCTGGCCTGCGTATTGCGTATGCGAATAGGGTATCAGGTTCCTAACCGGGTTGCCCTAAGATGTGAGGAATGAAGCCTTTAGCCTTATGTGATATTTTTCTGATTATTGAACACAGTGGGATCGCTTGGCACTGAATCCAAAGGACAAAGCGGTTATTGAGTGGTTGTACTAACTTTGTAACAAGGTAAGTGTTTGTATCCATTTCTTTGGAGGCCCTTGGCCTCATGGATTTTCTACCACGTGTTTCCTTACGTGTGTAGCTGCTGATAGGCGTACTCATTACGCCTTAGCTTTAGATTTACATTGTATATTATATGTTATGTCCTATTGCTGGTATTGCATTGAGGATCTGAGCATTATACCCTGGCTGTAAGTTGGCATCTACTTCCCGGCTGTCGATGAGAGTCCCGCTCCAGTGAAGGGTTATTATTGCATTATATTGCAATCTTATGCATTATATGTCATTCATATGCATTACATTGCATATCATATTGGGTGCAGGAGTATTCCGCCCCAGGAGCAGGAAGATTCCGCTCCGTTGTATCATATTGAGTTTAGGAGGATTCCGCCCTAAGAGCAGGAGTATTCCGCTCTTATGTCAGATATTGAGTGCAGGAGTATTCCGCCTCAGCTTTACACTATATCGGGTGCAGGACTATTCCGCCTCTGGTTTATATTATATCGGGTGCAGGAGTATTCCGCCACAGGAGCAGGAGTATTCCGCTCTAGTTGGTTATCAGATTGGATTCCCCTCGAATGCAGGAGTATTCCGCTTCGGGATGGGACTACGGGCACATGTGACCCTTCGCATCATATTTCATTTCATCTCACTTCATTTAATTCCATCTCAATTCATACCATTGTGTAGACTTACGGTACATGACTATTGTTCTGCTTATATGTGCATTGCATATTTGTTGATATGTTTTTTTTACGCATCCTTGGTTGAGTTTATAAGCTTCTTACGTCTTTCCGGTTGTTATCTGGCTCTATCTTTTTATAATTTAAATAAGAGGAATTTTATTTATCTATTTCCCCTCCCTGGCTGGCTATACTATTCTTTGAGGTGGCTAGTCTGCCCTACTTATTGAGTCCTTGTGACTCACCCTTTTTTTTTTGTTTGTTTCTTGTCTATCTATTTCATTTCGGCAGGTTCGCTCCAGGATTTAGTTTGCCACGTTGTGAAGGAGCGAAGACGACTTCAGCTGTCAGGGTGAGCCAGCTTTTATTCTGGATGACCACTAGTTTGTTGTTCATTATTTCAGTTGCATTTTGCTCCCTTCAGGAGGTATCTGTCTTCTTTTGTACTCTTAGATGTCTGGTCTGGATAGCCCTAAACCTAGTATACCGGGTAGTCAGCTGTAATTTCTTTTGTACAGCTTAGAGGTATCAGTATCTCTGTATTTTTTTTAAGTCTTGTTCTTATTTATGAATTGAATTATATTTATTTTCCTAATTTAATTAGTAAGGGTTCGCCCGACGGGTCTAGGGGAGGATGTCGGGTGCCCGCACGGCCTAGCCGGATTTCGGGTCGTGTCATTTTTGTACCCATCACCATTGGATCCTCATTAACTGTTTTAGAATGTAAACTCACATGAGTTGGGGATTTCAAGTTGGGACGATCAGAAACATCTTGAAATTGAGACAATTCAACTTGAACCTGATTTGCTTGATCATCTTTGTCAACATTGTCATCAACAACATCTCCTAAAAGAGCAAAGGCATTCTTTGCTAAAACTGCATCTTCTTGCACTGCTTCAACTTCCTTGGTCGATTTCTTCTTGGATTCAACCCTCACCAAGCAGTAGGGTTTCTACTAGGATGAACAAAATTCTTAGCCTTATTTCTTCTATTGTTTTGCACTTGACCACTTGCTTTCCCAACATCAATAGCCTTTGTAGGCACTACTCCATCCTTGCTTTTCAAATCACCAACAACTTTACCACTTTGCAAAATCCTAATAGGATTGTCATTCACGTCTGCTTGCTTATTAAATTTGTCATCACCTCTATCATCCAATTCAGGATGCAAAATAAACCACTCCTCTTCACAAAGCCCTTGTAATTTACATTGTTTGCAATATTTTGGCAAGTAATCATATTGAACACGTACCCACTTGTACTTGACATCACCAGACACTGAATTCATGATTCCAATCCTCACTCGTTGAGGTCTTTGGGCCAATAAATCGACTTCAACCTTAACTTTTGCACAGCTTGGCCATTCCCAATCTTCAAATAGAAAGCAGGCCTGGAAAGTAGATGAACATAATCCTCTAACAATGAACAACAGATTAGAACATGTCTTGGGTCTAGGTAGCCTATCGTGCACTCACCTTTCACCTCACATTGCAAGGGCAACTGTTTTTTGAGCTCATGAAATTCAGGCATCCCATAGGAAAACTTCCCTACGACTGAATATTGCAATTCCTCATGAATTACCATAGTGTCAATAACCTTATCATCCCAAATAAAAGAAGGCTCCCCGTGATGAAACTCCATGATGGGTTCAGGAATAGTTGGCATCGCAAAGGGTTTTGCATTAGGTTTCAAAGTAGATGCATAAGATAAATGTGGTATTATGGTAGTAGGAGGTGGTATAGTGGTGTTAGGGGGTTGAATCGTGGTAGTATGAGGCTGGACAACCCCAGTGGGGGACTGCCCAGTGGCCTGATTGGCCATGGGAGGTGGCCGGAGTTTAGTCACTGAGAATCGCCGAAATCGCCTAATCTAGAGAGAAAACTAGGCGCTGGGCTCGGTTTTTTTCGGTTTTAGGGTTAGGGTTGGTTTCAATAAGTAGATTTTTTTTAAAAAAAATATTATAATTAATTGAGCCTATCCAAACTCAAACCCTAAATATCCACATCAGGTAAGTACAGTAAACACCACTAAGCTGGATTAACATGTTCTGCCAAACAACTACATTTTAATTGCTTTATTTAATTAATGTTGTGGTTGGTCTCAATAGGTGTTCAATTAAATTAAGGCGCACTAAACGACATGAAATTACAACCATAGACATTAATGACACTTCTTCTTTCAATAATGACCCTAATTTGCATATTTTGGACTGAAATTATTGTGTCATTTAATTAATGACTCTATAGAAATTACATTTAATAAAATAATTCAATTATTTTAATTTAATATTAATTAATCATGGAAAATTGTTATATGCGGGACATGTAATGGTGTCATTAGCTATGATCACTCACTTCAATTGCATAATATAGTCACAATAACACAATTAAAATCGATCACATGTACACAATAGCATCATGAACACTACAACATGTTCCCGGTGTCGTTAACTCACCTCAAGGACCAATGTGGGAGGTGTAAGAGTGTCATAACATATGATCACTCACTTCAATTGCATCATGAAGGCACAAAAACACAATTACAATTGATGACATGTATACAATAGCATCATAAACACTACGACATGTTCCCGGTGTCGTTAATTCATCTCAAGGACCAATGTGGGAGATGTAATAGTGTCATAACATATGATCACTCACTTCAATTGCCTCATGAAGGAACAAGAACACAATTATAAATGATGACATGTATACAATAGCATCATAAACCCTACGACATGTTACCAGTGACCTTAAATCACCACATGGACCAATGTGGGACATCTAAGGGTGTCATCACCTATAATAACTCACTACAATTGCATCATGTAGGCAAAATAACACACTTATATGTGATTATTTGTAGAGATTTATACCGATAACCTTAAGGAGCCGTTTGGTTGGTGGGACTACATATCAAGAAAATCCCCATAAATAACCCCCACCACATCCTTGGTATAAGTTATTTTAAAAATAAAAATTATAATAAAATTAATTAATATTACTAAATTAAATGTGGGATAACAATTCTCCTTATCAAACCAACCAAACGACCCTTAAAGGGTTTAGGGTTTAGGGGTTTTTTTTTATTTTTATAATGAATATCACTAAGCTCAGGGCCTAGTGATAAATTTTATTAATAAAGTAAAACATAAATGAGTCTTTACAATCTACAAAAATATAAACAAACAAATTATACAAACTAAATGAAGTAACTAGTGCACACCTATGTACTTGCCCTTGAAACTATATCCCCAATTGGTTTGAGCATGATAGCATGCTAATACCACCAATATAAAGATATATTTTTCAAAAACAAAGTACTCAACACATGGTACACTAGCTGCTAAGAATGACTTGTAAATGACTAAGTCTATGTAGCTAAATAAGTGCCAAATAAGACTCACTGTCCAGGCTTCTAGGGTCTAGGGTTTAGGGTTTAAAAAAGGACACAAAATAAAAATGGAGCCTAACCAAATTCGAACCCTAGACCCCTACCTCATTCAATACGCTCACAACCACTTTGGTGGAATATAATCATCTGTCATACGACTAACTTTTTATTTTTTATTTATTGTCGTAGCTTTTATTTTGGGGGAATTCATGGAGGGAAAAATGTAGGCACAAATTTTTAAAACTAAAATGTCGAATAAAATTCGTGGAGAGAAGATCAAATAAGAAGAGGAAATTATTGAAAGTTTACTGATATTTGGACTCTTTAAATACTTGCACCATGTATTGTCACAAGCACAATTAAATAGTTAACACAAATCTAAACTAAATTGAATGCGGATGGATTGAAGAGGATTTCATAACATGGTTCAAGATGGAGATGCCCTATTCATACATTACTCGTGACGCATTGGTATCTTTTTTTCTAGCCTTACACTTTTTTAATTCTAATATAGGAATTTAACTAAAACAACAATATTACTCTTTCTTATGTTTGCGCAGTGCCTTCCAAAGAAAATCTATCACTATCTTCCTCCTACTATGGTTGAAACAACTATCCAGTGTAAGGGGAAGAAATGGACTGCAACACTGTGTAGTGGTTTTCAGCGAAGACTCGTGAAGGGATGGAAAAATTTTGTCAAGGACAATTTCATTAAAAAAGGACATGTTCTTATCTTTGAACTTGTTCAAGCTACACCAACGATTGTAATATTCAATGTTGAAGTGAGAGTTTGAGAAATTCTTCAATGTTGAACTTGTATTGTTCAATTTCAATTTTATCAATGGTACTAGTCATTATGTTTTGATTTTTAATACGTGACTATTTAATTTCATTGACAACTTATAATATATGTTGCTACACATAACAAATATTTGCAAACTCAATCAATCATAGGTTACTACACTTAACGATTCTTTTGAACATGATAGACAAGTGCAACCCCAAACAATTTTTTAAGTCAATTGATTGTAGTTAGACGTGTCCTATAGGGAAGTGCAATGGCTGCACAGAAGAGTGAAAAGGCTGCATAGAGAAGTGAAATAGCTACATAGAAAACTTAAAACCAAGCTTAAACAATTATGAGACCACATAGGGATTAATATACTATTTAATAAGGCTAAACCAAATAAACCCCTATAAATAGTTTCCAAACACAAATTACGAATCCACTTCTAATCCTAATCAACTACCTTTTATAAGCATTACAATGGATAAGACTCCAAAGAAGAACGTTGCTGCAAAACCACTGCAAAGATCACTAGTTAGCCATAATATTTTGTATCAGGAGTTTAAGAATACCCATAGGAAGCTGGAGAGTGAGGTTAATGAATTTCTAGGGAGGTTGGTTAAGGAGAGTCACATTGTTTACATCTAAAGTCTATTATTGGAAGGCCCGGCCCCCTTAACCACTATTTACACCATGCTTGATGACCTACCCATCCCATGCATCGAAAGTGGGCCCAAGGAGCATTCCGTTATTGTTATCTCTAGCGACATTGAATCTATTTCCAAGTCCTCTAAGTCTGTGCCTGATACCCCAAAAATTGAGTAGTCCGTTATGAAATTGTCTATTGTGCATGCCATGCATATAGCATGGTATGATAGTGTAGGTGTTTTTATTGCTTTTGCTTATGGTATTCTGGTTTGGTTCTTATCTTGAATTGGTCGTGGTCTTTTGCTGAAATTATGTAATGGAATATCATTCCATGAACTATCTATTAATGAATCTATTGTTATGATAAAATTATTCTCATTTTCTTCTTTGCTTTTTACACGATTGATTACTAATGACTCCGTCCTTATAAATGTGAATAAGCATTTGACATGATCCGAAATCCGGTTAGGTCGTGCGGGCACCCGACATCCTCCCCTAGACCCGTTGGGCGAACCCTTACCAATTAAATAAGGAAAATAAATATAACAATTCATAGATAAGGACAACACTTAAAACAAAACACAGACATACTGATACCTCTAAGCTGTACAAAAAAAATTACAGCTGACTACCCAACATACTAGGTTTAGGGTAATCCAGACTAGATATCTAAGAGTACAGAAGAAGACAAATACCTCCTGAAGGGAGCAATATTCAACTGAAATAATAAATATAAAACTAGTGGCCATCCGGAATAAAAGCTGGCTCACCCTGACAACTGAAGTCGTCTTAGCTCCATCACAATGTGACGAATTCAATCCTAGAGCGAACCTGCTGGAACAAAATAGATAGACAAAAACAAATAATAAACAAGGGTGAGTCAAAAGGACTCAATAAGTGGGGCAGACTAGCTACCTCAAAGAAGAGGATAGCTAGCCAGGAAGAAAAGAAACAGATAAACAAAATTCATCTTATTTAAATTATGAAAAGGCGGAGCCAGATAATAACTAGAAACACGTATGGAATCATAAACTCATTAAAACCAGGAACGTAAGATAGCCAGAACATATAGGCATCCCGAACATATCAACAATCAGAAATACATCCTGTTGCCGCGTGCAACCCGATCCATATATTCATTCTGTCGCGGCGTGCAACCCGATCCATATATTTACACCGTTGCGGCGTGCAAATCGATCCGTATATTTATACCGTTGCGGCGTGCAACCCGATCCCCGCAACTCAGAATACGAGCCAGAAATATATAGGCAAACTGAAATATGTCCACAATATGGTATACATACCGCATACACAAAATACAGCATGATAGTCATACAATAGTCAGCACGCGGTGCAATAAAATGGGATGAATGCAGTATGATGCAATGGTGTCATATGTGCCAAATAGATGGAGCGGAATCCTCCTGCTCCGAGGGTGGAATCCTCCTACCCTCAATATGATGCAATGGAGCGGAATCCTCCTACCCTCAATATGATGCAGTGTGCATACGAATGCAACATGATGCAATAATAACCCATCACTAGCGCAGGAATCTCATCGACAGCTGGAAAGTATATACCAACTCCCAGCCAAAGTACAATACTCAGATTCTCAATGCAATACCAATAACAGGGCATAACATATAATATAGAATATAAATCCAAAGCTAAGGCATAATGAGTACGCCTATCGGCAGCTACACACGTAAGAAACACGTGGTAGAAAATCCACGAGGCCAGGTACCTACAAAGAAATGAATATAAACACTTACCTTGTTACAAAGTTAGCTCAGTTACTCAACAACCGCTTTATCCTTTGGATTCACTGCCAAACGATCCTGCTGTATTCAATAAGCAGAAAATGATATCAAATAAGGCTAAAGGTTTCATTCCCCACATCTTAGGGTAATTCAGTTAGGAACCTGATACCCACGCGACCGGACTGTGTGTCCAATGTCCAGCCTCTATGGGGGACTCCAAATCACACATAACATGATCACAATATAAGTATAAGCATGTATGAGGTATAACACATGTGGCAACAATAGATATGGACTCAAAAGAATGAGAAGAAAACTCAAGATAGAATTATAGACACAACCTAGAACTCAGAATTTGTCCAACTCTTTGAATTTCCATATATTTTCGGCAGAGTTTCCCCTGAAACGGGATGATCCGCAAAAACAGAACCAGCACTATACTACACACGGGAATTGATACCCGAATAAACTGATAACATAAACATGGTAAATGGATAACAAGATGAGACGACTGGATGACATAACAAATCCGCTGATAGAATGTCTTAGGATTCTGGAGATTCTTAAAGCATCTTAATATCAATTTTGTACAAGGAGTTACGATCAATATACTAACAGCTATTCAAAGATAAAAGTGATTTTTTCAGATTTTGAAACGTTTTGTCTTGCTGATTCGGACATCTTTCACCTTGGATTTTAGTACCAAATTAAGTATATACAAGGTTTCCTTGATACCATACATGTTTCTCACAAGGAACACTAAGTTTAGAACTAATAAAAGCTTCAAAAGCTAAAAGATACATGCCTTGCCAAAAGAAAGGTTTAGTCTTACATACCTTTGATGTTTCTTGCTTCTAAACCTTGTTTTCCTTGAATTCAACACCTTCTAAAGCTTAAAAAACCTATAATACAACATTTAGGTACTTTACTTAGCCATGAAGTAATTCTAAACTCAAGCTACAGACGAAATTGAAGGTAGCATAACGTTACCTTAATCGCGTAGAGCGTTTTGACACAATCTGTCTTCAATTTCGAGTTACGATTGGCGTCCTTCCTTCAAAATCATAAAAGTAGCTTTAACCTTCATGGGAGCACTGTTTCTATCGTTTATATTCTGGAAATAACGAAAAAAAAGGCATTTTTTCCTTTTATACTCGAAACATTTCAGTTTTAGTCCTCTTTTGTGCTTATGTCCCTTTTTCTGGCCTGATTTCTGATGCTCATATCTTTTTATCCATAGGTTGTATGAACAAACCATCAAAATTTTTGAAAACTATACTCCAAGATCTTCAATTTGATATATGATTTATCCTCAAAAGACCTCATATAACGCACAAAATTAATTGCTGAAATAGCTTCGTTACAAGGCAATTCCTTTGTCGGTTTTTCCGCAACTTAAATCCGATTTTTCTCAGACTTTATATTCAAAATATAAACATCATATATGGTCATATTATGACTTTTAAACTCACTTAAATCATTCTTAACATGTCATTAGAAGGATATACCTCACTTTGGACATACGGGGTGTAACAATCTTCCCCCGTTAGAACCATTCGTCCTCGAATGTTAGATGAAGTAGGTAAAAGCATTAAGCGACGATCTTGTTACATACTTGTAGTAGTGAAGAGATGTGAAAGGTCAAATTATTTAATTTTTGGTATTTTAGCGGAAGCTAGCCGAACAATCTTGAAATTCACTTTCGAAAAAGCACAAAAGTCACAAATAATCATACGAACCTAACAACACTTTCGGATTTTGAATCGGAGCTCGTTCACCAAAACCGAGCTCGAAAATCTGTTTTTTTTTTTGGTATTTATTGACAATAAAAACTTAAACCTTCTTCCGATGCCTACCAAACGAGGTCTGATTTAGCTCAAATTTTACAGACAAGTCCTAATGGACATTATAATTTTTTTTAATTATCGACACGCCAATCAGAGTCCTAACTTTCTAAACGACTAACCGAGGTCGTTTCAGCATTTCACTTTTAATTACAATTTACTTGGATTATCATGTTTCTTTTCTCTACGTGTATAGTATAATCCAACTACAAAACTGAATCTAATTTTTCAAACAACTTGAATATAATTTCATCTAACTTAATGAATCTAAAAATGAATTTTAATGTATGACACATTAGGCAAGTGTAAACTGATGGAAACAACTTTATAATTGCTGCTTGACAATATTTCACAAGTAAAATGATATGCCTTATTGATTTAGAATTGAACTTTCCGTTAACGACTAAGATTAAAATCAAATCTTTCATTTCATGATTGAAAAAATATTTTTACAATCAACTTGATATCTTCATCCCTACAAACATTCCAGCTAAAAAAGCTGAAGAAATAGCGCTAGATTGATTATCAGCCTCAAACCCTACTATACTTTCATCTAAAAACGAGCTTGAACAATGATATGCATGGCTAGTATTATCCTTTTGATACTCATATAAAGCTTTATTGGCTTCATCATAAGTATTATAAGCCTGGAAGATGCTACCCTTGAAACCTACTACCATTGGAGCACACTCAAGCCAAGAATTGTACAATCCGAGTCTCTTACCACGACATACCACATATACCTTGGATTTGGACTTGTTCTTAGATTGATCATTCTTTTGGAAGTCGTTGAAAGCTAAAATGGCATCATCATAACACTTGAAAGATTTGAAGATGCTACCCTTGACTCCAATAACCACAGGGGCACACTCATACCAAGAGTTGTATAACCCCGGCCTCTTATTGCAAAATACCACATAGATTTTTGATGATTATTCACATTCACATTGACCATGGTTCAATTTACCTCCTTACTCTATTGTAGTGAAGAGAGGAAGAAAGTAGATATGGAATACGATTAGGCGAGGCAGTGAACACTTAAAAGTGTGTATATATTGCCCAAAGTAGTAGGGTTAGAAAATGACCAATCAAAAAAAAGAGTTGGGTATATACATGATAATTATTGTACACAATTTAGTAGTAAATACACGAAAAATACATGAAAATGGAGTATACTATACTCATATTATGTATTCGTATGTATTTAGTATGTATTATTATGGTATACCTAACTTCATTAACTACATTATGGGAAATGCACAAATGCATGTGTAGATGTGAAATTGCTTTGAGAATTGTAATAGAGTTAATATTATGAGAGGAAATAAAACAAAATAATCAAAATTAACCTAAAATCTGATGAGGGGGTAGAAATGGAACAAATTTTATGCATTTATTAAAAATGGGTGTGAAATTACTAAAATACCCCGATTTGGGATGTTTGGGCCACAAATGGTGTTGCCAATAATATTTACCGATATTTAAGATATTAATTAATGGTTTAAATTTTCATGTATCAATTTTAGCCAGACAAATAAGGGCATCTTTCTGGATGATAAGAGTATCTCCACAAAGTTTAAATAAATAATAATAACAAGGAAAATTTACACAAGGTGAAAATCCTAATAGCTAAATTACAAAAAATAATGATACTTTTAAACAAGGCGACCAACCGATCTGCTCCTCTGGCAAAAATCAGCATCGGCGACGCCGCTCTTGTTCTGTTTCGTTGTTGCTGCCATCGATGTCCCCCTTCCTCCGCGCCTAAATTGTTGTCGCTGCTGCAGTGCAGTGGCGTTGCTTCTCTGCGGCGGTGCTACGCACTGCAGCGGCGGCTGCTCAGATCTATGTATTTTTCGGTGAGTTGCTCCGATCTGTTCTTTTTTTTCTTTTGTATGTGTATATATGTGTATGTGTTGGTATAACTTTCTATTTTGTATATATAAATACGTATATCTTTTGTATTTTTTGTATGTGAATGTCATATCTTCATGTTTTTGTATGTGTATATGTTGTATGATTATGTATATGTATGTCTAGAGTAGAAAAGTTGCATTTTATATATTTTTTGTATAACTTTGTATGTTTTTGTATATGGTGTATGTTTGGGTTATATGTATGGTGCAAGCTAAACCGGAGTTAAGCTAACAACAAGAGAAACGCGGAAAAATATCAAGAATAAAAGATAGAAGCAAGACAAATCTTGCTTCGAATCAAAAGAACGTCGAGGAACTAGTATCGGGTTCAATTAAGACGGAGGTCAAGATGTACCTACGTTATGCAACAATCCTCAAGAAGGAACATCCTTCTTGCAAACTGAATGACCAAAGAAGAAGATTGTTCAAATGATTCTCACCGAATGACACAAGTTCTTTAAAATCCCACATCAGGGTTCGGCTCCATCGGAGACACTCAATAGCAACTGCTATATTCAATATTCATCAAAAACTAGACAACTTACAAATGAAATGTAAAGGAGTTTATATAGACTATTCAAAGAACAAGATAGTAAAATGGTCACAGGCGACCAAAAGGAATGAGCCACGTAGGGCTGAAAAAACTGAGTGTTCGGTTACTCCTTCAACCGAACACTTGAATTTCGAACACTTCAGCTCGAGCTCTTGACTTCGGTGCTCAGTTGTTCAGCTCGGCACATTTTAACATCGGATGCTTTACCTTCGATTGATTGTTTTTATTTACTCTTCAGCGTCGATGTTGAGTGTTCGGTTTGGGGGTCGGTCGCTTCTTTCTTCGAGCTCAAGCTTGCAGATTAAGCCTTCGGTTCTTGAACTCGACCAATCAGCTTCGGAACAGTTGCTTTCTCCCGACTACGCCAATTGAATGTGAACGTCATGCATCATCTTGGTTTGGCTTCGTGTCATCAGCCTCGGTGGATTGAACACTTGGTCGGAATGTGTTCGGGGCTGCATCATCCTCCCCTTCTTGAGAAGATTTCGTCCTCGAAATTGAGCCCTCTTCAGCCTCCGCTGCTTGGCCTACAACACAAGAAGTTAAGTCAGCAACATTAAAGGTATTGGACACATTATACTCATAAGGGAGGTCGATCAGTTAAGCATTGTTGTTGATCTTGTTCAGCACTTGAAACTGACCATCCCCTCGAGGAGCCAACTTTCCTTTCCTTTGGTTCTGAAATCGTTCCTTTCGGAAGTGAACCCATACCCAATCTCCCTTCTTTAATTCCAACTTTTTGCGCCCCTTGTTTTTCTTCGATGCAACTTTGGCATAAGTTTCATCGAGGTTCTTCTTCACCTTTGCATGCAACTCAATCTAGGCAGTGGCTCGCCGAGTACCTTCAAAATCAATAATACAATCTCGAGGCAATGGGGTTAAATCAAGTGGAATTAAAGGGTTAAAACTATACACACATTCGAACGGAGTCATTCCAATCATTCGATGCACCGTATGCAAATTCCATCACGGGCAAACGATCAGCCTAGTTTCCGACCTTACCTTTGGTTATAGCTCGAAGCAGAGCTCCTAAGGTTTGGGTAACTACCTCGGTCTGTCCATCAGTCAGAAGATGGTGAGACATCGAGAATAATAACATGGTACCGAGTGCACCCCATAAATATTTCAAAAAATGATACAAGAATTTTAAGTCTCGATCACTCACAATAGTACGAAGCACACCATGCAATTTCAAGACATTAAAAATAAACAAAGTAGCTACATGTTGTGCATCATCACACTTCTTGCAAGGAATAAAGTGAGCCATTTTGGAAAAACGGTCGACTACGACGAAGATGCTATCATGCCCACCCCCGACCTTGGTAACCCCATAACAAAATCCATGGATATATCAACCCACGGTCGATTAGGAATAGGTAACATAGTGTACAAACCATGAGGGTTGGACTTCGATTTAGTTTTCTTGCAATCTGTACAAGCATTGCAAAGTCTTTCCACATCTCTTCGTATTTTTGGCCAATGGAACTGCTCGGTCAAGATACCAAGAGTTTTGTTGACACCGAAGTGTCCCATCAAGCCTCCAGAGTGAGCTTCTCGAACCAAAAGCTCTCTCCATGATGATACTGGCACACAAACCCTCCCATTCTTGAAGAGGTAGCCATTGTGCCACTGATACTTCTCAACCCTTCGGCTACTCAAGATTGCGTCACGGACGCTTTTTAGATTGGGATCGACTTCGTACATCGACTTGATGCTTTCAAATCCCATGAGCCTCGAGGCTTGAGTGGTCGCTAAGGCTAATTTCCTTGATAGCACATCAGCCACAACATTGTCTTTTCCCTTTTTGTAATGAATTACATAGGGAAAGCTCTCAATAAATTCCACCCACTTGGCGTGTCTTCGGTTTAATTTCTCCTGGCCTCGGAGATGTTTCAAAGATTCATGATCACTTTTAATAACAAACTTTCTCAGCCATAAATAATATTGCCAATGGGCGAGTGCTCGAATGAGGGCATACAACTCCTTGTCATACGTCGAGTAATTCAAGGTTGCACCCTTAAGCTTTTCGCTAAAGTAAGCGATCGGCTTTGATTCTTGCATAAGCACTACTCCGATCCCAACTCTGGACGTATCACACTCGACTTCTAATGCTTTGCCGAAATCAGGAAATTGCAACAACGGGGCAGAGCAAAGCCTCCATTTCAACTCTTGGAAGGCCCTCTCTTGGGACTCTTTCCACACAAATGGATGGTTTTTCTTTACCAGCTCGGTCAAATGAGCTGCCACGGTGCTAAACTCATGAACAAACCTTCGGTAAAAGCTAGCTAAACCATGGAAGCAACGAACTTGAGATACCAAGGTTGGAGTTGGCCAATCTTTGATGGCTTCGAGTTTTGACTCATCGACTTCAACACCATTAGCACTCAGAATGAATCCTAGAAAGACTACACGTTCGACACATGTTGAACCCCAAAAATTACCTCGAAAAGGATAAATTTCGGAATATCAATAGGATGGACTAACTCTTTTGGAGTTTTTGGAGTCGCCACCCAATTTAAAGAAAACAGGGAACCAAATTAACAAATGCGTGCAAAACTCCATTTTTATAAAAAGACGGTCTTTCTTTCAGAGATTCTAAGTAAGTCTTTATTAATTTCGAAAGAAGGTTTTTAAGGCACTTTCGAAATTCCGTAAAATACGGTTAATCCGACAGGTTTCCAAAATATTTGCAAAATATGCTTTTTTTTCTAGAAAATTTATCTATACATAATTAATTGAAATAAAACTTGTTTATGAAAAAAATATTTAATTTGCACGCATTTTGCTAAATGGCCCCAGTTTGCAATAAATAAAATAGCAACTTCAGGATTAAAGGTAATGAACATAAAGTAAATAAATAACTCAAACAATCAATATTTACTCATAAGTAATTATTTTACAAATAAATTGTCTAAGTACCAATTATCTATCTACTAAATTAAGTAATGAAATGAGCAAGAATAGTAGAATCCGAAATGAAAACTCGTAAACGAGCCTTGAAAATAATCTTCTCAACTTGAGTCCCAATCTTGACCCCATGTGATTCCAAGGCAATGTATATCCACATTTGTAAATTAACCAAACGCGTCCCAAGTTGTTCGTGCCAAAATGTACCTCGCAAAAAAATATGAAAATGAAATTGGATTAGTACAATAATAAAATGTAATAACTAATGAAAATAAAATAATAATAATAATAATAATAAAAGTAGTAGTAGTAGTAATAATAATAATAATAATAATAATAATAATAATAATAATAATAATAATAATAATAATAATAATAATAATAATAATAGTAATGGGGTTTTATTTTTGCAAAATTTAGGCTCAGGTTTGTATGGCGTATCAAGTAGAGGCTCGGGATTTTGGTACGGCTGCAAACATGGAGTGCGGGCCGGTTGCTATGCCAAGTACCAAACCCACCACTCTATTCAACTTGCTTTGAATTAAATTCATACATTCATCATCGCCTATTTGCTTTAGGGATACGAGGACGGGACTGTTCAAGCGTATAATCATATGCAAATCAATCCCGAGGCCTCAATACGTGTATATGTATTTTTTTAATTGGCCAATTAACGTAGTATCTATCCAAATCAGTCCAGTATTCCGTAATTGATAAAACTTATCCAAAATGGATCCCTGCACTCAGAAAATCCAGTTAATGCATACAGTAGTCCAATCATGTAAACGGGACAAACCAATAATTCAACCGGGTCAAACCACAGGAATCAAGTAACGGGTCGAATTTCACACTATAGCAAAACCATCAGTGTAATCAGAAATCAAACAGCCATTATAGAATTGGACATAGACACTGACGAGGCCAAAGTGTATAGGATTTTCCTGCTCGTGCTTTGTCAAATTATAGTATAGTTTAAGATATCGTCCCACAGAGATTGGGAAATCTATGCTACAGACTTTGAATATTCGAACTACTATTTGAGAGAATCAAATTGATGAAAAGTGAGTTTTTGAACTTTTAAATAACTTTAACTAAAACAAAATAACTTGTGGAAGATTTTCAATTTAAAAAGAGTTGAGAATCATCGAATTCACTTGATAATATTTATAATAAAAATCTTAATTTTGACATGTATTTCTCTAAAGAATAATTGCTTATTTCTAATTCAATTATATTTTTCTCACAAGAAAATAATCAATTAATAACACTCCATGAGGTTATGCAAATTAATTGAGTTATAACAAGTGACCGTTAAACCGAAATATTTTTCTTGCCTGAATTGTGCTAAAAAGTAGTGAAAACTTCGTGAGAATATTTTTACTAAAAATCAATAATCTTGCCTACAACAATTCCTCCGTGAGAACTAAAACTGAGGCAAGCAAGACTACGGACTTGAAATGGTAGCTTACTAAAATTTACTTTCACTCTACTTATTTTATTCATTAGTTATCACATATTAGTTTTGCTCCGTGAGAATTACAAAATTAATATGATAATAACCGTGAGATAAAATATGTAAAAGTGATAGTAAAGCATAATAAAACTAACATTTCCGCACAGTGTAAAATGTGAAATAGAAAATTTCAGGCCAAGTATATATTAAAACTGAGATAAGTATTATAAATATATCAAGCTTTATCAACTATTCCAACAAAAAGAAATTACTCCATTATAGAGTATGAAAATATAAAAGGAAATTTAAAAGACTTATAATTAAAACTAGGAGTATTTTGCTACTAGCAAAAGAAAGACAAGAGAAAGAGAAACTTTAAAGAGCTATAGCTATTCTAGGACTTGGTGTCCAACTACGGGAGAAGTGCTCTCTATTTATAGAAATTCATTTCTTCATTAAATCTTGTAATGTCAAGGGATGAAGATCTGTAACAAGCTTCTTGCAAAGTGACATAGATACGTGAAGTCCTCTCTTGCTCCTTTCCTTGCTTTAATTCCAATATTCTTTTATTAAATGTGTAATTCCATATTGACAAGATGTATAATGAGGAGCAAATATTGTGGCCAAGCAACTTTCTTGCATACATGAAACTCTTCTTCCTTTGTTATTTGCTTTATTCATGATATATATCTCTTTCCAAATATTCTTTTCACTGCAAGATTTGTTAGAAAATATAGGAGGACTAAATATATTTATTCATGAATTTATTTAAAATATTTATATTTTTATATAAAAAAATACATGAATAAATTATATTCATCAAATTCCCCCAAACTTGAACTTTTGCTCGTCCTCGAGGAAAAATATATATTTTTTTTAATTTTTTTCAAAACTTATGCCTTTTGTAGTATATCAAATTTATTCAAAATAAATATCTCTCATTATGTTCAATGCAATTATCCTTTCTAAATTCACCAAATCTTTTACCTTATGTCTGAATTCTGACTTGATCAACAAAAGCTTGCATTCTTCGCCCCTTGACTCTTTCAGAATTGATAAATTTATGATCACTTATTCAGTAAGTATCATAGCCGAGTCCATAGGCTTGCTTTTCATGTTTATCTCCACTAATATAGATACAACACTAATTTTTAAAATCTTTTAGGACTTTTCTTGGCTTGTAATGTCAGGCTATAGGCTGGTAGGGTAAGGATATATTTATAGTGACTTTTCTCCTTCCAACTTTGAGCAAACATTTCTTGGTTCTTAGTATTTTCATCCTTTTTTTTAAGCACTCCTCCTTATTACATTCTCTGCCTTTGCAATATCATTAACAATCATATATTCTCTTCTTTTTTTTTTTTTTTTTGGGTACTTCTTCCTCTTGTTGATATCAATCTGTGCTCATTAATTGCTGGAAGAAAGTGTATTTTTATGCGTATATATAGAGATATATACATATATACGACTAATATATATATATTTTTTCTCTTCTTTTTTTAAAGAGAAATACGTTGTTAAAAAAAATTAGGTTCAAGGCTAAAAAGGTTCTAAGAGGTAAAATATGTATATTTGGGTGAAAAATAAAGAGGCTAGAATTGGGAATCAAAGAAGGCCTAAGTTCATTTTTTCAAAAATCAGTGTCATCCATTATTTCGCCTTGAAAAACACTTAGAGCAAGTTCTAGCCAAGTTTATTGATTCTTCCTGCTTTTGTGATCATAACTTTTCTCAATCCCAATGATTTCCTGAGTCGAAGATGCTTGCTACTGTTTTCACAAAATCAAAATCGTTCATGGAAAAACATATGGTGAAAAATAAAAAGAAATAATATTGAGCATAATGTAAAGAATTTATGTTGTTAATTAAATACCTACAAAAAATCATAGTTTAGAAGAAATCACAGTTTAGAAGAAGATATTATATTTAAAATATATAAATCAGAATAATCTTCCCCTACAATTGAATATTTCATTCTCCAGAATGAAAACACATTTCAACACGAGTGGAAAGGGAGTAAAGGGATTTTTTTTTTAACTAGGATAATTAAAATAGAAAATACTACTTAATAATTTAAAAAAAATATTTTTGGCTTTTAAAATTACGATCACAGAAGAAAGCTTGAAAGAAACTGTGACCACACATATTCTATGTGTAATAGACTGATTATTTTAACACCTTAACAGTCATAAGGTCCTAGTTTGAATATAAACTAGAAAATTACTTGTGCCAAAATTAGATTTTCACAATTGAATGGTTAACCAACCAGTAACTTAGGCATACCGATCACCATGGAGTTACTCCTGTCTAGGTGACACTGTTTTTGTAGAGGCCTTCATGAGATGTTCCGGTTGTACAATAATCTGGATATTGACCAGATCAATTGGTTAAGCATTTAATTAGTCAGATCTATGTTGGATTTATAAGGCTCCATTGCTTCACCCTCAATGGCTATGGGTAAGAAACCTTAGTTCTGAGTTTAACGTCGTCAACTCGACATAGTAACTGTGAAACTCATCAATCTATCATGGTTACTGATGGTTGCAGCTCAAAATGTCCTCCAAAATACAATTTTAGCTTGTGGCCATTGACTTTAAACTTGTCTCCTCCATTAATCTGTTGAATTTCAATTGCTCCATATGGAGTGACATCTATAACCATATAAGGACCTGTACACCTATATTTCAATTTTCCAGGAAATAGCCTGAGTCGGCTATTGTACAGAAGTACCTGATCTCCAATTTTGAAGCTTTTTTGTCGGATCAAGTTGTCATGCCATTTTTTTATTTTTTCTTTATAAATCTTGGTATTTTCATAAGCTTCCAGCCTCAACTCTTCCAATTCATTAATCTGAAAAAATCTATTTTTACCAGCAGATGTTAAATCAAAATTTAGTGCTTTTAATGCCCAAAAAGCTTTGTGTTCTAATTCGACTAGAAAATGGCATGTTTTTCCAAAGACTAATGTATATGGGGATGTTCCAATTGGCGTTTTAAATGCCGTTCGGTATGCCCATAATGCATCATCTAATTTTAAAGCCTAGTCTTTTCTTTAGATTCCAACCGTTTTTTCAAGTATCCTTTTTAATTCGCGGTTAGACACCTCAACTTGCCCTTGAGTTTGAGCATGATATGGTGTTCCTATTTTGTGAGTTACACTATATTTTGATAGAAGGGCAGAAAATTGTCTATTCATGAAATGAGTGCCTTGGTCACTAATGATAACTCGTGGTGTGCCAAATTTGGTAAAAATATTTTTTCTGAGAAAATTACACACAGTTCGAGCATCATTCTTTCTTGTGGGAATGGGTTCAACCCATCGTGAAACGTAATCAATAGCCATAAGGATATATTCAAATGAATGAGATGAAGGAAACGGACCCATAAAATCTATACCCCAGACATCAAATATCTCACATACCTGAATTGATTGCAGTGGCATTTCATCTCTTTTAGTGATGTTACCTGTTCTCTGACACCTGTCACAATGTGCAACATATGCACGAGCGTCTTTGAAATGTATTGGCCAGAAGAATCCAGCCTCCAAAACTTTAAAGGCTATCCGATTTGCAGCATAATGTCCTCCAATTGCTCCATCATGGCAATGATGCAAAATCTTGCTCATTTCTTCTTCAGGCACACACCTTCTCATAATATTATCTGCACAATATTTAAATAAGTAAGGATCATTCCACAGATAATGCTTAGCATCATATATGAGTTTTTTTCTTTGTTGGTAAGAGAGATCTTGGGGTGTCCACTTTCCAACCAAGTAATTTGCAATGTCTGCAAACCAGGGTGGTTGAGTCATAACTGAGCTGACAGAAAAGATATGTTCATCAGGGAATTCTTCTTTTATTTCACAAGGCTCAGAAGGAGGGTTTTCTAATCTAGACAAATGGTCAGCTACTTGATTTTCGGTTCCCTTTTTGTCTTTTATTTCAAGGTCAAACTCTTGTAGAAGTAAAATCCATCTTAACAATCTAGGTCGGGCATCCTTTTTTGTTAAGAGGTATTTTAAAGCCGCATGATCAGTGAAAACAGTGACCTTGGTTCCTATCAAATAAGAACGAAACTTATCAAAAGCAAATACTACTGCCAATAGTTCTTTTTCTGTTGTGGCATAATTCAGCTGAGCTTCATTTAAAGTCCTACTGGCATAGTATATGGGATGAAAAATCCTATCTTTTCTCTGGCCTAAAACAGCTCCAACAGCCGTATCACTAGCATCACACATGACCTCAAAAGGTTGGCTCCAATCAGGGGATACAACTACAGGGGCAGATGATAATTTCTCCTTAAGAGTTTCAAAAGCTTCTATACAATCACCTGAAAAATCAAACTTGACATCTTTCATCAAAAGGTTAGTCAGAGGTTTTGAAATTTTTCAAAAATATTTTATAAACCGTCTCTTCTAATGCCTTTAACAGTTGTAGGAGGGGTAATCCTGCTATAAGATCAATTTTAGCCTTATCAACTTCTATCCCTTTAGTAGTGATTTTATGTCCTAAAACTATTCCCTCAGTAACCATAAAATGACATTTCTCCCAATTAAGAATCAAGTTTGTCTCTTCACATCTCTTAAGAACTAAGGTCAAATGGTGGAGACAATCTTCAAATGTTTTACCAAAAAGGGTGAAATCATCCATAAAAATTTTCAAAAATTTTTCAGTCATGTCAGAAAAAATTGCAGACATGCATCGCTGAAATGTAGCAGGTGCATTGCATAAACCAAATGGCATTCTCCTATATGCATAGGTTCCATGGGGACATGTAAAAGTTGTCTTATCCTGATCTTCTGGTGCAATTGGTATCTAGTTATACCCTGAATATCCATCAAGAAAACAATAAAAACCATATCCTGCTACTCTTTCTAACATTTGATCAATAAATGGTAAAGGAAAATGGTCTTTTCTGGTGGCATCATTGAGACGTCCGTAATCAGTACAGACTCTCCATCCTGTAACTGTTCTGGTAGGTATGAGTTCATTATTTTCATTTATCACTACAAGAAAAGTGGCCTTTAACGACCATTTCTTAACGAAGGGACTTGAATCCGGTCATTATAAATTTACTTACAACGACCATAACTTTTTCCGGTCGCCAATATCAATTTTTTTATATATCAACAGCGAAAGGATAATATCCGGCCATTAAAAAGGATAACATCCCGACGTTAAAACAAATTTCATTTGAAAATTAAATTGAAAAAAATAAGCGCCAATTCTCCCATACCCTTTTTCCGCCAGTTTTCCTTAATTTCTAATATTTCTCTTATTCTCTACCCCTTAAAATCAAAGCTCTACAACCCTAACCCCCCTATATATTCCAATTACGCAACCTTCGATTAGATGAAGACCAAAATCAAATTCATGTACTTTTGATGGCTGCATCATTGTAAGTCCCCAATTCCCTACTCCCCATGTGTTTGTTTCATTTTCTATTTCAATTTGATTATACACTGAGATATTACAGTTTTGATGCAAATTTTGCAACTCAGTTAGATTAATTTGACTTCGTCCTTATATCTGATCTCTCTTTCATTTTTTGTTAAGTTGGAATTATCAAAGGTAACTTCTTGCTCTTCTCTCCGTTCTTTGTCTCACGATTCTCACTCTATATGTATTATGTACCTGTGACAACCCTAGTCGCTTCAGGATTTTGCCGGTTTCTGATATCGCCAACAGTTTTCCGGATGTAGGATATAAAAGTCCTGTATGTATAGAATTCCCTTCAATTGACATGCTTTACAATTTTCCTATTGAATTAATGGTTAAGATATTAATGTTGAAGAGAAAATACTTGCAATTGAATTCAAATGAAGATTCAACTTTTATTATTTCAAATTCTTTTTGTTATTAGAATTATGATAAGAGCGTTGGTTGAATAAACCATTTTATATTAGTTAATTATCTTTGTTTTTCCTAGAAAATTATTGGACATTTTGGAAGGTTCCAGTTAACATGATACGAATTAACATGAGAATTCAACTTGACTTGCTTTTATCCTTGTTACGTAAAATTCAATCGAAATTTTTTTTGGTATTTTCACTAATGCAATGTTTTAGCGCTAGCTAGTTGAATGTTTTACCTGGGTATGTTGTTGTTGAGTGTTTTAGCTCTAGTACTTTAGCTTCGTTAATTTCTTCCAATTTGTAAGTTGTTTATTAGTTTTCCATTTTATTGTTCCTTTAGAACTCAAAACTCAAATATGATCTAAATTGTTATTTTATTGACATGAAGTTGTTAAGCTAAAATGATTGTTCACAGAAAAGGTTGTAATATGTCCTGTAGTGTTCTAGGAATCAAATTAGATTTGCCAAAATGAAAATTTGATGATCGAAATCTTTCATGATGGCAATAGCTCTCTCATTGTAGGACTTCCTTCTGTTCTGTGTGTTGAATCTATACAGACAAGCTCTCAAAATCTACCTTCTCAAGCTAGAGGTAAGACATGTTTGTAACTTAACTACTGTTGGTTAATTCTTGAAGAAACTGCTACCTCTTGTTGAAAGAACTATTTGATCGCAATGATTTAAGATACATTGAAGGTTATCATTTCTTCATGTGGACTAGCTTGTGAACAAAAGAGCTAATATTATCATGGTACATTAGAATTGGGTCTTCTTTTGTGGGAGAGAAGTGTTCAATTTGAATGTGTTTTTGTTCCTTTTAAAACCTATTCATTGAATTAAATTTGGACTTTTTTTTTTCATTTGAAAACCAAGCCATTAAATTAACATGTCAACTTGAGGTGGAACCAGATGTCAACTCTATGTAATGCTCATGTGCGATGCTTCTAGCGTATTCTCTGTAGTGCAATGAGCTTTCATTTATTCTTTGTTTTTTTTCTTTCCTTTTGCGGTGAGAAGACTTTGCAAGTTCCTACTTAAGCCTGAAGATTTTAATCTAATATGACAAGGGCATTATCACGGTTAATGTTGAGCCCATGAGAGGTCTTCTTATTGGAATAAGTACTTAGTAAAAGTTTTATGGAATTATAGTTATCAGGGATGAAAAGGAGTAAGAGTTTAAAGTGGAGGTTGAAGCTATTGATACAAGAATTTCGTTAGTCCTTTGATATATGATATTACAGTGGACAGTTATAACCCCTCATGACATCAAGTAATTATTTAAAAGCATGAATTGCACTAGACTAGTCTCTTAATCTAGAAGCTTTTGCTTTTGTAATTTCTGCTCCTTTTGTTAGACAGACGGATTGTGTACTATTCAATTCATGGACAGTACTTAAAATAATTGTATACAGTTCAAGAAAGATTTCTTCTAGTTTCTTTTTTCCTAAATTTTTGTTTTGAAGAGCTTGATACCGTCCATGTTACAACTTAATTCCAGTAAAATTATTCCTTTTTGAATGACATTTATTACTAGGATAATGGTATATTCATTTATTCTAAGGAAATATTGCTACTATATAATGGTACCAAACTTTCTTGGGTTCTTATCATAATTAAAGCCAGCAGGAACAATATCTTGTATGTAGGAAGTCACTTTAGATTTGTGGTGCTCTCATCTTATGTGTGATTTGAAGATTCACTATTTGTTCTCATCAATGTAATTCTTCCGTATGTATTTGACGGAATATGCATTCATCAATCGACAAAGTTAACAAACTCAAGGGAAATTAACTGAAAAAGTTAGAAAGGAAGACAAGTCAACGCCTATTCTATTTAGAATGGTAAAAAGGCGTCTCTTTGTTTTCTTTTGACAAAGTTGAAAAGGAAGCCAATTCTGCTAGTTTGCTACACGAGTAGTATTATTTTTCTCCATTCATATTTGAAATGAGACAGGTAATTTTCAAAAAAGTGATGCTTTCGTTGATATCCAGTACTTCTTTCTTCCAAGCTTGGTTATATTGGTGTAAGACACATTGATAGTTCATAGTGTTTTAAGATGTTCATCAGTTTTTTAATCCTTTAATTTATGAGGTTCCTCACCAAACTAACATGCACTTGTCCTTTAAATAGGTCAACAGTTAAAATTCATCAAGAGTTTCTTTTAAAGATAGTGTATAACAAGTTGAAGTACTGAAATTTTTGAAGTAACAAGTTGAAGGACAAGATGATCCTACTTTTTTTTGCTAGGTATTGTGTAAAGATGTTGCCTTTTGTTCATGCTATGATTTTATTCTTTCTTTTAAGAGTTGTAAAAAACAATGTCATACAATTTGGATAGGTATGTCTTGTAGTAAACTGATGCTTCAATAATTTGTAATTAACAATGATGTTTTATAGGAGTATTAACTATTTTATTTGTGTTTTGATATGTGTATATATGTGAAAGCATATCAAATGTTGATTATGATTTGGCAACCATAGGGAACACATACAAATTTCTTTCTAATTATATTTATTAAAAATAAATATTTGCAAAAGAAAAAGTAACAATTAACGAAAGGAATTGTGGTCGTAAATAGTAGAATTAGTAATCATTGTTGAAGCTTTTAACGGCCGATAAATGACAATAGCGAAGGGAAATCCCATCGCTAAAAGAAGGTATAACGACCGGGTTTCTTATAGTCGTAAAAGGGTTTCTAACGACTGGCTCAAATTCCGGTCGTAAACTTTTAACGTGAGAGCTTATAACGACCGTTGACGGCCGGAATTTTGGCGGTCGTTATATGTCTATTACGACCGGATATAGACTTTTAGCGACTGGATTTTCCTTTGCTAAAGACCTTTTTTCTTGTAGTGTTTTTTATTACCGTCATACCTCCTTTCTTTGGTACCACCTGAACAGGACTTACCCAAGGGCTGTCAGAAATGGGGTAAATAATACCTGCTGCGAGAAGCTTAATAACTTTATTTTTTACCACTTCTTGCATTGTTGGATTCAATCTCCTTTGGGGTTGGACTATTGGCTTGTAGCTATCCTCCATGAGGATTGTGTGCGTGCAAATTGCTGGATTAATGCCTTTGATGTCTGCTATAGTCCACCCTATGGCTCCTTTATGTGTTCTGAGTACTTCAATAAATTTATGTTCTTGTTCTGCAGACAGAGAAGATGAAATTATTACTGGAATAATTCAGGCTCAAGATAAACATATTTCAAATGGGAAAGGAGAATTTTGAGTTCAATTTTTGTGTGAACTTCTTCTGATTGCATTTCATCCTCTTCCTTAAAATTATGTTCCAATAATTTTTGCTTCAGTTCTGACAACAAGATCATCATCCTGTGTGGTGCCAGAATTAGCCAAACATCTCTCCATTGAGTTTAAAATCAATTGATCATCTTTAAATTCATCTGCAAGATCACCAATCATGTCAATTGAAAAACAAGAAGATGATGTCTCATCTCCTGAAAATTTTAGAATCTTTTGCATATCAAAAATGACTTTTTCTTCATCAACTCTTAGAATCAGTTGTCCTTGATGAAATCTATGATTGCTCTACCTGTAGCAAGAAAATGTCTACCTAAAATTATTGGTTCATCAGGACATTCTTCCATTTCAAGTACTATGAAATCTACAGGGAAAACAAACTTATCTACTCTCACAAGAACATTTTCAATTATTCCCTTAGGTTTTTCAGTACTTTGATCTGCAAATTGAAGAGAAACAACTGTATTTTTCATCTCACCAAGATCCAATTTCCTAAAAATAGAAAATGGTATCAAATTAATTGAAGCTCCAGAATCACAAAGTGCTTTTTCAAAATGTAATCCTCCCAAGGTACATGGAATTGTAAAACTTCCTGAATCACCGAGCTTTTGTGGTAGCTTATTTTGAAGTATAGCACTGCATTTTTCAGTAAGCATTACCACAAAAACTTCTTCCACTTTTTTTTTGCTTGACAAGATTTCTTTTATAAATTTGGCATATGAAGGCATTTGCAACAAAGCATCAGTAAAAAGGAATATTAATATGAATTTGCTTTAAAATTTCCAAAAACTTTGCAAATTGATTATCAAGCTTTTCTCTTTTCATTTTTTGTGGAAAAGGAATTGCCACAGGGAGAGAAGTTACTTTTTCAATATTTTTTCTTTTTCCTGGACTTCTTTCTCTTGTGACAGTTCACTGGGTGTTTCAACATTCTTACCCTTGTCTGCCTGTTGCTCTGGCTGGTTCTTTTCCTGTCTGTCAACATATGGATCATCAAGATTCTTACCTGACCGTAAGACAATGGCCTTAAGGTGTTCTTTTGGATTTTTCTCCGTATTGCTTGGTAAGGGACCTTGAATCTTTTCTGAAACAAGAGTTGCCAATTGGCTTACCTGAATTTCCAAATTCTTAAGGGCAGAATTTTAGCTTTCCATTTTCTCATCAATGGCCTTAATATACTTGTACAAAAGGTCATCTAGACTTTGATGGGCTTGCTGAAGCCTTTGTTGGAAAGGAGCTGCTTGCATATATGGCCTGAAATTCGGTTGCACACGATTTTGATTCTAGTATCCGGGTGGTCCTTGTATCTGTTGCTTCTGGAAGCTTTGAGAATTCTCAGCACCATTAGGATTGCTCCATTGAAATCCTGGATGTTTTTGTGCCATCAGTGGCCTTAATATACTTGTACAAAAGGTCATCTAGACTTTGATGGGCTTGCTGAGGCCTTTGTTGGAAAGGAGCTGCTTGCATATATGGCCTGAAATTCGGTTGCACACGATTTTGATTCTAGTATCCGGGTGGTCCTTGTACCTGTTGCTTCTGGAAGCTTTGAGAATTCTCAGCACCATTAGGATTGCTCCATTGAAATCCTGGATGTTTTTGTGCCATTGGACTTCCAAAGGGGTATGGCTTGTACCCGATGGCATTGACCTGATCATCATTCTGATTGGTTGCTTGGCATTCATGGTTCAGATGGTTTCCTCCACACATGTCGCAAGTCTCAGACTGGCTTGGTTGTTGTGTATTAACCTGAAAAGATTCAAACTTTTGTGCCAAAGAAACAATCTGTTGTGTTAGTGTATTTAAAGCATCTGCCTGATTTACCGTAGCAGCTCTTTTTATTACTACACGATCAGATGGCCATTGAATAGCATTTTCAGAAATTTCATTCAACAATTGCAATGCTTCAACAGTGGTTTTTCCCATTATGGAACCTCCTGCAGCTGCATCTATCACATTTCTAGAAGATGGTTTTAACCCGTGATAGAAAATGTACAGCTGCATATGTTCAGGAATGTCATGATGTGGAAATTTTCTTAGCATTGTTTTTAATCTTTCCCATGCTTGATAAACAGACTCAGTGTCTGTCTGCAAGAAATTAGAAATATCTTGTCTTAACTTTGTTGTTTTAGCAGGGAAAAAATATTTATTTAAAAATTTCTGAGTCATCTGGTCCCATGTAGTAATAGAACCTTGAGGTAAACTGCGCAACCAAGTCTTGGCATCTCCTTTTAAAGAAAAAGGAAATAGCCTTAACTTGATTGCTTCAGGAGATACTCCATTATAATTAGCAGTTTCAACTAGTTCCAAGAAATCAATTAAATGATTGTGCGGATGTTCACTTGGATCACCGGTGATGAAAGTACAGGATTGTTGAATTTTTTGAATCAGGTCGGTCCTGATTTCAAAGTTGTTGGCTGCAACTGGGGGTTTTCTCACACTAGACTCACAGTTGAAGCGGTCTGGTCTAGCATAATCCCTTAGGATTCTGTTTGCTGGTCTTGGCGCCACTTCGTCAAACTGATCTTCTACAATAACTGGTGGATCGACACCCAGTTGGTTGTTGTCATCTCTTAGTTGCTGCTCCATTTTGTCACAAGTTGCACTTTAAGAAGATGATGATTGTCCTTTCCTGCGCAACCGTAAAGATTTTTCAATTTCAGGATCGTAAATGGCTAACTCTTTGTTAGAAGAGCGGGTCATAAACTACTTGAAATTTTTAAATAATAAAAATTTAAAAATAAAATTTTAAAGTAGTATTAATATCAGTACCAGAAAGAAAATAGTATAAGGAAAAAAATATAAGATACTAAAAATAGTAGGTATAAAGTAAACTAGTTAATAATAATAATATAATAATAAAAAAATAGGGGAAAATTAGTACTAAAAAGTACTATATATAAAATAGCAACTAGTAAGTAGTACTAGTAGTGCAAAATATAGATAATACTTGAGTAGTTTGAAAAGAAGGAAAGTAGTACGTAAGTGGAGTAGTAGTAGTTGTAATAAAGTAAAAGTAATAAAAATTGGTAGAAGACCTTTCAAGGAAAAAGAAAAAGAAAAAGAAAAATAGTACAATACTATTGTTATATGAGCAATAGAAAAGAAATAACAATGATTAGATAGTACTAGTTTGTGATAGAACAATAATAGTAAGATGACATAAGTTATTATTTATATCTAACTAATAATAGTAATAGCTATAATTTAAATAGGGGAAAAAAATACTTGTGTTATAATATAAATAAAAGCAGTATTAGTAATAACACTATAGAAACTTAAGAAGAAAAAGAAAACAAAATAGTGTAGAAGTAATAGTAGCAATAAAAGTAATACTAATATAATAATACTTGTAATACTACTAATAATACTAAATAATTAAAAGGAAGACTTTTTTATGTCAAAACAGTACTTATGTAGTAGTACAAACAACAATTTTCTTTTCTTTTTAAATTTTTTTAATACTGTTAGAGAGAAATAAATAAGTTAGTAGGAATAATAATAATTATTATAATATAACTTATTATAGATATACTAAAGTAGATATTATAATAAAAGTAGTAGGAAAAATAAAATAATAAATGAAAGAAGTGACCTGGACTATTAGATAAACACTTTAATATTACTTGCTAACTAAAAGTAATAATATAATAAAACATACAAAAAAATATAGAAGTGTTAGAAGAAAAAGAGAAAATGTTAGAAGTAGTAATGGAAATATTAGAAAGCGTACTTAAGTAACAAGGAAATATTAGAAAGAAGTACTTGAGTAGCAAGAACATATTAGAAGAAGTACTTGAGTAACAAGAAAATATTAGAAAAAGTACTTAAGTAACAACGAAATATTTGATAAACCGTTACTTTAAGTTGTTAAAAAAAATGTTAATACTATGTAGAATTATAGTGAAAGAAAAATTACCGAAAACTACTATGTTAAAAAGAAAAGGTGATAGACACAATAATACAAAATATAGATTATAGCTATATTACTAATAAAACTAGATATAATAAAGTTAACCGAAATGACAATAGCAGTAAGTAGTAACAGAAGTAATGATAATGAGGAAAACTTAATATATAAACTGTTAGTGGTCAAAGGTTAGAACTAATATTAAAAATAATAAGAAAGCTCCGTACTTGATATAATTGGAGAACAATTATATATTATAGATAAGTAGTAAAAGTACGGTAAAAATTAGAGAATAGAGACAGTAATGAAAATGTTAGAACTAGAAACGAAAAAGTTAGTAATCAATAGTTTAGTTACAGTAGTTTTTACTAGATCAAGTTAATATTAATTATAATTAAAATTTCACAAATTAGTAATCAAATATTTAGTCTGAAGTAGATGTCAGTCAATCCCCGGTAACGGCGCCAGAAATTTGACGAGGCCAAAGTGTATAGGATTTTCCTGCTCGTGCTTTGTCAAATTATAGTATAGTTTAAGATATCGTCCCACAGAGATTGGGAAATCTATGCTACAGACTTTGAATATTCTAACTACTATTTGAGAGAATCAAATTGATGAAAAGTAAATTTTTGAACTTTTAAATAACTTTAACTAAAACAAAATAACTTGTGGAAGATTTTCAATTTAAAAAGAGTTGGGAATCACTGAATTCACTTGATAATATTTATAATAAAAATCTCAATTTTGACATGTATTTCTCTAAAGAATAATTGCTTATTTCTAATTCAATTATATTTTGCTCACAAGAAAATAATCAATTAATAATACTCCGTGAGGTTATACAAATTAATTGAGTTATAACAAGTGACAGTTGAACCGAAATATTTTTCTTGCCTGAATTGTCCTAAAAAGTAGTGAAAACTTCGTGAGAATATTTTTACTAAAAATCAATAATCTTGCCTACAACAATTCCTCCGTGAGAATTAAAACTGCGGCAAGCAAGACTACGGACTTGAAATGGTAGCTTACTAAAATTTACTTTCACTCTACCTATTTTATTCATCAGTTATCACATATTAGTTTTGCTCCGTGAGAATTACAAAATTAATATGATAATAACCGTGAGATAAAATATGTAAAAGTGATAGTAAAGAATAATAAAACTAACATTCCCGCACAGTGTAAAATGTGAAATAGAAAATTTCAGGCCAAGTATATATTAAAACTGAGATAAGTATTATAAATATATCAAGCTTTATCAACTATCCCAACAAAAAGAAATTACTCCATTATAGAGTATGAAAATATAAAAAGGGAATTTAAAAGACTTATAATTAAAACTAGGAGTATTTTACTACTAGCAAAAGAAAGACAAGAGAAAGAGAAACTTTAAAGAGCTATAGCTATTCTAGGACTTGGTGTCCAACTACGGGAGAAGTGCTCTCTATTTATAGAAATTCATTTCTTCATTAAGTCTTATAATGTCAAGGGATGAAGATGTGTAACACGCTTCTTGCAAAGTGACATGGATACGTGAAGTCCTCTCTTGCTCCTTTCCTTGCTTTAATTCCAAAATTTTTTTATTAAATGTGTAATTCCATATTGACAAGATGTATAATGAGGAGCAAATATTGTGGCCAAGCAACTTCTTGCATACGTGAAACTCTTCTTCCTTTGTTATTTGCTTTATTCATGATATATATCTCTTTCCAAGTATTCTTTTCACTGCAAGATTTGTTAGAAAATATAGGAGAACTAAATATATTTATTCATGATTTTATTTAAAATATTTATATTTTTATATAAAAAAATACATGAATAAATTATGTTCATCAGACACCACCGGATAAAATCAAAACCAGATTCCGATAACCAGAACAACAATGTCGAGTCGCACTGTATAACAAACATAAACGGGTCAACTAAATTCCGGTGAGGGCAAAACAAACAGATCAGCGGAACAAAGGAACAAATCACAGTAACGGGAAACTCAACAGGGCTAAGAAATCAGAACAACGCCGAGGCAAAGGGGGAGGAGCGACTGCCGGTGGCTTTTTCCGGCGAGTAGCGCACGGCGTCGCTTCAACTCCGCCATTCCCTTTTAGTTTTAATAGCAGATCAGAGAAGAACAATAGAAAAGGAGATGAAATTTATGGCTAAGAACAAGTAACAGCAACAGTTCCGCCATTATTCCTGGTGGCTTCCCCTCTCCGCTTACTGCTAACATCTCCACCACCAGCGGTGGAGTTCTCCCGTGGTGTCACTGTTTCTGCTCGTCTATTCCAGATCTGTGAGACGAGCTAGAAAAAGAATTTAGAAAGCGAATTAGAGACCCCCCCCCCTTCCCTCACCCCGTCTCCCTCTGTTTGGTATCATTTGGATGTGTGTGAATGTATTCTTTTTTTTTTCTGAAAATGGGTGTTGTGTGCGTGTGTTTGTAGGGGTTTGATGTGGGTATGGATATAAGTGGATTTGACTTTTGGTGTTAGTAATCTGTAAAGGGGATAAATGGAGCTAGGGCTTTTTGTGAGAGAGATGATGAATAGTGAGGGTGAGAGCTAGGGTTTTGTAGAGGTAGCATATATATATGTATAGGTATTGCAAAAATAGGCTGGGTTTAGGCCTAATAACACATATAGCCTTAAATTAAATTAAACAAAGAATTACATAGTACGCCGCATATGAAGGGATGACTTGCGATTTTGGCCATTTCTCTTTAAAAATTAGCTATTTACTTGCAATTTTCAAGATTGAACTTAATTTTAAAATAATTATACATTTAATTAAAATCCGGGACAAAATTGGGTGTCAACAACAAAAAAAGGCACATTTCTTGAAGTTAGCATATAACTTCTCTTCTCTAAGCTTATCAATCACTAGCCTTAGGTGTTCGACATGTTCATCCACAGATTTACTATAAATAAGTATGTCATCGAAGTAAACGACAACAAACTTATTTATGAACGGTTTGAGCACATGGTTCATCAGTCGCATGAATGTGCTCGGTGCGTTAGAGAGGCCAACAAGCATCACTAACCATTCATAGAGACCGAATTTGGTTTTGAATGCAGTTTTCCACTCATCTGTGGGTTTCATTCGGATTTGGTGGTAACGGGACCTGAGGTGTATCTTCGAAAAATATGAAGAACCACTTAACTCATTGAGAATGTCATCTAATCCAGGGATATGATGATGATACTTTACCGTGATTTTGTTGATTGCTAGGCAATCAACGCACATTCACCATGTTCCATCTTTCTTTGGGACAAGGATAACAGGAACGGCGCAAGGACTCAAGCTCTCTCGAACAAGGCCCTTGGTCAGTGATTCATCAACCAGCCTTTGGAGCTCTTTGGTGTCTTTTGGATTACACCGGTATGCAGGCTTGTTATGGATTTGAGACCTCGGTACGAAGTCAATTTGGTGCTCGATTCCTCTCAACGGAGGCAACCCACCTGGCATTTGTTCGGGAAACATGTCTCCGAAGTCCTGCTAAAATCATCATTAGAGTTCAGAAAGATACCCTTGTGCACGAGGCAAATCATCAGTTGACCGTTGTCGTTGCCTCGTAGATACTCACCCGGTAGCATGATATTTCTTACCTCGGGCGGTGAGTTATTGTCATCGGCCACAATTTTTTTCCCAACCGGTGACTTAGATTTGGCCGCTTCTTTCAATTCCTTCATTCTTTTATAGTCCTCGCTGACTTGTTTTGGAGACAATGGTTTGAGTATGAAACTCTTCCCTTCGAGCTTAGCAGTGTAAGTGTTGGATCGTCCGTTATGAACAACTGACCGATCATACTGCCATGGTCGACCCAGTAGCAAATGACAAGCTTGCATCGGTATCACATCGAACATCGTCTTATCTTGATATTCTCCAACTCTGAACTTGATCTACACTTGCTTGACAACCTTCAATTCTCCACACTCATTCAACCATTGCAATATGGGGATGAGTGTGTTTCGAGATAGGTAATCCCAATTGTGAAACTAAGGTTTGGCTCACCACATTCGCACAACTACCCGAATCAATAATCATCGAACAAACTTTCCCCCTTATTCGACATCTTGCATGGAAGAGATTCTCTCTTTGGTTGTCCTCTTCTTCGAGACTCATACAGCTCAAATTTCTTCGAACCACAAGAAATATTTCTGGATGATCAGCTTCACGACCATCATCATCTTCAGCTCGGTCAGTCTCCTCAAAATTTTCTTCTTCGGTGTCACTTGCTTGCTCATAGACGGTTCCATCTTCGAGCAAAAGCATAACTTTGCGAGTTGGACACTCTTTTGCCATGTGACCATAACCTTTGCACTTATGACACTGAATGCTTGAAGCACTAGGAGTATTGAGTTGAATCTTACTCCCCGCTTCTCTTGGTTGGTTAACGGTCACTCCTCTCTTGAAGGGTTTCTTCGATTCTCGAACAGTGTTAGCACTTGCTGGGTTCGGACTCTTCCATTCTTTACCTCGGTTCAAAGGAGTCGAAGTAGAAATTCCTCGATATCGGTTTGCTTTGACGTCCTTCACCCATTTCTCAACTTCGATGGCAGCATGGAACACATCTTCCAAAGTTCGATACACATGCAGCCTCAATTGAGATGACACATCTCGAGCTAAGCTATTTTTGAATCGAATGATGGCTTGCTCGTCATCTTCTTCCATATCAAGATCCAATCGAATTATTTCGAACTCATCATGATACTCTTCAACCGATTTGGACCCTTGTTTCAACTCGATTCGAAGTTGTTCCTACCGATACTTGGCATTCGCATACTTAGCATCCATTGCTCTTTTCAACTGCATCCATATGGTGACCTCGGGATAAGCATTCCTTCGTCTCAACCTTTTGTCAGCCTCCCACCATGTTGATGCATATATCTCGAACAAAGCAATAGCATGTGCAGCTTTTCTCTCTTCAGTCATATCATTTGTTTCGAAGATTCGCTCCAATCGAATCTTCCAATCAAGATATTGGTCCGGATCACTAGTTTTTTTGAAGGGTGGAATAGTGATCTTGACACTATCCAAATTTGAATCTTGAGCACCTCGGGTCAGTTCTGGATACTCATCATAATATTCATCAGCCTTACGCTCAAAATATCGATCAACATTTGCACCTTGGCCTCGACCTAGAAACTTTCCACGGCCTCGTTGAAGCTGCCTTCGTTGAACGAACGGTGGCTCATACTCCGCTTCGACCTCGGGAAATTCTCTTTCATCGACCCCTTCATCAACGACCACAACTTGTCTTCGGGACATTGGAAGTGGTATTCTTTCACCTCGGGGAATGCCTAAATTTTGATAACCAGCTTGGGGATTGCCTAAGTTTTGTTGTGCAGCTTGCGGATTGCCCAAATGTTGTTATGCTCGGGGATTGCCCGTAGCTTCATTTTGAACATCCTCGTTCTCAACCTTTGTTGTCGAATGAGCTCAGCAAACAACTCCAATTTCATAGGAGTAGAGTTGCTAGTTCCAGCGCCGGACCCAGGCAAGGCCACGGACACACTTCCTTGCTCGAGGTTAGCTACTCAAGCACTCACTCCTTTTACTTCGGCACTGATGCCTTGTATCGCAGCCATGAGATCGGCTTACGATACCTCGGGCTTCGTAATGCCCTTTCCTTCGCCTCCATTCCCAGCCATGGTACCTGCACAAATCAAAGACCAACGAAAATATTAAGGTTAGTAATCACCTCACACACTCCCTCACCTTTGAATGCGTGGCGCTCAGGTCACTCAATTTATAGATTTGATTTTTGGTCACTCAAGAATTTATAGCCAATGGCTTCCTCGGTTGATCAACTTCTCTCAGTTCCTTCGAATTTGACAAGTGACACTGTCTACCTCGGAAAGAGTGAATTGATGTTGACTCGATGGAATGGACGCTATTTAACTGTGCTCGGGAAGTCAAAGAATTTTCTATGAGATTTGGACTTCGGTCACCCCTCGCACGAGTTCCTATAAGCTCAAACAAATTAGTACGACCTCGAGTAGAAAGATTTACTCCAGAGATCCACTAACGAGATTTATCTAACACAAGAAAAGTGAAAACCTAGGAGAATCTACCCTTCGATTCCTCTTTCGAAATCCTCGAACACATCAACTCTTGTACGGACAAAAGTGGTCCCTCTTTGGTAAGGATAGGGTTTAACTTTAACCATTTTCCCTTTTCAAGCCGACAAATTTTCAGCTGAGGTTTTGGATTTTTCCACTTTGACCCTTTCTTCTTCAATGGAACAGTGATAACAATTCTGATGTACGGAAAAATTTCAACTTTGTTCACTGACCACGATTTAACATAGATTCTGGGTCGCTTTTAACTCCGGTAACTTCAACGTCGGAGGAAATCAGTTCAAGAATTTTGAGCTAAGAAAACTTCACTTCATTCGAACACTATTACAATGTAACAAGTTTCCGGCGTACGGGCGGTGGCTCAATCACAGAACTTCGAATTTTAAGCTCAAGATACAACCCAAATCAAACAAAAACTACCAGAATGATAAATACCAAAATACACTGGGGTTTGACAATAACAACCACAACGTCAAAACCAGTCCAGATAACTTTGAGAAAGCCTAGTCCTCAATCGTGTACGACATGTGCTCGTTGGAATCGTCGGACAGTGGTGAACGCAAATCAATGGTTGTTTAATCCAGACAACCAACAAATCAACCAAAAAAAATTTTGAATTTTTCTTTTCTACTTTATTTTTTGTAATTACAACACAACAGTAACAACAATAAACAACGGAGATTGAAGCTTAAACTGAAAGACAAAAAGGCACGAGATAATCAAATAGGATTGGGGTTGTAATAACAAGCCCAAACCGTGCTCTGATACCAAGATGGTGCAAGCTAAACCGGAGTTAAGCTAACAACCTGAGAAACGCGGAAAAATATCAAGAATAAAAGATAGAAGCAAGGCAAATCTTGCTTCGAATCAAAAGAACGTCGACGAACTAGTCTCGGGTTCGATTGAGACGGAGGTCAAGATGTACCTACGCTATGCAACAATCCTCAAGACGGCACATGTTTCTTGCAAACTGAATGACCAAAGAAGAAGATTGTTCAAATGATTCTCGCCGAATGACACAAGTTCTTTAAAATCCCACACCGGGGTTCGGCTCCATCGGAGACACTCAATAACAACTGCTATATTCAATATTCATCAAAAACTAGACTACTTACAAATGAAATGTAAAGGAGTTTATATAGACTATTCTAGGGACAAAATAGTAACATGGTCACAGGCGACTAATAGGAGTGAGCCACACAGGGCTGAATAAACTAGTGTTCGGTTACTCGTTCAACCGAACACTTGAATTTCGAACACTTCAGCTCGAGCTCTTGATTTCGGTGCTCAGTTGTTCAGCTTGGCACATTTTGACATCGGACACTCTACCTTCAGTTGATTGTTTTACTTTACTCTTCAGCGTCGATGTTGATTGTTCGGTTGGGTGCTCGGTCGCTTCCTTCTTCGAGCTCAAGCTTGCAGATGAAGCCTTCGGTTCTTGAGCTCGGCCAATCAGCTTTGGACCAATTGCTTTCTCCAGAGCACGCCAATTGAATGTGAACGCCATGCATCAGCTTGGCTTGGCTTCATGTCATCGGCCTCGGTGGATTGAACACTTGATCAGCACGTGTTCGGGCTGCATCCTATGTAGCTTCAAAACATTATTTTTTTAAAAGTTTCAATGTATATATGTGTATTTTTTGTATGTTCCATTTTGAATATCCAAAAAAAATTAAAATAAAACCCGCTGATGGTGGCGGCGGTTGGCGGTGGTGAGTGGTGGCAGCACCCCTCCCCTCCCCCTCAGGGCAGCGATGAGTAGAGAAAGGAGGAAGAAGGAGATAAAACCATAAACTGTAGGTGTTTGTTGAAACTTGTATATGCTACGTAAAAAAAATATTGTTATGTTTTGTAAAGTGGTAAAATATTGATATTTTTTATAAATTTGATGTTAGGGTCCCTACGTAATGGGAAATTAACACAAAACACCACATATAAAGATTTATTTACTACATTTACCCAATAATGTAATTGATTCACAAAAATACCACTTTCTTAGATTTCATACATATTTTTATAAATTAATTTCAAAAGTACCACTTTCACAAATCCTCCTAAATGTAAGTATAGAATCATAGATATACAAATAACTCACCTAAAATAGCATAGTTATACTTAAAATACAAAAAATATTTTACGATACATTAGACCACCCCTATGGAATAGAGTACACAATTTATCACTACTTCTTCTGTTTGTGATATACACTGAAGTGCAATGTACCACATATCAGTATATGGTATATTTTTAGTATATCTTTTTATATAGAATATGATATACCTTATATGTGTATATGGTATATTTGTATTATATATTACTTAAGTTGTAAGATATAATTAGGGATTGGAAAGTATTAGAGTAGGAAGTGGGAATTTTTTATAGATACATATGCGGAGGGCTTAAAGAATGAAGAAGAAAATAAGAATATTTCGATAAAAGAGAGAACAATAGGAGTCTATCGAAATGTGACGACCCGATAATTTCTATCTATAGTCTAGTTACTTAATGAGTTAGTGAGAATATTTACTCATTATTTATAAGGTAGAAATTTTGTATATATGAAGAATTTACGAAATGACCATTAGGCAAAATAGACAATTTGTTATGGGCCTTAAATTATTTTGACTAAGTGAAAATAATTGATTAGGCCCATAACTAAATTTTTGTCCATCTTCATAGCATATAAATACCATATCTTGACTTTTAGGGTTAGAAACAAATCATTTAAAAAAAATAATGGAAGAGGGCAGCGGCTCTTAGCTCCCGTCAACAATCCTGTTAAGCTCCATCATATATATGTAATCAGGTATGCTTCCATTCTTTATTTTTACTTTCATCTTCATATATTTGATAATATGGGCAATGGTTAAATAAATGATTAAGAATGATAATGGGTATGATGACTGGCAATGGAGCTAATTGGTTAATGTTCTATGGAAATGGATAATTGATTTAGTGGGGGACATAATCATTGTTCAATGATTAAGATTATGTACATATGAGTTTAGGAATTGAAAAACTTGTTGTGGTGCCCTGTTTGGTCCTACGAGACCATTTGGTTCTGTAAGCTTTATTAGGAACTCATTTTCTACTCCTTTTTGACAATCACTCTTTTAGAGAATTGAATATTATATTGAATACATATATTTAGATTACTATCTTGTATTAGCTCCTAAAGTAGTTGTAGGCTTATAGTTAAACTCTATAACACTAATTAGTTAATTTGAGGTCTAAATGGGATCAAGTTGGAACCTTGAATATGTGTATGGACTCGTTAGTTTATGGGTAACTCAAAAATGTCATTGATTTTGTGATTTGATCAAGTAGGCTCGGAGTTAACTTTTAAGTTGGTCTTCTTAATCCTTTTAGCTTAAGGTTTGGAAAATTTAACCATAGCTTTGGTATTGATTGTATTCCATTGCTTTATTAGAGCGAGAACTCTTGGAAGAGATTCGAAAAGGGAAAACCATTGTTGAGTAGCTAGTGAGCTTCGGGACGAGGTAAGTGTATTTCGCTTTCTTGGTGGACTTGCTCCACACCATATGTATGATATATGCTTTTATACAAATAATTGTAGCACGGTGTAGTTCCGTGCATATTATTATGGTACGATGTAGTTCCGTACATATTACCTAGCACGATGTAGTTTCGTGTATTTTATTGGGGTACGATGTAGTTCCGTACATGCTATCATCGTCGATGTAGTTCCATGCATATTATTGTTGTGTGACGTGGTTATGTATTTATCCGCGAGTTACATTGAAGGTGTCGTGGTACTTTGATGACGGAGTACGAATTTTACTTGATAGTCAATTAAATGGATTCTCTTTATTTCCCCTTACCTTTGAGGTATTTTGCTTTGCCTATATGAGCAACTTGCTATTTTACTTGGAGCCCAGTCCCCGCTTAATGAGTCGCTCGACTCACCCATTTCCTTTTCTGTGTTGGTTTATTTATGTCTTACATATTCGACGCCATCTACTAGTGAGCATCGTGGTTGATCGAGGCGGAGCATCCCTCTATTAGCGGTGAGCCAACCCTTCGTCCGTGGTGGCCACCTATATAGTTTATCTTTTCCTTTGATGTATTCTCGAGATTTTGGAGTTTTATAACTTATTCGACACTCTTTGATGTTCATGGTTCGGGAGTACTTTAACCTTTTATTGTCAGGATATTTCAACTTGCTTATTCCTTTTGTGGGAGATTATTGAAATATTTATATATTTCATAGTGGAGTTTATTCTAATTATTCACAAATCAAGTGGGTTCGCCCAACTTGGTTAGTTGGGTGCCCTCACGACCTATTCGGATTTTGGATTGTGACATGAAATTTGGAGGTGACACACGGTAAAGAAGAATGGTGAAGAAGAAATATTTTGGTAATCTTGTGAGATCTTAGAGATTAACATGAATAAGATTAATAGATCCATAATCCCTCAAAGCATATTTGGATAATTACGTGATATGTATTCAAATGTGGTATATTTGTAATATTAAAATGGTACCATATTTAAGTGGTACGAGATGAAATTTAATCTTATACATTGGATACTTATAAAAAAAATCCCTTTTGTAATTATCCCTAATAATAATAAGTTGACCTTCTAGATGAACATACTACTATCTTTTCGTTGAACTCCTTTTGGTTTGGTCTTTTGATTAACTGATACAAAGATAGTAATTAAATAAATAAAGTTGTGGTATCTCTAATAATTTAAATTTTTAAAAACTATGATTATACACTTCAATATAAATCATACAGATGGAGATTCTGATCTCACGGCAATGCATTATCTCTAGCATTTACCATTGTCAAGTCTTTGACTTAGAAAAAGAGAGAGTAGGTAAATGATTTCTTAATGCTGAATGAGTAGTCTGTACTTGCCTACTTGGTACTCTAGTTCTTATTTCAAGTGGTTTGTCAGGCCAACTAATTTAGTTATCCTCGGAAATTTTCAAGTTTTCTGTCGTTTTCTCCTTACATTAGGCTTCTATTTTTAATTTTTGTGACACAACCCTTTAAATAGTATGATTTATTTATTTTTGGTTGATTTTCTTTTCTCACGTACCATTATCAAGGACGACACACGTTCTGTCCCAACTAACTAGAGTAAAACGATTCTAGTACTGTATCATGGAATAAAATACAAACTGTCTAATGATATTCGAGGTCATAACACTGAGTTCAAGTTATAAGCTTCGTCCACATTGGATTATACCTATGACTTTTAGTTTTATGCTGATGATAATTTAAAACTGGTAGCGCTCTATCATCATCATCATCTATCTTCTTCTTCTTCTTCCTTCTTCTTCTTCCTCCTCCAATTGGGCAACACTAATTCCAAGTTGTGCTAGAAAGGTCTTACTTTTAGATTAAAGCGCTCCTACCAAAAATAATTCAATTCTCAGAATTTAAAACATATAATTTAGGAGGGTACTTACCATTCCATTACGACCTTTATTGGTGTTAAGAATATGTTACGAACATATCCACAATGGAGGACCCATTTTAGAAGATGTCAGGTTATGTATGAGGCTCGGGTTAAAAAGACCATGTGTATTACTTGAAGTTCCTTTATATAAAAGGGTCAAATGCTTCATTAGGATTAAGCAAGAACTATGTCTTTATTTTTTTAGTTAGTTTTTTTAGAGTAATTCTGGAACCTCTCTTCTTTCTCTTTCTTTTTTTTTTGGGTGAGTTGTACTCCTTTACCAATACCTATAATGGTATTTCTCCTTATCAATATGATCCTCATTCATCGTAGAATAACTGGTGGCTGAACATTTCAAATTTGCAATATTATATGGAGCATACATTACTTTAAAATTTATACAATAAAATTGGTACAAATCGTTTTCTAGATATTAAGAAGTACAACCGTCTCCAATTTTTATGAAGAGCATGTTGATTATAATTTATAAGTTTGTTACTCAAGCCGGTGGGAAGCAAGGTTGGTCAGCGATTAGCTACAAGTACAAATAATCTACTCGCGACGTCCCATTTTAAATTTTATCACTTTAGTTCTTTTAATGTTCATTAAAAACTCATAAAATATATTTTTATTTAAAATTTACTAAATTATTGTTATTTACTAACTTGATAATGAATTCAAGTATAATTAAATATTTTTTACCTCTTTAATAACAAGGTAAGATTAGAAAAGGATACTCAATTTCGCAAAGGGTTTTTTAAAGTGATACTTATTTTGAAATAAATTTTTTGAGTTAGGATAACTTTTACAATGGAACAGAGGGAGTATACACAAACATATTTCGCATGCAGAGTATCGAACATACTACTATATGATGCAGCCCAACTCCGTGCTGATCAGACATTCATTCCATCGAGGCCGATGACACGAAGCCAAGCCAAGTTGCTGCATGATACTCACATTCAATTGGCTTGGTCGGGAGAAAGCAACTGCTCCAAAGTTGATTGGCCGAGCTCAAGATTCGAAGGCGTTATCTACAAGCTCGAGCCCCAAGAAGGGAGCAATAGAACACTCAACATCGATGCTGAACAGTAAAGCAAACAACCAACCGAAGGAGGAGCGTCCGAATTCAAGTGTTCGAGCTCAGGTGTTCGAATCAAAGGAAGCGACCGAACACTTCATATTGACGCCGAGCATTGAAAGAAACCGAAGGGAGAGCGTCTGAATTCAAGTGTTCGAATTCAAGCGATCGAAAACTTAGCTTACTCAGCCCTGTGTGGCTTATTCTTATTGGTCGCCTCTGACCGTTTTACTATTTTGCCCCTAGTATTGTCTATATAAACTCCTTTCCATTTCATTTGTAAGGACCTAGATTTTGATTATTGATATTGAATGAGAGTAGCTGTGAGCACTTTCTTTTATGTCTCAGATGTGAGCAAACCCGATGGGGTCCTCCGGAACTTGTGGCTTTCGGTGAATCCGATTGAACAATTCCTCTTTGATCATTCAGTTTGCAAGAGGCATTGTTCTCTTGAGGATTTTTGCATAGCTTAGGTGCTCTTTCCTTCTATTTGAATCGTACCGAGATCAGTTCCTCGTTGCCGTTCAAGCAAGAAAAGTTGTGTCAAGCTTCTATCTTTATTTTTCGCTGTTGACTTCGGTTGCTAAGTCTAATCTCCGATTAGCTTGCACAATCTTGGTATCAGAACACGGTTTGGGCTTGTTTTTACAACCCCAAATCCTGTTCGACGTTATCTTTATTTTCGTGCATTTGTGTCTTTTGTTTTCCATTTCGTGTTCTTGTTATTATTCTTATGTTGTTACTGTTGGTGTTCTTATTTTACAAAAAAAAAAAAGGAAAAAAGAAGAAATTTTTTTTAAGAAAAAAACTATGGTCTGATTGTTGGTTGTTTGGTTTAAACAACTATTGATTCTTACTCACCACTGTCCGAGGAATCGATTGAGTTCCTGTCATACAATATTTGTCGGCTAGGGTTTCTTTTCGTTTCAGACTGTTCTTAACGTGGTGTTGCTGTTACAAAATCACAGTCGTGCTTTGGTTGTTATTGTTGACATACTGGTGGTTATTATTGATTTGGATCGAAGTTTGGTGTTAAAATTTCAAAGTTCCATCGATTAGCCACCGTTCGTACACCAGAAAATTGTTACATTGTAATAGTGTACGGATAAGTGAAGCTGAGTTCTTAGCTTGACTTGAAACTTAACTCTTCTCCAATGTTGAAAGTTACCGGAGTGAAGAGCGACCCAAAGTCAGTTGAATCGTGGACTGTGAACGACATAAAACTTGTCCGTACACCGGAGGTTGGAGTTCATTGTTCCATTGAAGAAGAAAGGGGGGTAAAGTGTCAAATCCAAAACCCCAGGTGAAAAATATTTCAGCTAGAAAAGGGAAAGTGGATAAGGTTAAACTCTAATCCGTACCAAGGAGGGACCACTTTTGACCAGAGGTGACCTGTCCGGGGATTCCAAAAGAGGAATCGAAGGTTAGATTCTCCTAGGTTCTCACTTTTATTTATGATCGATAAATCTCGTTAGTGGATCTCTGAAGTAATTTTTTCTACTCGAGGTCGTACTAATTTGTTTGTGCATTTACGAATTCGTGCGAGGGGTGACCGAAGTCCAAAATTTCATAGAAAAATATTTGACTTACAATGTAAATAGTGTCTGTTCCATCGAGTCGAACATCACTTCACTCTTCCCGAAGAGTCAGTGACTCTTGTCGAACTTGAAGGATCTTAGAGGACATTGATCAATCTGATGAAGCCACTGCTAACAAGTCCTTTAAGTGACCAAAACCCTACCCCAAATTTGAGTGGACCCGAGTACCACCCAATAAAAGTGAGGGAGTGTGTGAGGTGATTTCTAACCTTAACATTTTTATTTTGGTCTTTGATTTGTGCAGGTGCAATGGCTGGAAACAGAGAGAAAGGCATTACACTGCCTGAGGTGTCGTTAGGCGATCTTATGGCTGCGATACAAGGCATCAGTGCCGAGGTAAAAGGAGTGAGTGCTCGAGTAGCTAAGCTCGCGCAAGGGAGTGCGTCCGTGGCCATGCATGGGTCCGGCGCTGGAACGAGTAACTCAACTCCTATGAAACTGGAGCAATTTGCTGAGCTCGTTCAACAACAACGGTTGAAGAATGAGGCTGTTCAAAATGAAGCTATGGGCAATCCCCGAGCTGAACAAAACTTGGGCAATCCCCAAGCGGAACAATAAAACTTGGGCAATTCCCAAGCTCGTCATCAACACTTGGACATTCCCCGAGGTGCTAGACTACCACATCCAAGGGCCCGAAGACAAGTTGTGGTCGTTGATGAAGGGGTCGATGATGGAGAATTTCTCGATGTCGAAGTTGAGTATGAGCGACTGTTCGTTCAACGAAGGCAGGTTCAATGAGGACGTGGAAATTTCGAGGTCGAAGCCGAGCTGCAAATGTTGATCACTATTTGAGCGTGAGGCTGATGACAATTATGATGAATATCCGGAGCCGGTCTGAGGTGCTCGAGATTCAAAACTGAACAGTGTCAAGATTACTATTCCACCTTTCAAAGGAACTAGTGATCCAGACCAATATCTTGATTGGAAGATTCGGTTGGAGAGAATCTTTGAAACAAATGAGATGACCGAAGAGAGAAAAGCTGCACATGTTATTGCTTCGTTCGAGGCATATACATCGACATGGTGGGAAGCTGACAAAAGGTTGAGATGAAGGAATGTTTATCCCGAGATCACCATATGGATGCAGTTGAAGAGAGCAATGGATGTTAAGTATGTGAATGTCAAATATCGGCAGGAACAACTTTGGAAGCTCTTCGAATTGAAACAAGGGTCCAAATTGGTCGAAGAATACTATGATGAGTTCGAAAGAATTCGATTGGCTCTTGCTTTGGAAGAAGATGACGAGCAAGCCATCATTCGATTCAAAAATGGCTTAACTCGAGATCTGTTATCTCAACTGAGACTGTATGTGTATCAAACTTTGGAAGATGTGTTTCATGCAGCCGTTGATGCTGAGAAATGGGTGAAAGACGACAAAGCAAGCCAGTATCAAGGAGTCAGCACTTTAACTCCTTCTAACCGAGGTAAAGAATGGAAAAGTCCAAACCCAACAAATGCCAACATCGGTCGAGATCAAAAGAAACCCTTCGAGAGAGGAGTGAACATTAACCAATCCAAAGATATGGGAAGTAAAGCTCAACTCAATACTCCTAGTGCTTCAAAAATTCAGTGTCACAAGTGTAAGGGTTATTGTCATATGGCAAGAGACTGTCTGACTCGTCATATCATGGTAATGCTCGATGATGGGACCGTCCATGAGCAAGTGAGTGACTCTGAGGAGGAAATGATCGAAGAGACTGATCGAGCTGAATTTGAGGATGATGGATGTGATGCCACCGAGGTTGAGTATCCAGAAGTTCTTTTGGTTGTTCGAAGGAACTTGAGTACCATGGTCATGGAAGAGGAAGATGACAGCCAAAGGGAAAATCTCTTCCATGTTCGATGTTGAGTGAAGGGGAAGGTGTGTTCGATGATCAATGATTCAGGCAGCTGTTCGAATGTGGTAAGCCAAACTTTGGTTTCACAATTGGGACTGCATAATACCAAACATCCCTGACCATACAAGCTCCAGTAGTTGAACGAGTGTGGAGAACTAAGAGTGGCGATGAAATGATGTTTGATGTGGTCCCGATGCAAGCTTGTCACTTGCTTCTTGGGCGACCATGGCAATATGATCGATATGTTATCCATAATGGTCGAACCAACACTTACACTGCCAAGCTTGGAGGGGAGAGTTTTATACTCAAACCTTTGTCTCCGAAACAAGTCAGCGAGAACTATAAACAGATGAGAGAGCTGAAAGAAGCAGCCAAAGCAAAGACTCCCGTCGGAGTACCAATTGTGGCTGAAGCCAAAACTCCACCACCTGTGGTCAATAACATCTGTGCAATCATGCAGCTGGGTGAGTACTTACGAGGCAACAACACTGGTCGAATGATGATTTGCCTCATGCACAAGGGTATCCTTCTAAACTCTAAAGATGCTTTTTCTAACGATAACCCTTTGCCTAGTGCTGTTCAAACTGTTTTGCAGGACTTCGGAGACATGTTTCCCGAAGAAATGCCAGGTGGATTGCCTCGGTTGAGAGGAATCGAGCACCAAATTGACTTCTTTCCGGGGTCTCAAATCCCCAACAAGCCTGCATACCGGTGTAATTCTGAAGACACCAAAGAGCTCCAAAGGTAGGTGGATGAATTGCTGAACAATGGCCTTGTTCGAGAGAGCTTGAGTCCTTGCACCGTTCCTGTTATCCTTGTCCCGAAGAAAGATAGAACATGGTGAATGTATGTTGATTGCCGAGCAGTCAACAAAATCACGGTAAAATATCATCATCATATCCCTCGATTAGATGACATGCTAGATGAGTTAAGTGGTTCTTCATTCTTTTGGAAGATAGACCTCAGGTTCGATTACAACCAAATTCGAATGAAACTCGGAGATGAGTGGAAAACTGCATTCAAGAACAAATTCGGTCTCTATGAATGGTTAGTAATGCCTTTTGGCCTCTATAACGCACCGAGCACATTCATACGACTGATGAACCATGTGCTCAAACTGTTCATAAATAATTTTGTTGTCGTTTACTTCGATGACATACTTATTTATAGTAAATCTATGGATGAACATGTCGAACACTTGAGGCTAGTCCTTGAAACTCTTAGAGAGGAGAAGTTATATGTTAACTTCAAGAAATGTGCCTTTTGTGTCGAGCGTGTAGTCTTTCTAGGATTCGTTGTGAGTGCTAATAGTGTTGAAGTCGATGAGTCCAAAGTCGAGGCTATCAAAGATTGGCCGACTCCAACTTTGGTTTCTCAAGTTCGTAGCTTCCATGGCTTAGCTAGCTTTTACCGAAGGTTTGTTCCTCACTTTAGCACCGTGGCAGCTTCTTTGACCGAGCTGGTAAAGAAAGACCATTCATTTGTATGGGGAGAGATCCAAGAAAGGGATTTCCAAGAGTTGAAACAGAGGCTTTGCTCTGCTCCATTGTTGTAACTCTCTGACTTCGGCAAAGCATTTGAGGTCGAATGTGATGCGTCCGAAGTTGGGATCGGAGGAGTGCTTATGCAAGAATCGAAGCTGATTGCTTACTTCAGCGAGAAGCTTAAGGGTGCAGCCTTGAATTACTCTACGTATGACAAAGAATTGTATGCCCTCGTTCGAGCACTCACCCATTGGCAGCATTATTTGTGGCCGAGAGAGTTTGTGATTAAAAGTGATCATGAGTCTTTGAAACATCTCCGAGGTCAGAAAAAATTAAATTGAAGACATGCCAAGTGGGTGGAATTTATTGAGAGCTTTCCCTATGTAATTCATTACAAAAAGGGAAAAGACAATGTTGTGGCCGATGCGCTATCAAGGAAATTTGCCTTAGCGACCACTCTCGCCTCGAGGCTCATGGGATTCGAAAGCATCAAGTCGATGTACGAAGATGATCCTAAGCTGAAAAGCGTCCGTGATGCAATCTTGAGTGGCCGAAGGGTTGAGAAATATTAGTGGCACGATAGCTACCTCTTCAAGAATGGGAGGGTTTTTGTGCCTGTGTCATCGTGGAGAGAGCTTTTGATTCGAGAAGCTCACTCTGGAGGCTTGATGGGACACTTCGGTGTCGAAAAAACTCTTGGTATCTTAACCGAGCAGTTCCATTGGCCAAAAATGCGAAGAGATGTGGAAAAGATTTGCAATGCTTGTATAGATTGCAATAAAGCTAAATTGAGGTCCAACCCTCATGGTTTGTATACTCCATTTTCTGTGCCTGATCGACCGTGGGTTGATATATCCATGGATTTTGTTATAGGGTTACCCAGGTCGGGGGTGGACATGATAGCATCTTTGTCGTAGTCGACCGATTTTCCAAATAGATCACTTTATTCCTTGCAAGAAGTGTGATGATGCACAACATGTAGCTACTTTATTTATTTCTGCTGTGTTGAAATTGCATGGTGTGCCTCGTACTATTGTGAGTGATCGAGACTCAAAATTCCTGAATCATTCTTGGAAATATCTAAGGGGTGCCCTTGGTTCCAAATTGCTATTCTCGACGTCTCACCATCCTCAGACTGATGGACAGACCGAGGTAGTTAACCAAACCTTGGGAGCTCTGCTTCGAGCTTCGACCAAAGGTAAGGTTGGAAACTGGGCTGATCGTTTGCCCGTTATTGAATTTGCATACAATCGAATATTGCATCGAATGATTAGAATGACTCTGTTCGAATGTGTGCATGGTTTTAATCCTTTAATTCCACTTGATTTAACCTCATTGCCTCGAGATTCTATCGTTGATTTTGAAGGTACTCGCCGAGCCACTATTTTAATCGAGTTGCATGTCAAAGTGAAGAAGAACCTCGAGGAAGCTTACACCAAAGTGGAAACGAAGAAAAACAAGGGGCGCAAAAAGTTGGAGTTAAAAAAGGGAGATTGGGTGTGAGTTCACTTCCGAAAGGAACGATTTCCGAACCAAAGGAAAGAAAAGTTGGCTCCTCGAGGGGATGGTCCGTTTCAAGTACTGAGCAAGATCAACAGCAATGCTTATGTGATCGACCTTCCTGGTGAGTATAACGTGTCCAACACTTTTAATGTTGCTAACTTAACTTATTGTGTTGTAGGCCAAGCATCGGAGACTGAAGAGGGCTCGATTTCAAGGATGAAATCTTTTCAAGAAGGGGAGGATGATGCAGCCCAACTCCTTGTTGATCAGACATTCATTCCATCGAGGCCGATGACACGAAGCCAAGACAAGTTGCTGCATGATACTCACATTCAATTGGCTTGATCCAGAGAAAGAAACCGCTCCAAAGTTGATTGGCCGAGCTCAAGATTCGAAGGCGTTATCTACAAGCTCGAGCCCGAAGAAGGGAGCAATAGAACACTCAACATCGATGCTGAACAGTAAAACAAACAACCAACTGAAGGAAGAGCGTCTGAATTCAAGTATTCGAGCTCAGGTGTTCGAATCAAAGGAAGGGACCGAACACTTCACATTGACGCCGAGCATTGAAAGAAACCGAAGGGAGAGCGTCTGAATTCAAGTGTTCGAATTCGAGTGATCAAACACTTAGCTTATTCAGCCTTGTGTGGCTTATTCTTATTGGTCGCCTGTGACCATTTTACTATTTTGCCCTTAGTATTATCTATATAAACTCCTTTCCATTTCATTTGTAAGGACCTATATTTTGATTATTGATATTGAATGAGACTAGTTGTGAGCACTTTCTCTTATGTCTCAGATATGAACAAACCCGATGGGGTCCTTCGAACTTGTGGCTTTCGGTGAATCCGATTGAATAATTCCTCTTTGATCATTCAGTTTGCAAGAGGCATTGTTTTCTTGAGGATTTTTGCATAACTTAGCTTCTGCTTGAATCGTACCGAGACCAGTTCCTCATTGCCGTTCAAACAAGAAAAGTTGTGTCAAGCTTCTATCTTTATTTTCCGCTGTTGACTTCGGTTGCTAAGTCTAATCTCCGATTAGCTTGCACTGCTATATATGCAGGGATCTTATCACAAGAAACATATGAGAAACTGAAGTAATATTTAAAAATAAGTTTCCTATCACTTTCTTTCTTAAAATGACAATATATTTGTTAAAGCATGTTAGAATATGTAAGATTTGCATGGTCATTCCAACAGAAAATAGATCCGGAAGTCTTATTAATTCAGGTATTTTAAGAATTATTAAAAAACAAATACTTCTGTGCGTAATGAATTTGTAGAGACATCAGTGCGTACATGTCAGAAAGTATAATACGTACGGAGTATATATTATAGACAAATAATATTACCTAGATAATTTCGTTCTATCTCTATATTTAATACACGGTGACAAGACTTACTCGATACTCGGTTTGACCTTCGCCATTTTCTATGTATGAGTAGGTATTCTTGATCATTAGTTTTTTTGTCGAATTGAAATTGCTTTTATTCAACTAGTAATAACATTTATAGCCACTAGTTATACTTGGACTCTGAAAACTAGATATCAAAAATAACCTATTAAATAACAGTACCTACACAGATACTGTATAGGGTAAAAATTGACGTGCTCGTTTAGCACCTCGGCATGATCAACTGAAGAGAGATGAGCCGACGCTCCGAAGAAGAATGATTGAAGCAATCGATCAAGTTACCGAAGGTGAACTTCAATGACACTACCGAAGGCGAGCCGCGAGCTGAGCTTTGATGACATCCCTTCCCAACCGAACAGCAAGGTCATGCCACCGAAGTCATGTGATCGAACTTCGGTAGGGTACCTCGATTCCAACAGCTTTGCAGCCCACTACTTCAGCCCATTAACTCCTCCCATTAACGCCAAGAATGTGGTCAAAGCATGATTGGTAGTGGAAGACGTGGGCAAGGCCCCTAGGCCTATAAATAGTACTTCATTTTGTATGATAGGCATCGGAAAATCGATACTGAAACTCTACCCAAATTTGTACTCACTACAATATATTGAAATCAAATTGTTTTCTTGCAATTACGCTTATTTCTCGCATTTTACTAGCTTTGATACGAAGTTTTGCTTATATTCTAACCCAAATTCGATTTGTGATCCTAAAACCGATTTAGGCTCATACAAATTGGCGCTGTCTGTGGGGATATAAGCAGAAACACTTTGTTCCAAAGTTCAACGTTCTTTTTGTTAAAGCTCACAGTTTCTTCAACAAAGCTATGGCTGACAGCAGCGAAAATCTTAATGAACGGGCTGACGTTGTCGAACCAATAGTCCACATCACAAATGACAACCGAAGCGTTCCAAGCTTTTATTGTCAATGCACTAAAAGCTCTCCAAGATCGACAGGATGAGCAAATCAATATTAATGCCGAATTCCGCGCCTCGTTGGAAGCGAGGAACAGCGCAGCACCGAATGGCTCCCAGCCTTTGGCTCCAGGTGGAGGCATCCTGCCCTTCGTTTCTACGGGCACGATAATAGGGGGACCTCACAACGGAGCCACATCTAGGGGTTCGGGAAATGTACCAGGCACAACGCCACACTTCGGGACGATTCCCACCGTGGCTGAAACAACATCTTCGATCGACGTTGAGAGGTTGACCAGGGAGATTGAAGCACGCGTCGAGGCACGCATTGAAGCTCGCGTCGAGGCTCGCGTAGAAAAGCGCCTCGAGAGCGTACCGGGGATAACAAAAATCGAAGACGAGCTTGATATAGATCAGTACAGGGAGTTGCCCTTCAAGCCCGAGGCGGCTCCAGCCCCAACTCCCAAAAATTTCAAGCTCATATTTTTAAAGAAGTATGATGGGACCACCGATCCCCAAGAACATGTAAGGGAATACATGGAAATGGTAAAGAGCAATGACTTAACGGCGATAGAGCTCGAGCTAATGTCCTTAAAGAAGTTTGGCGAATCCTTGGAGAAAGGAGCAATACGCTGGTACATGTGTCTACCAGCAGGGTCGATTTCCACCTTCAAGGAAATGACCAACGCCTTCGTTAAGACACATACCAGGGCCCAACAAATCCTCCAAAGGAAGGAGGATATATGCGAATTTAAACAACGGCTCAGTGAGCCACTTAAGGAGTTCCTTGAGCGCTTTCACGCTGAGCGCATGGAGCTACCTCGGATGGATGATACTCTAGCCATCATGGCATTTGAAAAGGGTATCAAAGTTCGCAATTCTGACGCCGCCGCTGAACTGCGAAAGGAGCTCCAACAATATCAAGTGCTGACATGGGAGGACCTATACAAGCAGGCTTACTCAAAGATCAGATTGGAAGAAGCCGAGTTTAAAAGCCGAGGTTACAATTATAAGAACCGAGGTGAATCCTCACACCGCGCCGAGCCGTCGCTAGGAAATCCGAAGGGGAGGTACGAACCATGCACCTCTACAAGGCAGCCTGTTAGCCAAAGGCTGGGAAACTCCTTCGAAAACTCATTCACCAGCCCACACATAAGCCAACGGCTCGGAGAAAAGGTTCACTCCAACACGAACCAAAGAAATTCCTCAAGCCTAGCTTCGGCCTCGAAGAAGGAATTACCTCGGATCCCCGACTACAATTTCAATATATCGACCACGGAGCTGGTCAACATAGTCAAGGGGACTGCCGGGGTAAGAGTGCCCAAGGACATGAGAACTCCAGCAGATAAGAGAAACCATAACTTGCACTGTGAGTTCCATGCAGATTATGGCCACCGAACCGAGGATTGCAAAGCATTGCGCCTCGAGGTGGCTCATTTGTTGAAGAAAGGAGTGTTGGCCGAATTCCTTACTGACAAGGGGAAGGACAACTACTCCAAGAACCGAGGTGATGGGCAATCACCTCGGGCTCCACCCCCGGAGAGAGTTGTGAATGTTATCTCTGGGGGATCAGATGTGAATGGGGTGAATTTCGCAGCTGCGAAGAAATTCGCCAAATTATCGATCACCATGGAGAAGAGAAGCCGAGTTGGCGGCTCGGGTAAAGAGATTGTGTTTGATGATGATGATTTTGATGGGATGATGTTCCCTCATCATGACGCCTTAGTCATCATGTTATGAATCAACGACTCCGACATCAAGCGAGTCCTGATCGACCCCAGTAGCTCGGTCAATATAATCAGCTACGGGGCCGTTAAGAAAATATGGCTCAAAGGGGAAGTTGTCCCCAAAGCAACCGTGTTGACCGGCTTCAACAACTCCACAGAAAAAGCTTTGGGTGAAATTACACTCAAAACATTTGCTGAAGGAGTGAGCAAGGAAACACTGTTCCAAGTGTTGCCCGAGGACATGGCATACAATATGATCCTCGGCAGGCCATGGATCCATTCCATGGAGGCTGTTCCTTCCACGCTGCATCAAGTGATCAAATTCCATACACCTTGGGGGGTTCGGTCAATTAAAGGAGAGCAACGAGTAGCAAGGGAATGCTATTCGATTGCGTTGAAAAGTGGTGTCGCCCCGACCGGGCCAAAACAATAGCAACTACAGCAACCGGGGTCGAGCGAGGAGGACCTCCAAGGAGAAGTTGAAAAGATCCCGGTTTGCATTCAAGAGCCGCGGAAACAAAAAGCCGATGACTCTACCATTGAGGAATTGGAGTCTTTCATACTATTGAAAGATTTCTCCGAGAGAAAGGTATTTGTCGGCTCGGAGTTGGACCCAGAGTCGAAAGAAGCGATCATTGAATTTTTAAAGTCCAACAACGATTGCTTTGCTTGGTCTCATTCAGGCATGATTGGTATCGATCTGGAGATCATGACCCATAAGCTGAATATGGATCCAAAGTTCACCCCGGTGAAGCAAAAGAAGAGACCTCACGCCAGGGTCAAAAAGAAGGCGATCGAAGATGAAACCACAAAGTTGCAAGAGAATGGTATCATAAGGGAGGTGAAATACCCCCGAATGGCTGGCTAATGTGGTTGTCGTACCGAAGAAGAATGGCAAGCGGAGGATGTGTGTAGATTATACCGACTTGAACAAGGCTTGCCCCAAAGACTCCTACCTATTGCCACAAATAGATAGGTTAATAGACTCCACGGCTGGACATAAACTATTAACCTTCTTGGATGCCTATTCGGGTTACAACCAGATCCTCATAGACCCAAAGGACGAAGAGAAAACCCCGTTCATCACTGATCGAGGCACCTTCTGCTATAAAGTGATGCTCTTCGGTCGGAAAAATGTCGGGGCGACGTATCAAAGGTTGGTATGTCGCATGTTCAAAGAGTATATTGGAAAATCTATGGAGGTCTATATAGATGATATTCTCATCAAATCGGTTCGAATGGAGGATCAGTTGAATCATCTAAGTGAAGCTTTCACTGTTTTGAGGCAATATGGCATGAAGTTGAACCCTGAGAAATGTGCCTTCGGCGTTGGGTCAGGAAAATTCTTGGGATTCATTGTCTCCGAACGAGGCATCGAAGCAAACCCCGACAAGATTAAAGCGATTGAAGAAATCCCCGAAGAGCTGACCGGGGTGAAAGAAGTTCAACGCTTAACTGGCCGAATCGCTGCCTTGAGTCATTTCATCTCAAGGTCCTCGGAGCGATGCCACAAATTTTTCTCCGTTTTGAGAAAGAATAAACACTTCGAATGGACGCCGGAGTGTAAAGAAGCGTTGAAAGACTTGAAACGCTATCTGGCTAACGTGTCGTTGCTCGCCAAGCCTAAAGATGGTGAAACATTGTTGGTTTATTTGGCTGTGTCTGAGGTGCCAGTCAGCTCAGTGCTGGTTCGGGAGGAAGATGGCAAGCAACAACCCATCTACTATGTGAGCAAGACACTCCTCGATGCTGAAACCAGGTACCCACACTTGGAAAAACTAGCACTCGCTTAAATTGTTACTGCCCGGAAACTACGACCCTATTTCCAATGTCACCCAATAGCGATAGTTTTAACTTTTCCCTTGAGAAGTATATTGCATAAACCGGAGTTATCACGGAGGTTATCAAAATGGGCAGTAGAATTAAGCGAATATGACATCACCTGTCAGCCCAAAACGGCTATCAAATCCCAAGTTTTGGCCGATTTCGTAGCTGATTTTAGTGTTGGGATTCTGCCCGAAGCCGAAAAGGAAAACTCAGTATCGAAAGGAACGGTTTCGGGGCTATGGATACTTCATACCGATGGGGCAACTAACTCCAAGGGTTCGGGGTTAGGCATAGTCTTGAGAGCACCCACCGGGGAGAAATCAGCCACTCGGTTCTGTTAAAAAAAGTGACCAACAATGAGGCTGAATATGAAGCGGCTCTAGCAGGCTTGGAGTTGGCTAAGGAAATGGGGGTAGAGATAATCGAGCTAAGGTGTGACTCTCAGTTGGTGATGAACCAAGTGCTCGGCGAATACACGGCTCGAGAGCCCAGAATGCAGCTATTCTTAGACCAAGCACAAAGGATTTTAGCACAATTCCAAGAGTGGCAAGTTAAGCCAGTGCCTCGGGAGGAAAATACCGAGGCTGATTCCCTGGCAAATTTGGGTTCGGCGGTCGATGAGGCTAACTCGGGGACTGACTCGGTGGTTCGGTTGTTATCCGCACAAATGAGAGAGATGAAGTTGCAAGTCAATTCGGTGGACAACATATGGCATTGGCGAAGTAAGTTCATCTCTTACTTCGACTCGAGGACTATTCCCCAAGATAAAAAGGAGGCCAAAAAGTTGAGGACCCAAGCAGCTTCATATCACTTGATCGAGGGTAATTTGTATAAGAGGTTATATTGCGGCCCGATGGCCAAGTGTTTGGGTCCCGATGAGGTCAGATATGTGATGGCCGAGGTGCACGAAGGCGAGTATGGCAACCACTCGGGGGGAAAATCCTTGGTGCGCAAATTACTAAGAGCTGGGTATTTTTGGCCCACCATCAGTGCAGATGAAAAGGCCTTCGTGCAGAAATGTGATAAGTGCCAACGCCATGCACGGATGATCCACCAATAGGCCGAACCTCTGCACTCGATGGTATCACCATGGCCTTTCATGAAGTGGGGGATGAATGTTGTTGGACCTTTACCGAAGGGAAAGGGTGGTGTTCGCGTCATCCTCGTGTTAACTGATTACTTTACTAAATGGGTGGAAGCAGGAGCTCTTACCGAAGTCAAACAAAAGCAGGTCATCGATTTCATCAAGAAAAACATCATCTGCAGGTTCGGTGTTCCAAGGGAAATCGCCTGCGACAATGGTAAACAGTTCATGGGTGCAGCCATCACTGATTTCTTCTAACAATGGGGAATCAAAAGAATCGCTTCGACCCCCTATCATCCAAGTTCCAATGGTTAAGCTAAATCTTTAAATAGAATTATAATCAAAAATCTCAAGAAAAGGCTCGATGAGAAAAAGGGTCCCTGGCCCGAGGAGTTGCCAGGATTGTTGTGGGCCATGCGAACAACAGAGAATAACAGCACCGGTGAGACTCCTTTTTCACTTGCTTATGGTATGGATTCCTTCATCCCCGTGGAAGTGGGCGAACCAAGTCTTCGGTATGCCTACACCACCGAAGATGCAAATCAACAGGCTATGCGCATAGAGTTGATTTGCTCGAGGAGAAAAGAGAGCTGGCTTTGGTTCGGCTAGTCGCCCAAAAAAGGCAGATCGAAGCATACCTCAATAGGATAGCCAAGCTTAGAGATTTTAAAGTTGGAGATTATGTGCTAACGGCCACGAACCAGTCAACGAAGGAAGAAAATAGGGGAAATCTTGTTGCGAATTGGGAAGGACCTTACAGAGTCAAACCGATTGTTGGGAAAGGATCTTATCAAAGTGAAGATCTACAAGGTGTGCCCGAACCCTTAAATTGGAAAATCTTCAATTTAAAGCGGTACTACTTCTAATCGAGGTAAATATCCCTTGCTCATTTTAAGATTTTTACCCACAGCCTCGAGCCGAACAACGCTCCAAGGGCTTCGGTCGAAATGTACTAACTTGCTCCTCGTTTCATTTTGCTTGATTAAACGACTTCCAGTGCCCGGGTCTTCATCAAGATTCGCACCCGAACACTGGGGGGAGTAAAGGGCGAGTTGCAACCGAGGTCGGAAATGCGCCTCCCAACCGAAGACTATCTATTCGACAACCGAGGACTGACACCCGAGGAATAGATTTAGTACATTGTAATTCCGCCCGGTAGTGGCATATTATTAATTTGTTTTTCCACCCAAGGTCCGTTTCGACTTGGTTCCATGTAAAGGCCAATTTCGGCCTGTTATTGTTATCAATGAAATAAACTTCATTCCATAACTTTATGTTTCTATAAATTTGCACTCCGAAGTTGCATTACAAATGCATCGACTCGAGGGCGAGACGCCGTTCTAAGTTTGCATCGGTTTAATTCAGTTAAGTCTTACAAGCGAACTATTTATTCTAAAGTGTTCGGTACGTGCGAAAACCAACACTTAAAAGATGCAAAATTATATCATCAAAAGGCCCGAAGGCTAATTACATTCATTGAACTAAATGACCCGGAGGTCAAAGTCATATGTACATCCAAAAGCCCGAAGGCTCATATCAAAAAGGCACTGAGGCCTAAACAAAAACAATACATTAAAAGCTTGTTTTTTCCTGCTACTAAGGGTTCTCCCCATCGGCATCTTCGCTTCCCTCTTCGGCACTTTCGCCCTCTTCATCACCTTCGGATACGCCATCGTCCGAGCCCTCACTCGAAGGAAGCTCATCCACGATCTTTTGAGCCTCGGCAGCAGCCTCCCTCGCTTTGGCAATTTCCTCTTCGAGTACGATTTGTCCAGCTCGGACTTGCTCAAGCATGCTGATCCTAGTCTTGACGACGGCCCATGATTCTTCAAACTTCGCCCTCGTCGCCTTGACTTTGGCCCGCTCATTGAGGTAAGCAACTCTGTCTTCGAGCTCGGAGATATGGCCCCGAAGGGATGGCACCTGGTCTACTTAGCTTTGCAGCCCAATGAGCTTGGCATTGTATTCACCAAGTTTACCGCGATACTTGTCGCCTGCTTCAAGCACTTCGATCTTGGCCCTGAAGAGCTCAGCCTCAAGGCGAGCATTTTCAAGGCTCAACCTCGAACACTCAGCGGTAAACTCGTTCGTCGCAGCTTGAACCCTAGCCTCGGCGGACTCCATGACCCCACAGAGATCAGCTTCAGCCTTAGCCGAAGCCTCATTAGCACGCTTCAGCTCCTCATTTAAGGTGGCAAACTTTGCCTCCAGCTCGGTGACTTTTCCTCTAAGCCCTCTCTTCTGTTCATCCCAAGCGGCGGCCGCTGCTTGGATCTGTTCGGCTCGCTCGCGCTCGAGGTGAACAGCTTGCAGCGCAAGAACCAAACTCTGCATTAAAACAAAACATTAATGTCAGAAGAGAGACAGGACGAGTTATGTGAATGAAGCGCATTAACACTTACACGAAGGGCAGAGGCAGCGGAAACACCCATCAAACTCATATGGCTAAGATTCTGAAGGGCGTGAGCCTCGGTCGGGCCAAGCATGCCATCAAGGGCGGCAACATCCTCTTTGGTAGGATCTAGCAAGTTGGCGTTGGGAAATATCTCAAATGACAGAGGTAAGGTGCTAGAGGACTTCGGCAAGGCTCGAGAGGCTTTAACTGTACTCTTAATCAAACCCTCGCCCACTCTGGCCTTGCCCTTTCGCTTCGCAGCCTCCTGATCAAACTCCTCCACATTTATTACCTCGGTCGCCCTAGCGACCTCGTCCCTTGGCTCTGGAATCATCTCAGAGGCCGGCTTTGACGCCACCTCGGGAACCATGGGAGGAATCTCCTCGTCAGTAGGCTCGTCAATGAGGTCTCGGCGCTTTAGGATCGTCCCCTCGATAGCAGAAGCAGCAGCTTCTTCGACCCGATGTCCTTTCGCCTTCGCCGCTCTCTTTGACTCGGCTCTTTTTCTTTTGGGGCCTGAGGAAGGAAGAGGATCAATTTGATTAGCAGGGGATAAGGTAAGAGTGGAGATGCACTAAAATCGACCTAGGAAAATTTCATCACCTTGTGATGTCCCTTGGCCTGGTGAGCTTTTGGCTTTCTTTTCTTCGACGATCCGCCTCGCCAGACTCGCCATCTTAGCGACAGCCTCGGTGATGTTAAGCACTGTTTTCTCTCTCTTTTTCTCTCTTTCTTTCTCTCTCTCTCTCTCTCTCTCTCTTCTCCTTCCCCATCTCCATTTGCCTCGGTCTCCTCCTCCTCCTCGGCAACCTTCATAGCCCTGTTGGGGAAACCTTCATGAAAGGGGAAAATATCAAGGCATAGCAGTTCGAAGCGAACTTAAGGAATCACAAACGTAGATACGCAACTCACCATGCCTCTTGAATACACATCAATTCCCCTTCAAGCCGGCTAAAATCATCCATTGCCGGCGTGGGTGTGTCTCTGACTGCATGACCTCGGTAATCCACTCAAGCAGATTCTTCGGTGGGTTAACTGGAACCTTTTCAGCTGCAACTCATAGGTAGGAAAACAAGTGTCAGCTACAATAGTTGAAAGCCGAAAGAGGGACAGAAGTAGACACTTACGCTGAGCATTCCACACTTCGGGGAAGCCGGGTTCGTTGACAGCAGCCTTATAGGGATGAGCACATACCGGTCGTTCCAGCCTCGGTCCCCATGGTCTTCGCTTTTGCTCAAGATGGCGTAAGACCCACGAGGTAGGAGGGCAACTACCTCGGCTTTATGAAAATAGGGGTAGTAAACAGAAATCAAATGTTGGAAAGTAAAGGGCAGTCCAGCTATGTCACTCAAATACTCGAGGGCTTGAACAACTCTCCAAACCCCAGGCCCCAATTGAGCCAAACACAAGTTGTAAGATCTACAAAATGTGTCAATAATGGGGTGGACCGGCAGGTTGAATCCTATAGTGAATGAGTATGTGAAAACCGAAGAGTACCCCTCAACGTGAGTAGAAACAGCTGTCTCTGGAGCCGGGACCCTAATCTCCACCTCGGGCCCCCAACGGCAGTCAGCCCGAACCACTTCAAGCATGTCTGCGGTTATGATGCTCGGGGTAACATGAACCGGTATATTCCTTTCCTTCCCTTTCTTAGCATCGAACTGAACGTGGATCTTCAAGTCCTTGTCGTTGTTGAAACTCGAAGGAATAACCAACTGAGGGTCAATCTCCACTTCTAGAGGAATCTTCCTCTTCGATTTCTTTGATGTGCCAGCTTCGGTTTGAGTTCCCCCCTTGCTGGCTTTGGCTTCGCCCCTTTGGCCACTGGCCCCACCATTTACTTCGGTTCCGCCCACCGAGCCACCAACCTCCTAGGCACTAGTGACGTCCCCCTCGATGTCACCCCTGTTATCGTTGTGGTCGTCACAACCAACATCGACTTCAACATCATAACTGATCTCTGCCGTGTCATGGCCAGCCCTCGCCTTGCGCCGCCTAGGGATAATGGCCGTCGACGTGGCCTCGCCGCCACCCTCTGCCTCAACCACCTGCAGCGGAGGCACAGTACCTATGAAATCTCCACTCATAGCTGCGGTGGCAAAGTGCTCCGCCCTCTCACCGGAATCGCTAGAGCCATGGCCAGAGTTTGTAGCAGACATGATGATGATGGGAAGGAAGATTGAGATCAAGAAAATTGCTTGAAGATTAGAAGTGTTTTTCTCTGATTCCACTGTATGTCAGGAGCTTTTCAAGTGAAGAAGAAGAATGTGAAGTGAGGTATTAGGAGATGAACACGTGCAAGTTGGAGAAGTGATGATGACTGTAACGTTGGAGAAAGCAAAAAGTCGGTGCGACCGTTCGGTGGCCAACCAACGGCCCCCACGTAATGTGGAACGGTAATCCGAAAGACGTGCAATTTTTTGAAATTCTTGGATAGGGTTGCGCCACGTCGGCTTCCTTCTCAAATTCATTCCACTCCTTGGCGACCTGGGCGTTCATCCGAGGAGTGGGAGGACTATCTGTATTGGGTAAAAATTGACGTGCTCGGTTAGCACCTCGGCATGATGAACCGAAGAGAAACCGAGCCAACGCTCCGAAGAAGAATGATTGAAGCAATCGATCAAGTTACCGAAGGTGAACTTCAATGTCACTACCGAAGTCGAACCGCGAGCTGAGCTTCGGTGACATCCCTTCCCAACCGAACAGCAAGGTCATGCCACCGAAGTCATGTGATCGAACTTATTATTATCAATATTTTTGCGCAAAAATATCTTTGTACACCACTGGCTTTGCACCTTCAGGTGTTTGGACTATAGGTCGAAAAACTTCACGTCACTCGAGTGAAACCTATTTTTGCTTGAATGCATTTTGCTATTTTTGGCCAATAATTTCATGTCTGTATTCCTAACAGACTTAAGCTCAAGATCCTCATAATCATATAAATATTGAGCTTTATAATATATGTATCGTCGACGATAATTTCATATCTCAGTTCCTAATCCGACATAACAAATTGAGATCTCTTCACATTCATAAATTTTCAGGTACCTGAACCTCTCCTGATGAGGTTTTATGAAGTGTTATGTCGCGGGCTATTTTAGAGCCATGCCTCCTTATTTGACCATCATAATCATTTGCTCCTTTTCTTTTTCAAGAATTTATCTTTGGAACCGAATGGTCTACCACGCTTCAGGCGTGCCTTAGACTCATTGGCATAAATAGATTGTCTCACCAGGACATCAGGAGCATTAGCAGCTGGAATATAATATTTTTCTTTGAGTCAGTAATGCGTCTGGCAGTGACTTGCATTATCTTTATATGAGGATCATAATCAAATGATAATTTAATTTATTTATTCCTCAGTTGCATTAATTTCCCCCCCTAATGTTAGCCAAACTAACATTCATTCCCAACCTTATATGGGATCCATCTTTGTGCGTTGCGGTGGTGCAATTGATAATATACCGCACATTAAAATTATTAGATGAAAAATATTTGGTTCCTGACCCTGAACCAATTATGAGAGGGAATTCATTTTGTGGCATGTCGTGCACAAGTGCTGCTTTATGGATATACCTTATCTCATACCTTATTTAGGTAGCATTGTTCTCATATGCATGGTTTAGCAATTTGAGGCTTTTAATATATGAATCTGCTAAACTTGCTTGCCAACATTATCAAGACAACTTGTCTTGATTGCATAATCTGGAAATATGCTCATAATAAAATTTATTTGAACAAAATAAAACACATATGTGACCTTATCATAGATGCATCTATTTATAATAATTATATGGTCCACATGGCAGGTGAACGGGTCCATATTCACCTTTTATACATTCCAGAAGTCCGGGGATCCTGATCCCACATTTAGTTGGTCGAATAATTTATTTATCTTGAGAACAAACAGTACAAAAAGAATTCTTGAAGAATCGTGATTCTTCAGTATATACCCATGCGAATTCTCATTTATATACTTTGTGCATCATATTTGAACCGGGATGGTCAAACCGGTCATGCCAACTTATAAATTTATTCATCTAGTAAACTATAAATTTACTATAGCATGGGCATTGCAACAATAAATTAAAAGTTTATTGTGGTATGCACATATGATTTTATCACACTTATATTTTGAGTAGTACAAACTCGAGGAAGAGGCGGGGAGCTTTTCAAGCACATATATCTCACCCGACATTCTTGTAGTAATATAAAGATATTCATATATTTCCATCAAATTTAGTCTCTTAGCCATTTTGGCAAATGTATTTGAAACTTAAATATTTCATCAATCTCATTCCTCCAGGTAGTAATATTTTGGCTCTTCCGGAGCACTCAAATAGCTTTGTACTACCATATATTTTATTACACTAACCATATGGTGAATATATTTCAAGGAGAAAATCATATTATTTTTCTCATGGTAAAATCATTATACGCAAGATCAATTTCTTGCTTCACTTGCTCTTATGTAATTCATAATAATACATAATTATGGCGTATGTTCTGTACGAGAGCAATGACCATTTATGCCACAATAAATAATAGAATTATTATAGTCGAACATTTTCTAGAGGTGAGTTGTGGTACTTTATCAACCACGCATGGGCACGCCCATATTCATCTTTCTCGAACCTCTTCTGGAGGCGAGTTTTGATATTTTATCACATATTACCACATTCACTTCGGTGAATGGGTCTATATTCGTATTTTTTTTTATGAATTGTCTCATTCACTGCAAGGAATGAACCATAATCATCTGGACTTGCCTCATGCTCATATAATATTTTGAAGGCGTTATTATATTTACCGTTTGAACGGTTACTTTTTGAGAACCCTCATTGTTCTCTTATTTATTTCACAATGATAACTATTTTTTCATCCCTTGCCACGTCCACATCCATGGTTTCTATCATGGTAATTATTTTATCATCTAAAAGACATAAAATTATTTGCCTTCTTTCAGACATAAAATATTGTGTCTTCTTTCAGACATAAAAATATTTTGCCTTCTTTCAGGCATATTATGTATTGCTACTACATTCACATTTGGGAATGGAGCATTATGTTGTGCTCCCACATTCACCTCTATGAATGGAGCCTTTTTAGTGGACGGGCTTCATGATTTTTATCAAAAATACTTACTTTAGTTTACCTCAATCATCATTATGCCATCAATATCTTATTATTGCAAAAGCATATTAGGCCATAATGCGTTGGGAGTGGAGTATGATGTCTTACCTTTAATCAATGGCATAATAGGCCAAAGTGTGTACATATGATGCAATTTGAAGTACAATACTCAAAAGATACTCATGCTTCGTGTAATTGAAACATAGTACTGTAATCATGTATCAATGATGTAACACTAATATATCGGGTAAAGATCATAAAAAAATTAAGTATTATTTCTCCGGTCTTCACTTACCAAGAGTATAAAAATTTATACACAACTATAAATCAAAGAAGCATTCTTTAAAAGTTACCATATTTGTTTCATTCCAGATATCCATGTGAGAGTAAAATATTAACCATACAACATAATCCATATTTGCTCTCACAAGCAGTTTACCTTGAAACATGAGCAGAACTAATCTACAATATCATGTTACTAGGCCATGCACCCTTAAATTGTTGTCAAAGGATAGCTACAAAATCAACCAAACAATGGAAGAATAGACAAAAGTTGTAGTCAGTGAAAGGTTTCCACAATTTAAAGAGTGATAAAACAAAATAAAAATAGCGTACTATTAAATTTGAGATTAACAAAAACCATAATATTAATGAATTTTAGAAACAAAAAAAAAAACTTATCTTGTGTTAGCAACCAGAACGTTGGCTTCTATCAATTGCATCATAATTTGCTTTTCATTTCTTCTAAATCGTGTAATAAAATAGAGACTCGTGTTGATAACGTGTTGTAAAACTAATAGTAAAGTAGCGCAAGAACAAGACAAAATATATGAGAGGAGAAGGAAGAACTTGTATTATTCTCAAAGTGTTTCAAGTGTCTTCCATAGAGCCAAATGTGTTCTATTTATAGGATACAAATACATAGGTTACAAATCAACCCAAAGGTTTATAAGAATTAAGTAGTGACTTAATAAGGAATTAGTGGTCACTTAGTGGGGAGGAATTAAGTAGGAGAAAGTGGTGTAGTAAACCATAGATTACAATTGAGTAAATTGTGAGTAGTGGTCATCCACACAAATAAATAAATTTACAACATAATAATATATTTAAAAATAAAAATAAATTATTAAAAAATTAATAATTTAGATTGTAGAATTGCGATTATACGGTGTCATTACAACCAATTCTCACATCCCTTAGAAAATTGAAGAATATAATTACACCTCCCATTTACACCCAATTATATATTGACTTAGTAATTAGTTGGTACAAAACAGGTCAAAATCATATAATTACACTCAATTACACAAATTCAATTACAATGTGGCACAAGCCCCAAAAATGTCATATATTGTCCCTTGCTATTGATTCTAATTGTAATATGCGCATAAGTTTGTTTTGCGTATAAGGCAAGAGTATGAGACATTTCAAAAATTAAAAAGGTAGCTAGTGTAATATGTTGCATATATATTGACTTGATTTTTAATTTTATTGATTTGTAATTAATCGAGCAGTATATACAAATTTTGCTTTTAAGGTAGAACTTTGGTAAATTGAGTAGGTTCACTATCTTTAACTTATTGAAATATCTTGCATTCCTGCCTCAAAGACAAAAAAAGTTTATGTCCACTGCTTATGTCGGATGGGCAATATTGTTATTTGAAAAATAATTCGGCACTAAAAATTCAAAGATTGTTCATTATAAAGGTTATTTTTCCAAACCATCATTAAAAAGATGGTGAAATTTAGGTTGGGTAGTCATTTTTTCCAATGCCAGACAATAAGTAGCAAGCATTTGCAATTTTTAGAGGCTTAGCGGCTTTAAGAAAATTTCATAGAATTCCATCACACAATTATATGAGAATACCTAAATCTTGAACTGACATTGAGGCAAAAATACCCTAGAATTTGAACTACAGGCAAAAAATTATAGAGTTCAGTTCGAAAGTGCAGGATTCTTTTTTCCAGGTGTTATAAACTGAATGATTTTTTTATATAAAAGTACAACTTTTAGAACTTAATTACCAAACATAGCAATATTTTAGTAAAATTACTCTATATAGAGGAAAATACAAGTTAATTACAAATATAGCAAAAACATAGCAATATTTTCCCATAACATACCAAACCCTTACATTTTTCCTCCTATTCCCCCCACTATCACTTTTGCTCATTTCCCCCTATTTCACTTTTCCTCCTACCATTTCCCCCCAATTTCACTTTTACTCCTCCTATTTTCCCCAATTTCACTTTTCCTCCCACCATTTCCCTTAATTTCACTTTTAAAATGTATCAACTCTCGTTTCAGACTGTATCGACACAGTTTCAGACGGTATAATAGTGTTTCAATGCCGTTTCAGACTGTATCAGACTGTTTTAAACTGTATCAACTCTCGTTTCAGACTGTATCATACTGTTTTAAACTGTATCAACTCCCGTTTCAGACCGTATCAAACTGTTTTAAACTATATCAACTCCCATTTCAGTCTGTATCAACTCCCCATTTCAGACTGTATCAACTTCGTTTCAGACTGTATAATAGTGTTTCATCTCCGTATTTAATTGTTTCAACTCCGTATCTAACTGTTTCAACTCCGTATCTAACTGTTTCAACTCTGTTTCAGACTGTATCAACTCCGTTTCAGACTGTATCACAGTGTTTTAATACCGTTTCAGCTGTTTTAACTGTATTTTGGACTATATCAACTCCATTTCAACACCGTTCAGATTAGTTTGACTCTATTTCAGACTGTATCATAGTATTTTAATGTCCTATTAGACTGTATCATACTATTCCAACACCGTTTCAAACCGTATCATACTGTTTCAATAACGTTTCAGACTGTATCACAGTGTTTCAATGTCGTTTCATTATGTATCAGACTGTTTGAACACCGTTTCAGACTGTTTCAACTCCGTTTCTAACATGTTTGTTACTAATCTAGCAAAGAAATTGTTCAAAATCAACATTAAACCAAAAATGAACAAACTTTAATTCTAATAGGCACTATGGGAACAAGTTTGTTAATAATCTAGCAAAGAAATTGTTCAAAACCGATTTCTCTCCAGCCTATTGATAAATATCAGATTTGTCACCAGACAAAGTTGCCGGAGAAACGGAAAAAAAAAATTAAGGAAACAGAATCTGCACTGGCGACCGGAGAAGAGAAACACTGTCTCCAACACTGCTCTATAATGAAGAAAGGGTGCGACATGGATACAGAGTCGTTGTCGTCGGCTCAGGCAACCAGATCCGTCAGCGACGGGATATCAAAAGAGATCAGGAATGGGGGCAGCAACACCACGCGATGGCGGCGCAGGACAAAGACGACTTGAAACAACGACGGGAGATGGTTGACGTCGTGGGGTGATGGTGGTGGAGGTGGGGGTGAGGGCGGCATCGGGGGTGAGGTTGCATGTTTGGATCTGAAAAAAGGAGATAGGGGAAGTGTTTTAGGGTTTTTTGGAGAGTGAGGTGTAGGTGTAGTTATCAAAAATAAAATGGGTTGATTATTGAAGAAATGTGCTAAAAAAATATTGCTATATATGGTAATTTTAAAAATATTGCTATTTCTTTGTAATTAGAGGTGTATATTTGTATATATGTGTAAAAATCCCTAATTCCATCAACTTCTTAAAGTTTGGGCGGCCAGTGGATATGCTTCTGTTACTTTAAAACTCTAGCTATTCGTCGATCAACACTCTAAAAGATGGTCATTAGACAAAAGGATTTCTTACATAACTATACAAACAAATATTGCACTTTATACAAATGTCAATATTACACCATTATCAAAATATGGCAATATTTTCTTTTTGAAAACATAACAATATATATAAAGGGTGGGAAAAAACCCTAGATTCTCGTCCTACACTATCCTTCCACCCCGCAGTCACCGCCCCCGTGCTGCCACCTTAACATGCCGGTTGCCAGTCGCAGAATTTTTTTAATTTTTTTTTAATTTTATGTATATGTAGTGTATTTTTATTGTTGAAAAATGATACACTATGCATACAATGAGAATACAGTAAGAGCGCGCGCGCACACACACACATATTGTATCTATACAATATATAAGACAATATGCCTGGATATACAAGGTACATACAGTGAATAAATAACACATACATTATCATGTTTATAGTTTGTCAAGTATATATACTTTGTATGTCTGTTGTATATATAAATAACACATACATTATCATGTTTATTGTTTGTCAAGTATATATACTTTGTATGTCTATTGTATGTCCATTATATATACATGACATACAACAGACATACAATGAGTATACACTTAACATACATTCCCGCACAATCAATAACCACTAAAAATACACCATAGCCGTTGTAGATCCGGCATAACCACCGTATAAACTCAAAAAAAAAAAAGATGAAAGTTGCTGCGCTGGAAAAGAGCAGCACCAGCTATCGTAGAATAGCAGCCATGGCGCTGCTCTGTGATGGATGACATTCCTTTGAAACATATCGGTCACTGACGGAGGAAAGCAGATTCATCGGCGACGAGCATAGCAGAGGCACTGGAACGACGTGCGACAAAGATAGGGTGGTGATGGAGTCGGGATAGTGGTGACTGTGACGAGATAATGGTAACGACGCCGAAAAAGTGGGTGGGGGGAGAGAGAAGAGAGGGGAGGGAATTAGGGTCTCATATAAATGTTTTTCTATTTAAATTTTACTATGGTTGGTAGCATAATATCAAAATTTTCCTATGCTTAGTAAAAGGGGAAAAATAAATCTATATTTTTAAAATATATTTTCTACAATGACACTTAGTGTAATTAATCTCCTAAAAAATGCTCAAAGGTGTAGACTCCCACCAGAAACTCTCTTTTTCCTCCTCCACTTCTCACAGTCTTCCTACTATTCCACTTAAAAATACAATTAATTACTTATTTAAGGCTATGTTGGATTTAGTTTTGTTGAAAACTTTTAAAGATACCATCGTTCGACTATATTGAACTTGATTGTTGAAGAAGACAAAGTGGGTCTATTGATTTTTGAAGGTTTGGATATCAAATTTGAAATTATTTTAGATTTATTTGAATCAAAGCAAACAACGTGTTGGTAGATTTGTACACAACAAGTTATGACGACCCATCAAAACTCTGGAAAATTTCATTACGAGCCACTTACTTCCTGAGGCTCAACAAGTTTATGAGGATTCGTCATGAACAAGGCCAAACTGGTTATGGATCGTCATAAACTTGTTGTGCCTCAGCAAATTTATGACGACCTTCTAGGTCATGCTTCAAAATTCTCGGTACGAAGATTATCTTTGTAAAGCATTTTTCTAACAAAGCTAAAACTTAAATGATGTTGCTTAAGTTTTCTAATAGTGAAATTCTCTGGGTGCACCGTTATCTCCACTATATTAACCTAAAAAATTCATTAAACTACGAGTTTTACCAACAAATTTTTAATTATTCTTTAAAATTATTTGCAAGCTTAGCCACCATTTAGACCGTCATAGCTGAAGTTTCCAACTTCAGCTCATGGTGTAAAAATAACTCAATTTAAACCTTTTGGTCGGAAAGTAAACTACAATTAGACCAAAAGGGTGAAATTGAGCTCCACTTCTATCCAAATTCTGACCTTTGCTTTGAAATTGGGCATAATAAAACATCATCAGACCGAAAGGGATGAAATTAGCTGCTTGAACTTCAATACCAGTGTTTTGAAGATTGGCAATTGGGGCCTGAAAGAGCCAACCTTTGCAAAGGTGTGCCCAAAAGTAGCTGAAACTGTATTGACTCGCCCAAAAATAGCTATACATGCACTTCCCCATATTCACTTGATGGGTCAGGGCCCAGCCTTGCATTTCACCGATGTATCTAATTGCATTAGTATGACCAACAACTTTCTATATTCAAACTATCACTCTAATCATCTTAATTTATATGATAGTTTTTTGATTATTTGATAAATTTTACAGTAATTTCATTCTACATAACTTAACAACTTCAGATTCATTTATATTCCTATTTTATGCTTTGCAATTGTGCTTTATAGTAAAAATACTTATGGGTCAATTCGGGCAGCATATACATCCCAACTTGTCAATATTTAGATGTGATAATTACTTAGGTCTATACCCAGAATGTCACGTCGATGAATATACCCCCAGTTAACTCCCAAATTTGGACGGATCAAGCGGTTTATATTTTTATGGACCATTTTTGATATTTCTTGAGTTAAAACTTTATTTCCAATTTTACCAATACAAAATATATGGCTTAAGATTATTTATATGGAAGATTATGAGAGTTTTTAAGAACAGCATTGTGTGTGCGCGCGTGTGCGTGTGTTAAGGCAACAAAGCGTCTAAGTTCTCTTCAACCAGGATAAAAGAACAAAAGAATTGACGCTCGTTGCCTTTAAGTGGAGTGATGACATAGAGGTTTTAGTTGGATGATCAAAAAGCGCACTAGAGTTATTGAAAAAAGATGAAAAGCTTATCTTGCGACTGTGATACCAATTGGACACAACTCATAAAAGCACATGTGAGTGGACATGAAATTGAGGTATATGCATGTAGCTAACTACTTCTGTCTGTGAATTTTGATCATGCTGGATGTCAACATGATTTGGTAAATATATTTAATGTAAATAAGTTAGTTATGTAAATTGTTTATTGGGCCAAGCCTATTAAGATTCACTTGGTCCCCTAAGTTAGGTTTTTTAGGTTTTCTCTTGTATAAATATAGGACTCCCTTCATTAATGAAAGGCAAGAGTTTTCACCCAAAGCTTGTTCAATTTTCGTTTGGTGTGTGTTCGGTTTCCGTTTGGTGTGTTCGATTTTTACATGGTACCAGAGCCACCGTGAAACTCTTCAGGTAGAAAAGTAATGGTAGCTCCGATAGGCGCTGCTGGTGGAGGAGGCGTTACCCAAGGAGTGGAGGGTGATGTTGCGGTCGTACGGAAGACCATCTCTCCGTACGATACCACTTCGAATAATAATCCTGGTTTGGTTATCACACAGGTCCAGTTGACCGGTGAGAACTATGAGGAATGGGCACGGTCGGTTAGGACGGCGCTGCGTGCAAGGAAGAAGTTTGGTTTTGTTGATGGATCGATTAAGATGACCGGAGAAGATTCGGACGATTATGAGGATTGGTGGACTATCAACTCTCTTCAAGTGTCGTGGATTAGGAATTCGATCGAGCCTACTCTTCGAACCACTATATCGCACATGGAGGTGGCCAAAGATTTGTAGAAGAGCATCCGGGAACATTTCTCCGTGGGAAACGGACCTCGGATTCAGGAATTAAAAGCTGCTTTGGCCGGTTGCAAGCAAAAGGGATTGACTATTGCTGCTTACCACGGAAAATTGGCTATGTTGTGGGAACAACTTGGAAATTGTGATAAGTTTCCAACTTGTTCGTGTGGAAAGTGCACGTGCAATCTAACGGTTGCACTCGAGAAGAAGAGAGAAGAAGACATGGTTCATTTATTTCTTATGGGTTTGGATGAAAATCTTTATGGAACCGTCTGTTCCAATCTCTTGGCTCAAGATCCGTTGCCATCGATGAACCAAGTCTACCAAAAGGTGAATCAAGATGAATGGGTAAAGGGGATGGCACGGACTCAGGAAGAACGAGGGGAGGTGACAGCATTTGCTGCACAACAATCACCTCCACCGAAGAAAGGCTATAAGGAGTGTCACTTGTGTGATCGAGGTGGACATCTTCCGGAACGTTGCTATGAAGTTATTTGTTATCCGGAGGGATGGGTGCATTATCCGAAGCAAGGTTCTCCAAGTGGGGGACGTGGCAGAGGAAGAGCTGAAGGTAACAGAGGTGGAAGAGGTCGTGGACATCAACATTATGGTTCGAATGCTGGCCGAGGACGTGGTAATAATCGAGCAAATACTGCTCAAGTTGAGTCCGAAAGTGGAGAGATTGGACACATGACTGTGCCCGGACAAACCAACTTGTCCGATATAACAAGTGATCAGTTGCAGATGTTGTTCCATTTGCTGAACAAGGAGAAGACAAGCACAAGTGAACCATCGATTGGTAAGAAAATTCATCTTCCATGGATTATTGACACGGGAGCATCAAATCATATGACCGGTCAAATAAGTATTTTGGAGAATTTACGGACAATACGAAAGTGTCCGGTAGGTTTACCAAATGGAAGTAGTACGATGGCGACGCAAGAAGGATCCATCAGATTTAAAAAAGACATGATTCTTCACGGAGTGTTATATGTGCCCGAAATGACTTGCAATTTGATTTCTGTGTCTCAATTAATTAATCAAGTTGGTTGCAATGTAAATTTCACTAATGATTTGTGTGTTATGTAGGATCGGGCTACGGGGAAGTTGATTAGAGCGGGTGAACAAAAGAACGGACTCTACTACTTTCAGGCGATAACCCTGGTGAAGGCTATGAAGGTTGATGTGATAGATTCGTGGCATCAAAGGTTAGGGCATCCTTCAATGCAAGTAACATAATCTCTTTCAGTTTTAGAAGATAGTGGGAAAGGTAGCTTAGAAGGAAAAGCATGTGGTGTATGCCTTAGGGCAAAGCAAACTAAAAATGTATTCCCCTTCAAGTAATAATAAAGCTGGCGAACCTTTTGATTTAATTCATTGTGATTTGTGGGGTCCTTATAAAACTGAATCCTCGTGTGGAGCATCATATTTTTTTTACTGTTGTTGATGATTTTTCACGAGGAGTATGGGTGCTTTTGTTAGTTGATAAAAGAGAAGTCGGACAAAAATTGAAAGATTTTATTCGTTATGGTATAAAGACAATTCAATAAATCGGTTAAGTGTGTCCGGAGTGATAATGGAACCGAATTTGTAAGTTTGAAAGGGTATTTTCTCCAACAAGGGATCTTGTTCCAAACTTCATGTGTAGGGACACCTCAGCAAAACGGTAAAGTTGAACGAAAATGTCGACATATCTTGAATGTAGCACGGGCGCTACGCTTTCAAGCTAATTTTCCGATTGATTTCTGGGAAGAATGTGTGATGACGGCATGTTATTTAATTAACCGGACACCCCCTAAGTTGTTGAATGGGAAGATACATTACGATGTCTTAATGGGAGTGAACCCGAATTATGATTATTTGAGGGTGTTCGGTTGTTTGTGTTACGCTCGTAACCAAGGACAAACAGGTGACAAATTTGAGAGTAGGAGTCATCGATGCGTCTTCTTGGGTTATCTGAACGGGAAGAAAGCGTGGAAAGTGCATGATATGGAGGCAAAGAAGTTCATGATATCGAGAGATGTGGTATTTTACGAGAAGGAATTTCCGTTCGCATCGAAGGAGATTGAGAAAGAAAAATAGAGTCGAGATAAGGTTCCGGACAGCATAGCAGTGGAAGAAGAAGAGGAGAGTGTGCGAGGAAAGGGGGTGTTGAGAATAATGTTCAAATGACTCCGGAAGTTGAAGAAATGGATCATGAAGATCCAAACCCCGAAGTTGTTCCCAATGTAGCTCCCGGACATATTGAAAATGATGTGATGGTGGAAGAGTTAGGTTGTGGAAAATGGACTAAGAAAGAAAGTGTTTTGCTGAGAGACTTTGTTACTAATACGGTCAAAAAGATGAGTCGCCGGGTATTGTCCTGTATTCGAAAGTCTGATTGTTCATCCGTTTCTCAACAACCCTCTAGTAAGCCCTATCCTCTAGCACACTATGTCAATTGTGATAATTTTTCTTCGAAATATGTGAGTTTTCTTGCAGCTATAACTCAAGGACATGAGTCTACCTCCTATTCGGAGGCGGTGAAAAATGGAAAATAGAGAACAACTATGGAGCAAGAGTTGAAGGCATTGGAGGCGAACAAGACTTGAGAGCTAGTTCGCTTACCTCCGGGGAAGATGGCCCTCGGATGTCGATGGGTATATAAGATAAAGTATAACTTAGATGGTACTATTGAAAGGTACAAAGCACGACTGGTGATTTGTGGGAATCATCAAATCGAAAGAGTTGACTACACGGAGACATTCGCACCGGTTGCAAAGATAGTGACTGTCCGAGTTTTTCTGGCAGTAGCAACTGCTAAAAATTGGGAATTGCATCAGATGGATGTACATAATGCATTTTTGCATGTTGATCTTCACGAAGAAGTATATATGAAATTGTCTCCGGGGCATCGCATGACCGGGAAAGGAACTGTGTGTCGCCTTCGAAAATCATTGTATGGTTTAAAACAAGCTCCCAGATGTTGGTTTGCGAAGTTGTCAGCTGCTCTTAAGAATTATGGTTCCGACAATCGTATTCGGATTACTCATTATTTACGATGAAGAAGGGAAATGTGCATTTGAATGTGCTTGTTTATGTAGATGATTTAATCATATATGGTAATTATTCGAGGGCAATTCGAATTTTTAAGTTGTATCTCTCGAAATGTTTTCATATGAAGGATTTAGATGTTTTGAAATACTTCTTGGGGATTGAAGTGGCAAGGGCTCCGAAGGGAATCTTCTTGTGTCAGAGGAAGTACGCATTGGATATCATATCGGAAGCAGGCTTGTTGGAGGCAAAACCAATTGGTACACCGATAGAACAAAACCATCGCCTGGCGCTTGCGACTGGTCGATTTATCAAAGATCCTGAACGCTATCGAAGACTAGTTGGAAGATTAATTTACTTGTGTTTTACACGACCGGATTTGTCCTATAGTGTACATGTGTCGTTACAATTCATGCAGAGTCCCCGTGTTGAGCATATAGAAGTGGTGCTTAGGGTTGTTCAATATTTGAAAGGTTGTCCGGGACAAGGCATTGTATTGAATTCTCAGTGTGATCTGCGATTGCACGGATGGTGTGACTCCGATTGGGCAGGTTGTCCGCTGACACGTCGATCGTTGACTGGTTGGTATGTATCTTTCGGGGACTCAACCGATATCTTGGCGAACGAAGAAGTAACAGATTGTGTCAAGGTCCTCAGCCAAGGCAGAGTATCGATCGATGACAATGACTTTGTGTGAATTGAAGTGGTTGAAAGGGATATTACGGAAACTTGGAATCGATCACAATTCTCCAATGAATTTGAAGTGTGACAGTCAAGCAACGTTACATATTGCTTGGAATTCCATTTTTCACGAACGCACTAAATACATCGAAGTCGACTGTCACTTTGTTCGGAATGAGATTATCGGAGGAATCATTCGTCCCAGCTACGTGCCTACGACCACACAACTGGCCGATATTTTTACGAAGGCACTGGGACGGGCCCAGTTCGAGTATTTCCTTAAAAAGTTGGGCATAAGGAATCCTCATGCTCCAACTTGAGGGGGTAATGTAAATAGGTTAGATATGTAAATAGGTTGGTTATGTAAATTGTGTATTGGGTCAAGCCCATTAAGATTTACTTGGTCCTTAAGTTAGGTTTTCTAGATTTTCTCTTGTGTAAATATCAATGAAAGGCAAGATTTTTCACTCAAAGTTTGTTCAATTTCGTTTGTTGTGTGTTCGATTTCCATTTGGTGTGTTCTGTTTTTACAATATTTTCTTTTTTCCGTTGTCGAATTAAAAGTTGTAGTTTATTATAACTGTGGGAAAAGAAAACCAGAGATTTTGAGAAGAGTTCTTTATGTGCTTAAAAAAGTTATGCGCAGCCAAGATGATGTTGGGTGTATAAGTAATTTCCTGGGGATTTACAGAGCCAAATGAATTCAATTTCAGCAAAAGCTCAATTCCCAACAAGAACATGAAGTGGATGTGTTTTAGGTAGAGAAGAATAATAACCTTTTTGTATCTTCGTTTTTGAGGTATAAATCAGTACATATAATACTAACTTTAAAAGTCTGTTAAGCCAGATCTATTAGAGCAGACATAACAATCTTGATCTGCTTATATTTTTTTGGTAAAAACGTTGTTGCCACAGACAATAAGGAGTTGAACAGTACTGTTGGATTTATCTGAATAAAAGAGTCCACCCATAAAGGTGTGCTCTTAATATCTATCCAGGTAAAAAGATAAGTTACCTGGTAGAGTCCTACAAGAGGACAACTACTGTATTATACAGTTATAAATACAGTAGTAATAGGCTCAGATAAACATACTGATTTCTCTACAGCTCTTCCTATCTCTCTCTCTAAAATAAAGTAGCGTTTAGACTGTGGATAAAGGGGTTGATCCGTCAAGCACGTGACAACCACCGACGACCAGTAATTCCAGCCACGGTTCAAGATCCTACCGCTTCCGCTTACGAGAACAACAAGTAAGTTCTCGGTTTATGTTTAAACAATCTATTTAGTATAGATTTGTTGTTATATAAATATATGCATATTTGTATCCTTCATTGGTATCAGATGTCATTAGGTTGGTTTTCTGGTCCGTAAAATATATAGTATATTTTATTTGTTTTCTGCCTGAATCAAAGATACATAAATAGTATTAAATGAAAGATATCAAAGTGCACTTATCTTTCATGCGGAATTCTGTTTATGCATTCAAAGACAATATTTTTTTTGAAGGCGGAAAGAATTTTGGATATAGTTTCACATATTTTTTTGAAAACTGGAATTAGTTCTGATTCAATAAAATAAATTTTGGATAAAGTTTCAAAATCTTGTTTTTTAAAAAAAAAAAAAAAAAGAAGAAGAATCGAAATTAGTTTTCAATTCCAACCAAATGCCACCGTGAGATCCGTCGTCGAAGAGAGGGTCGCCTGAAAAACCATAGTTGTTTTGGAGCTTGGGCTTCTAAAATGATGGTAATGGCAGTAAGTTAATAGAGGAAGAAGACAACTCCTATTTCTTAATTTACAGAGGCCGGCTGTTAATATGAGAAAGAGAAAAGGAGATAAGAAACTAGGTTTCTTTTATTAGCTAAACTAGATACTGAAATATAAAATAAGAGAATTGGAGCTTGGTTTTCTAATTGTGGTGGTGACAGAAGAATTTTAAAGGAGGAAGAAGTCTTTAGGATTTCTCTTTTACCTTCTTAATATTATAATTTCAAAAAATAAAAAAAAACGTAATTTTTTTGAAAAAAAGCTGATATGATCGTTTTTACAGAATTTTTTTTCGGCTTAAGTAGCAAAAGCTTCAACTGTTAATGGGCTACAAGCCCACTTAAATGTCACGGCAGACTAGAGATTGACTTACGGGCCAGTCATATTATTATTATATTTTTTAGACAAATGGCCTAATGTATTGTTGGTTCCGAAAATTTGATAATTCAGATTTATAAAACAGTCAAAGTGACTTAATTATAAGAATATAAATTCCGTATTTGTATTTTTTCATGAAATATAAGTATTTTATTTAATCTCAATTGCATGAAATGTTAATTTAATTTAACACTAAGTATATTTGTTAATTAGTTTAACAATGGCATGAAGTGATAATTAGTTTAATGCTAAATTTTTTTATCTTTATAGTTAAATTGTTTAACATGTTTAAAATATTAATTAGTTTAATATTTAAAATATTTGTTAATTAGTTTAACGAATACATTCATGTTAATTAGTTTAACATTTATTTATTTTATTTAAAATGTTAAATAAAATTTATAATTATGTTTAAGTTAATTTGTTAACTTAGATCCATAAGGGATTATAAGATCATGAAAATAAAATGGTGTTTTAACCATGATTAGACATTAAGCTAAGTAGCTGACTAGGTTAATTTACATGTGTTTAATTTTTTGGACGATGACTGAGAACATAGTGAACTTTCGACTCCATTATTAATATACGTGTTTATTAGCTTAATCAATTTATTGCTTATTGTCCGAATATGTATGTATGTTGAAGATAGAACTTGCGTTAGAAAATTCCTTCTTTAGATCCTCACTATATTTTTTTATTTTGTTAAAAGAATGTCTACTGCTACTAAGAATATTGTTGCTGAGCTCAACAAAGGGTTGAAACTCAATGGTGACAACTATGACACTTGGAGCTTAAAAGTCCAATATGTGCTTGACGAGCAAGAGGCTCTGGAGGTAATTAACATCGTCATGGATGAGCCTGAGGAAGGCACCACGACTCAGCATAGGCGTGACCGTGCGACTTATGACGCTTGGAAAAAGAAAGACTCATTGGCTCGCATTACGTTGATGAGCACCTTAGATGATGATATCTTAAGGGAATTTAAGGGTCACCAAAGAGCTATGGGTCTTTGGGCTGCTTTAAAGAATAGGTTTGGTACCTGTTCTATTGAAAGGCTACGATCCTTAACAATCAAGTTTGACTCATACAAGAAGCGCCCAGAACATTCAGTGAGAACTCATCTGCGGCTTATGACAAACATGATTGGGGAGTTAAAAGATGTTGGTCATGTGTTGACCGATGAGCAACAAGTTCAAGCTGTCATACGGTCCTTACCTAATTCTTGGGATCATATGAAGATGCATTTGACCCACAATCAGCTAATCAAGGCTCTGGAAGATGTCCGGAGATCTCTTGAGCTTGAAGAGGATCGACTTGAGGCTACTAAGCCAACAGCTGAGTTGCATATGGCAACATCCTCTAAGGCCAAAGGTGGCTCAAAGAAAAAGAATTGGGTTAAGAAAACAGGACCAACTCAGTCTCAGCCTGCTAAAAGAGCAAGGGCCGAATAACAAGGCAATAACAAACGTTACAAACGTGTCAATGTTGCAAAGGTGAAATGCTTTAACTGTGACAAAAAAGGTCACTATGCTAAGGATTGCTCTGAGCCTCCTAGAAAGGTATTTCACAAAACTCAAACTAGTGAACTTTGTGTTTCTAGTTCAGTGTTTTTGACTGAATCTAATCCTTTGTGGATTGTAGATTCGGGAGCAACGGACCACATAACGAGGGAACGCAATACTTTTATGGAGTTTCAGCGTATTTCACGTGGAACAAAGTGGATTTATGTGGGCAACAACAATAAGGTTGATGTTGAAAGGATCGGTACATACAAGTTAGTCTTGCGTGGTGGTCGACACCTACTACTACATGATGTCCTCTATGCTCCAGGAATTCGCCGGAATATTATTTCTATTAATGTTTTGCTTAGGCTTGGGTTTAGCTTGTTTTTCCATGACAATTCTGTCAAATTGACTTTAGGTTCAACTTTATTTGGTTTTGGTCATGTGACCGGAGGTTTTATTATTATGGATTTGGATTATGATTCATTTAATAATAATTTTAGTTTTTCTATGTTTGTTTCCTCACATAAATATGATAGTGATGTAAACATATGGCATGCTAGACTTGGTCATATTGGCCAGCAAAGAATGCAAAGGTTAGCAAAACAAGGTTTTCTTACTGGCATTGAACATGTGGAATTGTCCACTTGTGAAAATTGTCTAGCAAGAAAATCTGCAAGAAAACCCTTCGATAAAGCGACTAGAGCTGAATATCCCTTGCAATTAGTCAATTCGGACATCTGTGGGCCTATGAATGTCAGGGCTAGGCATGGAGCGTACTATTTCATCACATTTATAGATGACTACACTCGTTTCGGTTATGTCTATTTAATTTCCCACAAATCGGAAGCAATAAGTTGTTTCCAACGCTATATGAGCTTAGTGGAAAATCAATTAGACAAGAAGATAAAAGTTTTTCGAACTGACCGAGGTCGAGAGTACTTGTCAACCCAATTTAATTAATTATGTGATGGAAAGGGAATTGTTCATCAGTTGGTTATCCCAAATACTTCGCAACAAAATAGTGTTGCAGAGAGAAGAAACAGGACGCTTCTAGAAATAGTTAGGTCAATGATGGCTCAAGCTAACCTCCAAATCAGTTATTGGGGTGATGCATTGCTTACTGCTACCTATGTACTTAGCGGAGTGCCTACAAAATCAGTTACAACCACTCCATATGAGTTGTGGACTGGAAGAGCACCCAACCTAAGTGTATTAAGACCTTGGGGTTGCGCTGCCTATACACATGATTCTTTTCACAAACATGGCAAATTAGGCCCGAGAGGAAAGAAAAGTATCTTTATAAGATACTAAAAAACCTCTAAGGGTTATGTGTTTATAGGTCAGCAAGAAAGTGGGAGCATAACTGAGTTTGAGTCACGAGATGTCACATTCTTAGAGGATGAGTTTCCTAAAAAGGGAGAGCTAGGTCAAGACCTAACCTTGTTTGAGATAGAGGATCAAGATGAACAAAGATCACTTCATTCGAGTGGGAGAAATTCAACTGATGATGAATTAGTTTCACATCAACAACCTCATTCATCATCGGATGCGAATGTAAGTAATCATTTGACATCAAACAATGATCAAATGGATCTTGTTCCAAGTGGGAGTGAGATGGTCACTGATCTTGTTCCAAGTGGGAGCAGGATAGATGTTCTTGATCCAAGTGGGGGAAACGTTGATCCAAATGGGAACAACGAAGAAGAATCACAAAAAAGGATGTGGTTTACGTAAAAAGATTCCCCGTCGACGATTTGATGTCGAAGGTGCTGAACTTTTTATGTTGTTCTTACAAGTAGAAAACGAGCCTAAAAATGCGAAAGAGGCTCTCTCATGCCCTTCCAAGGAAAAATGGATTAAAGCAATGGAAGATGAAATGGAGTCAATGAGAGTCAACAAAGTCTGGGAACTAGTTGATCTCCCAAAAGAACGCAGAGCTATTGGGAGCAAATGGGTTCTCAAGATTAAGCTCAAGGTTAATGGCACAGTTGAGAGATATAAGGCTCGACTGGTGGCGAAAGGTTATACACAACAGTAAGGAATAGAGTACGAAGAGACTTTCACACCTGTTATGCGATTTAACTCAATTCGCCTGATTCTAGCTATAGTAGCAAGTTTAGATCTTGAATTACATCAGATGGATGTAAAGACTGCCTTTCTCAATGGAGAATTAGATGAAGAAATTTATATGGAACAACCTGAATGTTTCATTGAAAAAGGTCACGAACAAAAGGTTTGTAGACTTTTGAAGTCTATTTATGGCCTCAAACAATCTTCAAGGCAGTGGTATATACACTTTCAAAATGTGATCATATCCAATGGTTTTACTATGGTAGATGAAGACCATTGTGTTTATACCAAGAGATCAAGAAATAAGCTTGTAATTCTGACATTGTAGGTCGATGATATACTTATAGCTGGAAATGATGAGGAGTTATTAAACGAGGTAAAGGCCTGGTTGTCATCTCAATTTGAGATGAAAGATATGGGTGAAGCTGTATATATTCTTGGAATCAAGATTTCAAGAGATCGTCCTAAGAAACTATTGTATCTCTCTCAGGAGAATTACATTAAGAAAATTCTTGAACGGTTTAATATGCAGAATAGCAACCCAATTGACACTCCTATTAGCAAAGGTCATAACTTGGGAAATCATTTGTGTCCTCAGACTCCTGAAGAGACAGAAAAGATGAAGCGAGTGCCTTATAGAAGTGTAGTCGGATGTCTAATGTATGCTATGGTGTGTACTAGACCTGATATTTGTCAAGTAGTTGGCTTGGTAAGTAGATATCAATCCGATCCAGGTCCAGCACATTGGCAAGCAGTAAAGAGGATCATGAGATATTTGAGAGGAACAGCTGACTACGCACTTTGTTATCAAGGCAGCAAAGATTTGCGATTAGTTGGATACACTGATGCTGATCATGGAGGAGATTTAGACGAGAGGAAGTCTACCTCAGGATATGTCTTCTTACTTAGTAATGGTGCCATATCATGGAAGAGTAAGAAGCAATCATGTGTAGCACTATCCACGATGGAAGCCGAATATATGGCTCTGTCAAAAGCAACAAAAGAAGCTGTTTGGTTGAATAGGCTCTTCAAAAGCTTGTTGGGTAACACTGATGATGAACTAGTGTTGGTCTACTGTGATAGTAAGGCTGCAGTTGATGCAACCAAGAATCCTAAGCATCATTGTGATACTAAGCACATAGATATCAAGTATAAATATGCAAGAGACATGTATAAATGCAAGAGGTTGAACCTGGTGAAAATATCTACAGAAGATATGGAGCAGATCCATTGACCAAGCCTTTAGCTAGAGATGCATTTGTGAGACACACTAGGTCTCAGGGCTTGCGTAGACTTTGAGTGATTTTGTATTATTCTTTGCTTTTCCAGTTGTTCACAAAATTATGTTCTTTAATAATCAATAAAGTTGATTTACTTACATACATATTCATGATTTATTGAGTGTTTAGTACATTCTTCAATTATATTTTAGTATGTCGGGTAGACAAGAGGTTGGCCTTCTCACACAGGCAACCGCCTCCTTATCTTAGTGATAAGTGGAGATGAGACTTGATTTTAAGAAAAAAATTATCAAATGAATAATTTGAGAGCGATATGCTTAAAATCAATAGAGTCGTTTAAATAATGACATAAGGTTATTACGGTGAAAAGATGTTCACCTAGTCTACTTAGTGAGCTAGATGTGAGTTAAGAAACTCGAATTTAGATACATATGGTGTCTGAAATTCATCTATACAACATTATTTATAAAGACATACGCTCCTTAAGGAAAGGAGAAAAATGTTGTAGCACGTGTTTCATACCATGTGTGCTAATGTCGACCTTGGGTTAACATAAGTTTGATCTCAACTTACTGTTGCGTGAGACCCAGAGCCTTTATGCTGGCTCAAATTATGTACCCTCAGTGACTCCGATCAGATACTTGAGACTTAGTCTAATGTTAGCTATCTTAGCGTATTTCCAAAAGACCATGAAAATGGATGCGGTCTGGCGGGACATATCTAGAAAAGCAGTTGAGCTAATGTTAAGAGAATCATGAGAAGAGGAAGATCATTAAAGGAATCTCATTAATTTTGTATTCACAGGCGCACCAGTTATAGCTTATGAGTTATAATTGTGAATACATAAAAATGATATTTGAGATTTTGAGAGGATATCAAAATGTGATTCATATGATCTAGGGTATTGCATACTTTATAATCTACTTGCAGGTTTGCGCTCGACGATAGGCTATATACTCCTAACAGATGTATAGCACGTAGCTCTCACAGTATGCTGGTCGCACGGTCTATTTCACTGTATGAATATTTGTAGAGATGAGATGAGAATATGTTTCTCATATTGTAAGAACACCATAATGTGTGAGTGGGAGATGTTGGATTTATCTGAATAAAAGAGTCCACCCATAAATGGGTGCTCTTAATATCTATCCAGGTAAAAAGATAAGTTACCTGGTAGAGTCCTACAAGAGGACAACTACTGTATTATACAGTTATAAATACAGTAGTAATAAGCTCAGATAAACATACTGATTTCTCTACAGCTCTTCCTATCTCTCTCTAAAATAATTTAGTGTTTAGACTGTGGATAAAGGGGTTGATCCGTCAAGCACGTGACAACCACCGACGGCCAGTAATTCCAACCACGGTTCAAGATCCTACCGCTTCCGCTTACGAGAACAACAAGTAAGTTCTCGGTTTATGTTTAAACAATCTATTTAGTATAGATTTTTTGTTATATGAATATATGCATATTTGTATCCTTCAAGTACCAATTTAGGAAGTTGTTTACACCTTTCTACTGTCCAAGCAAGCATTTTTTCAATGAAACCTTTATTTCCAATATTGACTCTGGCGGGCCTTTAGGTGGTGGTTGACTCATCCTGTTTAGGATTCCACTTCAACCAGGTCAACCACGAGTAGGACTCTAGACATAACATAATCGACAATTTTTTTTGTACTCCGACAAGTAAAAGGAATTCGAATAGAAACTGGTTGTTGTACCCGAAAGGTTACGAATCGATTTACGAGTCCAATGTCAATCTCTTGATTCGAGAAGAAAAGGTCGTGAATGTCTTCCAGCTCATTCATCTTGCGATTAGAAAGGCATTTGATCGAGTTAATATTATTACTGTGAAGTAAAACTGAGTTTGTAAGTAATATGTTGTGGTATACTAGCCACAATGTAAAAATTTATCTCGTACCTGATATTTACGTTAAATCAATAAATGCAAGATATATGTCTTTTATACCGACCAGCTATCACTTAACTATGGTTAAATGTCATGTATTTTCACTCTAATATTAAGCTATCAAGGTCAAATTAAGTACTTGGATCGGTGTAAACGCATAATAAAGGTTGGTCACATGAAGTATTTGAGTTTGTTTAAAGGTGTGAGTTCCCCATAACCAGTTTCGTTCCCCTCCATTTTTCTTTTTCCTTGATGAGTTTTTTTTTTGTGGCTTGTTTCTTTTGACTATTGAGCAAATCTCGATTATATTAAAACATTATGTTTAGTAGTCTAACTAGAATTTTCGCAGGTTGCTACTTGTAAGCATTATAAGTCAAACTATTGGGTCTTAGCTCATTATTTTCTTCACAAAACTTGCAAATTTTTAACAACTTTAGAAAAATATGAAATTTATAGTAAGCTGTCAGTTGTATAGTAGTACAAGTAGTTGAAATATCCACCCATAACACATGGTAGCTTATGAAACACCAACCCAAGCATCAACAAAAAGTGCGATAACAACCTTTCTCCTTTTGTCAGTGACAAGATCAAGAATCAGACCTTAGGTCCTTATGAAACAGAATTGACAATATTGAATATTTGAATTGATATATTAAAACTTTGGGAAAGATCTCAAATAAAATATTTCGAATTTTTCCCGCAATGGTACAAGAGGATGATGTTTACAGGATCATGAGCTTGACTAGTATTTATAAAATAATAAGTTAATCAAGAAGAAGTAGAAATCCATTGATCCCCTTGAATGAAATTTTGAACAGAGTATGAGTTAACATGTTCATCTGGGATTTGACTACTCCATGGCACTCGTCCTGCTGTATTAGCTCCAGCACCAGTATTTCTATATTCTCCATAATAAAGAGTTTTCAGCGCAAAATCACCGCTCCAAGGCAACCACCCATCAGCTATAATAAGAGCCTCCAAAGTACATTCTATAAAGACAGTCCGAGAATATTCCTTCCATGGTCTTCCCAGAAAATTTTTGTGAACCTTGGGCTTCTTGTAGTACAAGGCCATGTAATTTTCAGTCCCATTAACCAAACAACTATGGAAGACAAAGCCAGTTGACTGTGCAGGGTCTATCCTGCCATTAGCAGTCACAGCATTCTTCTCTCCCTTTTCGGGGTTTTGTTGTCGAGGTGCGACTAGGATGTCACATTCTTGGAAGAATGCAGCTGAGTTCCCAAAAATGAAGTCTACATTGCCTTGGATACGGCAGGATTTGTAATATTGGCGCAATGCATGGGCGTATAGGGTGTCTTGATTGCCAATGAATTCGCAGTTCTCTATAACTGAAAGATCACTGTCGGATCGGAATGCAACAGCTTGGTGAGCATCTGGACCTGCTGTGTTCTGGAAGGTGATACCACTTGCCATGAATCCATCACCAACAACTCCTGTTTTAGAAACACAAATATTAGAACTACAACTACTCAAAAGTCAGGACTACAAAAGTTCATCAAGTAATAGGTCTTCATAAGCAATGGCAATCTGCAGATTTTATCATCAGATTAATTTTCCTTTTAACATATTAGTTCCAACATCAAGCAACTTGAACAATCAGAGACGAATCAAGAATCTACCTTAAGTGGGTAGTGCGAACTTAATTATATGTATATTGGGTAATGTGATCTTATTATATGTATACATTTTAAATCTTTTCTGCACGCATATAAATAATTAGAGCTTAAAGCAATGAGTCCACTTGAACGCGTAAAACTCATCCTAGATCTGCCTCGGTGAACAATAACACAAAGGCATTAAGCGAAAGTGTTGCACCAAATGCGTACGATTATGCACTTATTGCGGTTTTGGCTTACCCCAACAGTCCTATTTTGTGCTCTGAGCAGGCCCATAGAGAGAATTAGCTTTACATATCTTCGCCATTTCACACTACCATGAAAAAATAAATGCCAATGGGAAAATACCGCTGAAAATAAAGCCACTTAGAAAAATTAAGCCCACACTTTGACTAGTAATTCACAAATCCATTTCAAGATAAGTGACCTATGAATGCAGACACAAGAAAATAGCCACAGGAGGCAGACACTTGGAGTTTTTACAATTGACAGCTTTAATACTATTGATCCTGACGTTTCAAAGTCTAAGCAAATTTTAAACCTGATGTTTTCTCCATCAAACTAAAATTTCAGTCACTAATTTAGTACCATACATATTTTTATGACGGTGGAGTTCAACCAAGCTTATGCACACCTCAATTGCTCTACCGAGATAACTTGTTATCTCCTACCAACACAGATAACACCTAACTCTGATCTCTGCACCCAGACTTAGGTGGATGGGATGAAATCACTAAATCAGCATTTCCTCCCCAACAATAAACACAACTCAATTACTATCTGCTTAATTAAATTAACTACAGGAATATATTATGATCCAATAAATCACTTACCAACAGTTGCAGTCTCATAAGTAGTGACGCCCGAAATACCAACATTCAACGAACCTGTTATGACAGTTTTACCCATGCCATCACCCAAAAACACCACATTCTTCTTCTCCAAGGGAACCCGAACTTTCTCCTCATACAACCCGGATTTGATCCATATCACAAACTTCCGAGTCATCTGGTTATCCGGTGCAGCATTCACCGCCTCCTGCACTGTCTTATAGTCACATCCTCCTCCTTCCTTACACACCGTTACATCCGGTTTCAACCCAGATGGCACCCCACCCTTCATATCTCCACCCGACCTGCCCGAGCCTTCCCAAAACCCGTCTCGTTCTGTCTTGGGTACAGTCCATGACCCAGTATTTTCCCCGTGAATGTCGTAGTTCACCAGCATCCCTAATGCATTGCTACTGTACCCGATCAACGAGTTCAAAAACGACATCGTTTGGGATACCTGCACAATGGCAGAGGTAGAGAGTTATGTTGGGGTTCATCAAACAGTGTAGCTGTAACGTTGACTCGGACCATGTATATGCATTAAATAGTTCGTAAAAAAAAATTACTAGTAATAATTAAACTTTATGAAATGATTAGCATCCATAAAAAGCTTTCAACCTTTGTTTGTTTTAAACCAGCCGTTTCAATTGTGTTCCTTTAATTCTTAAATTACGTGCTCAATCAAACAACTTCACATAAATAGTAACGAAGAGTAATATTTAAACCAGTAAAATCAAATAAACTATAATATCATCTCGAGCCTTAACCCATAAAATTTAAATCCTAAATTCAATTCTGTACCTGCGAGGTTCCGTTAACATACTTCAAAGCAGACCAGCAGTCATACTGATAAACCATCACAGCGCTCATCCAAGCACGTGCGTCCTTAATCTCGCCACGTGACAGCGCCTGACCCGTCAACCCGACCCTGTAACCCGCATACCCAAGCACCTCCGTACATACTTTCCCCGCATCCGTACGGTTTCCATTCCCTGCAGACGCGTCCATGATAGCCTTAACCAAGTCCTTCGCCTTTTCATTATTCTTTAAAGATACATTAACGGCCATTTCAATAATTAATGGGGCCGTTAAGTTCCTCGAGTCCGTGTTTAACACGGACTCGCATGTTACTGGGTCCCGCGAAGCCTTACAAGCTTCGCGGATCCCAACAGAACTCTCCGGAGGATTTGATAACTCGGGAGAATTCCGCTTGTGATGACGAGCGGAAGAAGAAGAAATAGAAAAGAATAAAAGCAGTGAAAGTAATGTTAAAGTGAAAAAAGAAGCCATTGAAATGAAAAGAAATTTAAATTTTCTAAAGTTTGAGGGTTTTACATGTTTTCTTGTATGCATGGTAATGTCTCCTATATATAGAAAACTAGTAGGTGTAAAATTTGACAAGGCAATTAAATTTATTGAATTAATGTGTGATAAAAAAGGGAAGTGAATGATCTCGTGAAAAGTGGGGTTCAAAGGGTAAATGTCAATGGGATTTGGTGAGTGACGACGAAAATGGAAAGAGGTAGTTTCACGGGAGTGAATAGAGTGACAGAAATGGGAAGAAGAAAAGAGAGTACAGTGTGAAAAGCACTTTGATTTAGATAGATAGTGGTGGTGTGTCAGTTAATTGAATGGGGATCTAGTTCACCTATGTTTTTTTAAATTTTTATTTTTTGGGTTAATTACAAGAGATTTCTTTTTTAGTTGTTCTTAAGAATGCAATTTAAGGGAGTGGCCTAACTAGTAAAGTATCAGAAATCAAATATTTGGGTAACAAAATATAATATTAATAGTAGATGATTTTCTTTTTTAGTAGATGATTTTCTTTTTCACTGCTTAAGTTATACTCTCCCCACCCACAACTTTTTTTTGTAGTTAGTGTTAAAAAAAAAATCGTATTTCAATATTCAGTAACAATTCAACTTTATGAGATTCCTTTTCACGGTTTAACTTCTCAATTTATGTGACAACTTTTCTTTTTAGTCGGTCCAAAAAAAAAGTTGTATTTTAATGTTTAGTATCAATTAAACTTTATGAGATGATTTACAACATATAAATTTTTATAATTTATTTTAAACCACAAATTTTAAAAGTCTTCTTTATCTCCTAAACTATGTGCTCGATCAAACTCATTCACATAAATTTGAACATGATTGTAGATACTCATATTTTCATCTATTCTCTATTTATGTGGCACCATTTACTTTTTAGTGTGTTCAAAAAAGAATTGAAACTTTTTAACAGGGCATTTGGTTTGATGTATTTTAGTTAGGAATTTTTACACCACATACCCACACTTTATAAAATATTACATATTTTTATCCATTTTTAATTTCATTTCACTCCATGCCCATTTTGGCGAAAAATATTACTCTTCCACCTATTACCCTTCTACCCATTCTTTTATCTCTTACTATTTCTTGCTTCTACAATTTTCCCCCACCCCCATAAATCAATTAAAACCTACAGAAACCATGGCAAAATTTTCGCTGCAACTGCAGCTCCATCGCTGGTAGCGGCGACAATCACCTTCCCCACCAAAATTATACATTCTCGGAATCGTCTCGACTCCCCCGTTCTCAATTCAAGCTTGGTTTCTCTAAAAACTCGCTGGTTTGGAGTATATAGAGGTTTAAAGTTTGGATGAAACGTTGTTCTGCCGACCTTCATTTTCTGCGGCGAACTTGGACATGCCTAGCTGCTGCAATGGTGCTCGTATCGGTCCGCTTGGCGTCGTGTAGCAGTAGTAATGTTTGGCTCGTGGTGGTGCTACTCATTGATGGCAGTGCCTAGGTAGCAACATTTATATATCGTGGTTGGTACTGTTACAATCCTGGAAAATGAAAGTGTCCTTTGTTATAGATGTGTATCCTTTCTATGCTCATATCTGTTTTGAAGTGTTTGATAAGTGTAGTAAAAGGAAATTTATGGTTATTGTTAATCTTACTATTATGGTTGAGCCATTTGTGAAGGATTTCTTTGGGGGTAATAAAGTTCTTGGTACTGAAATTGAAGCAAATTCCAAGACTAAGAAAGCTCCTGAATTTGTGAAGAGTCATGGTGTTTTAGTTGAAAAAATGAAGAAGTTGTCAATCTTAAAAGAGTTCGGTGATGAAATGCCTGATATTGGAGTTTTAAGAGAGTATAAAATGGTTTGTTCAATTTAATTTGTATGCTTGTAAATACAGACTATCTTTTTTTCCTCCTTCAATGGGGAAATGAGAAGGGGAAAAAGTAACTATGTTGTACATGATGTTGTCTTCTACAATGTGAATATTTTTCACAAGAGTTTAGTGTTAAGGTTTGAAGGGATGAATTTGTGGTGTCGTGCCTCGCTTTTCAAAAGATGAATTTTATGTAAAAGATGATGATGAATTATACACTTTGCTCTCAGAGATAGAGCTGCTACAAAATGAAGTTGATAGTTTAAACAAGAAAAACAAAGCTTTGGAAAGTTTAACAACTTTTATGAATGAGATTCTTCAATAACCACATCAACCGGTCTCTGGATTTGCATTACTTTATTTAATCGAGAAGATATTGTGTTACTTGTACTACTACATAAGCCTAAGAGTATATATCATTGTATTACTATATAAACATATTTTTATATTTTATAGTATACAAAGTATTTTATTGGTATATTGTTGTATTAAACCTCAATTTAGATATATGTATACTAAAAATATATTCAATAATTTAAATAAGATAATAGTATGTGATAAAGATGTCTCCGACGCTACTCTCCCGGTAAGAACAACTTTTTCAATTGTGATTTTTTTGGCGAGTTCGGTCAGGAGGGACAAAAGAGAGATGTTTGCATTCATATTTTTGTGCATAATGAGTATCTTGAATAGTATAACAAATTTATATAATATAATCTAGAAGTATATTTTATTGATATTCTCACAAGTATTTTCTATTGTATACCATTTTAGTAAAGTATACTATTTTGGTATACTATATACTTTTTTAGTATACCTTTTTGTGTTTGGATGGAAGCGTAACAGAGGTTTCAATTTTTTTTGTTTTGAACAAAGTATACTTTTTTGGTATACCGTATAATTTTTTGGTATACCCTTTTATGTTTGGATCAAAGTGTGTGATGCTGTCAAGCAAATAAATATTTAAGTTTTTGTTGTTTTTAACAAAGTATACCATTTTGGTATACTGTATACTCTTTTGGTATACCCTTTTGCGTTTACATCAAAGTGTGTGATGCTATCGAGCAAATAAATATTTTATTTTTTTTTGTAATGAACAAAGTGTATCCTTTTGGTATAATGTATGCTCTTTTGGTATACTTTTTTGCATTTGGATCAAAGTGTGTGATGCTATCGAGGAAATAATTATTTCTATTTTTGTTGTTTTGAACAAATTATACCAAAATGTATATTGTACTCGCTTTTGGTAATATATATAGTCTTTTGGTATACCTTGCTATGTTCGGATCGAAGTGCGAGATGTTTTAGAACACATGTATATTTTAATTTTTATTATTTTTAAAAAAGTATACCTACTGTATACTCTTATGGTTTATCCTTTTGTATTTGGACCAATGTGTGCAACCCTATCGAGCAAATAAATTTTTTTAATTTTTGTATTTTTGAACAAGGTATACCTTTTTGGAGGAAAAAAATAAAAAAATATTGAGTATAATAAGATTACGGAGCAAGGAAATTTTTTTTAAACAAAAAAAAAAAATTGGGGTGACATGAATAGTGCTAGAATAGGAGAAAGAAAAAAGAAAAAAAAAAGAGTGAAAACGGAGAAGGAAAAAAGAATAATAAAAGAATTACAAAAGAAAGAAAATAAGAGAAAAAAATAATAAAAGATATGGGGAGAGAGAAGGACTTGAGTTAATTAGCTATTGGGTGTAGGATGTGAATAATTTATGGGTATTAATGTAATGGGTAGAACATTGTAAATAAGATGAGATGTATGAGTATTTTGAAAATCTCCCTTTTAATTATAGAGAAATTGTAATATAAGGATTGCTTTGACTGGGATTAATAATACGAAAATTGTTATCCAAGAATTAAATAATACATAAATTGTTATACAATAAATAAATAATGCAGACATTTTTTTTATACAATTACCTATTGTATGGTCATTTTTATCATTTTGCTAACGCATATATTACTAATTATTCCACGTCCTATCCCATAAAATACATAAATTATTGTATAATTAATATACTAGAAAACCATCATGTTATGAAAACTCAAAATAAGTTTTTATAATGTCATATGGTAAAAGAAATTAAGCCTGTATAATAAGAAGTTATCGTGCGAAACTGACAGTTTTGGCACCGTTATTACGTTTTGATCACCGTAAGTAAAGTCTAACAAAAATGGTCTCCCTTAGGCAAAGTTGCTGGCGATGTTAGGTCTGGTGATTGCCAGATCTTTGCTAATAGAAATATCTGGCGACCGCCAAAAACTTTCTTACGATGGCCAAATTTATAAGACTTTTCTTAAGGGAGGCAAACGTGTGATAAGGCGCCAAAAATATCCTTTTTCTACAAAATCCCCGTTGTTATTGCGGTCAACTATATAATGTAAGTCCAGTGACTTTTATTTTGAACTAAAAATAGCTATATTTAAAAGTATTTATCCAAACTAGTCATTTGGCTAAAATATTTCATTCCATAGCCGCATATACCCCATAGCCGCAGTATACACAAATAGTATACAATATCTTCTATTGTATATCTTTTTAGTATACGTATACCCTAATAGTATACAAGTTTGATGCCCAGTAGTATACCCAATATTGTGGTTGTGTTACTACAGAATGTGTAAACAAAACTTAGGCCATGGTAGAGTAATATTTTAATGTGGGCTGGCTAGTTTTGAAAACTTCTCTATATAAAGTTAACTTACATAACATTCTTTTTAATTAGAAAAATGAATTTTTACTCCACATAACCATTCCCAACCCTTATCCACTTTTTGTAACCATATTTTATCATTTCTTTATTTTCCTAGCATATTTATTAAATATAATTTGATGATATAAATATTTAAAAAATATAGGACAAATATATATATGTGTATAAAAGGTATATATATAAAATATCAATTTATTATATTTGATATTTTAATTATAAATTAAATTTTAAATATAAATATTGTGGCTATATTATGTTAGTGCTAAATGACTTGTTAATATGAAATATTATTGGCTATTTACGTGGAAATCCCGAAGAAAAACTCATATCTTGAGATTTAGAAGATGGAATATAGATAGGATTTGGACAAAATCTAAAGAAGGTGAATTATATTGACTTCTAGAACTTGATCATATACACCATTGGAATTCGGGGTCGTCCATAGCTGCTGTTAAATTTTGCCTGCTACATCTTGAATATGCACCATGGCTTTCACACTTGCACAATGTTTGTTAGATTCCTAGAAAGTGATGGTAGAGTATAGTAGCAAAAGTAGTGACTAATTAACTAAATTATTGATTCGGATTCGTCATATTATTAGTAATTATATGCATCAATAGTTTAAAAGGCATTTTAGAGTTGCTATGTTTCAGGTGAAGCATCCAGAGAATATCTACATGATACTTGTAGAAGGCTTTTTGTCTCGCAAAACTTGCAGTCCGATAGTTCTGATTGTGCACCTTAAAAAGCACGATGCCCTCGATTCCCAAACTTTACCCAAATATTTCTAAGTGAATCATCTCCAAATTTTCTTACTAGTACAGTATTGATCCTCATTTTTTAACTATAAAAAATCTAAATCGTCTATTCAAATATGAGTTTGAGAACAATGCAAGTCAAATATTAACCCTAGTTATCGTGTATTTGATGATCGAAAATATTATGAGTGTGATCATGTCATTAGTTACTCTATATCTTAGTTCTTTGTTCATTCTTTTATTCTATTATATATAGTGAAGTTATTCTTTTGACACCGAATTAAATCAGGCTAAATTACACCCAGTATCATTTTAGGGCACTTTTTAAAAAATATAGCAATATTTTGTCACTTTACGAAACGTAGCAATATTTTTAGAAATGCTACCAAATATGTCACAACTAAAAAACCCTAACCCTAACTTTCATCTCCCTTTCTCTCTCTTCTCTCCCCTCTCTTCCTAAACCCTAACAGCACATCCTGTCGCCGCCATTAGCCTCCCTGTCGTCGGTGACGATCCTCCAAATTCCGTCGTCGCCGGTGTAGTATTCCCAACCCGAACAGCTCATTCTCGTCGTCTTTCTCTCTCCCCCACTGTATCCCCGTCGTCTTCCCCTATTTTTCAATCAGATCCGGCGACGGGGAAGGTGTTGTTTCTTTTTAGTCTTGCTGATGTATTGTCTCCCCCGACGTGTGCTTCCCCATCCCTGTAGTGTGTGATGTTTCTGTCGCCGCCTGAGTTCCGGCCATCCCCGGTGAGGACCCGGCGGGCTGCTGCTTTTCTTCTTCTTTTTTTTTGTTATTTTTTTATTTTTTGATTTTTCCGGTGAGACACGATGGAACTACGGTGGTTTGTGGTGTTGGTTGGCTGTTGGAATGGATTACACATGTATTTTCATTGCATGTGTGGTGTATGCACTGTATATATAGTGAATATACACAGGATATACAATGAATATACACTTTTCATACAATAAATATACAACACGTACTTTGGGTTATCGATTTGTATATAGTGTGTATGTCTGGTGAATGAAACATGTACACTGTGCATACAGTATCCATACAGAGAATATACAAATATATAATAATCGTATGTGTGTGTATCTACTGTATTTTCACTGTACTACTGTCCATACAATGTACATACAGTGGAAATACACACAGATCCACAAAAAAATAAAATTAAAAATTCGGCGACCAGTAGCCGGTGGCTAGAGGCGGTGGCAGTGATTGTGTGGCGGCTGGGGGGTTGGTAGAAGGAAGATTTTAGGGTTTTAGCACCTTTTTATGTATTTTTGCTATGTTTTGAAAAAAATTGTTGCTACGTTTGTAAATGGAAAAATATTGACATTTTTGTGTAAAGAAGCTTGTTAGCTTGTATACTTTTGTTAATTGTCCATTAACTCATTATTGTTTATGAGTTAACGAGTAACCTTCAACTAAATATTTTTCAACAAATAGTACTCGTTCTAGCTATTAATATTCTTTTAATTTACTATCGAACGATTTATCTATTTGTATATCTATTTTTGTTTTTTTCTTTTTTGTTGACTTGTTGCTATTATTATTGTTGTCGTCGTCATTGATTTTTTTCTTCCTTGATGTTATACAAAGTTGAAAAACTCTAGTCGCTCTTTTTTAACTGTCCTCTCTTTTTATTTTCCTATGGTGATTCACCAAAGTAGGATATTTTAGTAATAACTTCTATCCTTGTGCGATAACTTGGAGGTACTTCTTGACAGATCGATAAAACTTTAGTTCAAAATGTCCCGGAAGATTGCAACAAAAGGCCATTTGTGCACAAATTCTTCCAATAGGGCTTAAAGTTAAACATTAGGTACAAAAAGGTTCACTGAATGCAAATTCTTGATTTTCCCGTTCTAAAGTGAGATGGCCCCCAATAATGTCCGTGTAAAAAAGGCCCAATAAGTGCCAAATATTGGGTTGAATTGCAGAAATATGCTGCGGGAACAAATGATTTGCATAAATGCTCTGGCTAACAGTAGTTCAGCATAAACACCCTCCATTAGTTTAATGAAAAATTTTCCGGACGAAAATACCCCTAACAACCAATAAAAAGACCCGCCAGTATCCCTCCCCTTTCTTTTCTCCATTCACGCAATCAACAAACCCTAAAAACCTATACTTTTTGCAGATTCTTCCGTTCAAATAAGATTTCCTCAAATTGCTATTGACTTTTACTAAAAGTTCCATTAGTTTCTTTATAATTTTATTTAAATTATGCTTAACTTTGCTTTAAATTCATTATCAATCAAACGAGCTATGAAGTTTATTCATAAAAATCCAAAAATACATGTTGTATAAAAACATATGACATTAGATTAATTACCATATTTATAATATATAGTTTCATAAAAATTAATTAATATGTATTAATTGCAGAAAGTATATGAATTCTCTACCAGTCTTGCCTATTGCCAAGACTTTAAACACATTAGCCATGCAGACTTGCAGAGAAAGTCTCTATTGGCTATACCCAAGACTTCAACCTATGCTGCAATTAGCACATGGCACAGACTTAGCTTTTAGTTATTGTCAAGACTTCAAGCCCTGTTGCAAGGGTAAACTTCTCTGCAACTCTTGGCTTATTGCCAAGAGTTTCATTTCCAAGAGTTTAAGCTCTGGTGCAATCGAAAACTTGCAGAGAAAGTCTCTGCAACTCTTGGCTATAAGCTAAGAGTTGCAGTTCTGGTGCAATGGGCACCTTGGAGAGACTTTTTGGCTATTACCAAGACTTTAAACTCTGTTGCAATGAGGAATGTGCAGATAAAGTCTATGCAAGTCTTGGCTATTGCCAAGAGTTGCAGCTTTGGTGAAATAGACACCTTGGAGAGACTTCTTGGCTACTGTCAAGACTTTAAGCCCTGTTGCAATGACCAACTTACATATAAAGTCTCTGCAAGTGTTGGCAATTCTCAAGAGTTGCAGTTCTGGTGCAATGGGCACCTTGAGGTGACTTCTTGGCTATTGCCAAGACTTTAAGCCCTGTTGCAATGACCAACTTGCAGATAAAGTCTCTGTAATTCTTGGCCATGCCCAAAACTTTTACCTCAACTCCAACAGAAAGGGCAACACTTTTACCCAGCATTCCCTTCCAATATACCATGATCATGCTTCAATCTAAGCGATCTGTGTACGAAAATCTAAGCATATGATTCGTATTGATCGTGCGCAGGATTAGCGCTATGGCAATATTGCATTTACATAACTTATAATGGGGAATGAGATGCAAACATCAGATACATAAACCAAGACATAAAGTTGATGCTTGTTGAAGATGGTATAACCTACCAGATATTTGAAAAAGGAATCTGTAATACTCTAAGCATCAACACTGGTGAAAGTGAAGTAAAGATAAGGGTTGACACGAATCTGGAAACGTGCAGAGGCATGATGGTAACAAATGATCAAGAGCTTATGACTTGAACTTATGGCTTGCATGTATCTGCTGAAGAATGATGATAATTTCAGAATATCCTACTTCATAGTAGAAGTTATTAAAAGAAATGACCTGTCAAGTAACACCACCACAAGTACATGCAAATTCTTTGTGAATGAAGCTGAACATAGCATAGTGTTGCATCAAAAGGAATGGCAGTTGTTGATTATAAATATTTTTAAAAATCAAACGTGATTGGAAAGTTAATTTTATCAATAAACTGAATTTTTTGCAATAGCCAAGACTTTACACTCATACAAATAACCAATTCAATTTAACTTGACACAAAGTCTTGGCAAATGGTAAGACTTCCTATCAATTCTTATTTATTGACTTTAATAGTAGAAATAATTAACTTGTCTTGAAGTCTTGCCATAAGCAATAGTATTGATAACTAAATTTTCACCAAGTCTTGACAAAACATTGGCAGTACAATCCTCCACGAATTATTTATCAATTTTAAATTAATTATATAATATTAGACGTGGAATTAATTAACTAGAATTCAAGTCTTGCCTATTGGCAACACTTTCCATCTAATCCCTTCATCCCACAACAACTAAAATGCCTTGAAGTCTTGCAATTGCTAACACTTTCACCTCATCCAATTCAAAACAACTCCAGTCTTTAAAATAACAAAAATATCAAACATGTTTACATAAACATAACAAACACAGTAAATATGAAGCACACGTAATTAAAACTACTCATCGGCTTTCTCTAACTCTTTTGCAGAGCTAAAAGTCTTATTTGGACTACTACACGGATTATCTTGCGACGGAGGTAAAAAAACGAAAATTTGAAAATTCATCGCCCACATCACATTTTTGCCTCTTCCTGCCACCTTCATCAGAAGATTTTCGCAGACTCATAAAATCATCCACCACATCTAAATGTATATGATCATGATCAGAAAATTCAACATACAGTACATGCAAAATTTAAAAAAAAAATAACGACAACACATAATAAAAAAATAATGAAAAGATCATATACAAACATACTTCATAAATTTAGATCACCCAACTCCATAAATTTGCTGAAAGCTCTACCTTTCAACAACTTCAACTGCCGCTCCATCAAAAATTCACTAACCAAACTGCTATACTTCACATCACCACCCCAAGAACCTTTGAAATCAAACAAGTGCTCAAACTTAAAATTTTGATCTCCTTACTATAGGAACAAAAAGTCAAATATGCATATTCAACAAACAAAATTACAAAAATAGTATGATAACAAAACAACAAGTAAAGACAAGGAAACATACATTACGACGTGCCATCATGAACTCACGATTAATATGCAGAAAATTCCTATGCATTACCATAATTCAAAGTCAACAAGCTATAACCAAAGACAACTGAAAAATACAACAATAACTATAGAATGCATGACTGATGAAAAGAACAAACTACAGAAAAAAAGTCTCTACAACTACTGTCAATAGCCAACACTTTAAACTCTAGTGGAAGGGGCAACTTGTACAAATAGTCTCTGCAAGTATTGGTAATTGCCAAGACTTTTACCTATACTGCAGTGAAAAATTTGCAGAGGAGTCTCTGCAACTCTTGGTAATAATCAAGACTTTAAGTTCTGCTGCATGGGGAATCTTACACTGAAAATCTCTAAAATTATTGGCAATTGCCAAGACTTCTACCTCTACTGCAGTGAACAAAATGCAGACAAGTCTCTGCAACTCTTGGCAATAGCTAAAGCTCTAAGTTCTAGTGGAAACGAAAACTTACACGGAACATCTCTGTAAGGATTGGCAATAGCCAAGACTTTAAAATCTACAGCAATAAGCAACTTGCAGAGAAAGTCTATGCAATGGCCAAGACTTTAAGCTCTATGCAATGAGCAACATGAATATCTAATAGCCATAGGCAATAAAAACCTTCAAATCACTGGAATCAAGCAAACACTTACTTAAAACATTTGAAACTGAGGGCAAATTGCTAAGACCGGGTCTTAATAAGGCACGACGTGAAAATTTTTGCAAATATTGAGAAAAATGTAAACATTTTGCGTGGGAGCTTGTTTGGCATGCACTAATTGAATACTAGTCTGTGGCACAAAACTGTTTGAGCATTAGCCACCTCCGGACAAAGTTCCAGTATTTAATACTGTGACTTTGAACATGTTGTATAAAATACTAGGATCATTTAAACACTAATCCCAGTATAAAATACTGGGACTTTGAACATGTTAGTTTAAAGTCCCAGTATTTTATTCTGGGATTTTATATATAAAGCTCCAGGAACTATAAACATGAATCCCATGAGACTTTGAACTAAGAACTATAAACATGAATCACAGTTAAAATAATGGGACTTTGAACATGTTAGTTCAAAGTCCCAGTATAAAATACTGAGACTAGTCTGAGATGTTTGCCAATGCTAATGGAGTGTAAGTGCGCGCGCGGATTTTTGGCTATTCCTTAATTAATTTTAAAATATTAGATAAAACTCATTTAACGCATCCAAAAATGGCTACACATCAAAATTAAACGAAAAAATTGGGAAGATTTTATAACTATACAACTTAGAAGAATAAATGTCATCTTCTACCACACCACATTGGATACCAATTAGTTATTAGGTATATGCCACTTAAGTTGTTAAAATAATCTTTAGAATTAAAAAAGTAATTCATAAATCTAAGAGTATCCGTTAAATTTTGGAAAACCAAATGGAAATATATTAATGCAGTCAATCCTTCCTAAAAATACGCCCTCCACTTTGCTACTATCTTATACCTATCTCATCCCTACATTTCATTATTGGTATAATGTATATAGTATATATTGGTATATTATATATTGGTATAATGTATATTGGTATAATATTAATATATTTCTAAGACATCTGTCATAATATCCACATAATATACTATTTCAAAGCAACTCATTTGGGTATACTGTATATTGATATATTGTATATAGTATATCACTGATATACCTATAACATATAATATTGTAATATAGTTAAATCATTGTAGGATACCATATGTTGGTATACAACAAACAATATAGGAATAGATATTCGATATGCAATATATTAATTATATACACATAGTATTATATTACTAATATATAAATAATATATATTACTATTACATAGATAGTGTATTATTGCTACTTATATAGAAAAACTAACTGGACGAGAAACCTTTTATAAACTACTTATATAGAAAAACTAATTGGAGGGGAAACCTTTTATAAACTAAGGCAGGGGAAGAAACGAATTTAATGGATTAAGAAGCAGTGTTTGTGATTAATAGGGGACATGATCCCACTTTTAAAGGGAGTACAATTTAAAAAAAAAAAAAATTTGCAAAGATGGTACAATTGAAATTTAAAAATCTTTTGTGGTATTTGTTGAAATTAAAATGTTTATAAGTTGTTCTTTTGGTAGATTTCTCACAAAAATTCATGGCGGATTTACACAAATAAATATACTCCCTCCGTTCAAAAATGGTTGTCATAGTTCGGATTTCGAGAGTCAAACAAGCTCATTTTGACCGTAAATTTAAATAAATAATCTTTAAGTTTTTTGTAACGATATTTATATATTTAGAAACTACATAAAAAGTACTATAAGTCACAATAATTAATAATCCAAAATATTTAAAAAATATATGAAAATATTACGATTAAAGTTAAACTTGTTTGACTTTTGAAATCCGAACTATGACAACTATTTTGGAACGGAAGGAGTAATTGAATCTGGTCTTAAAAGGTCGAACACACTAAAGATGGTCTTAGAAAATGAGCACGTTTTCAATTAACGAAATTTTAAATTTGAAATAACTCACTCCTTACTCACATAGCAGAAATCAGAACAACTCAGCCGTACTTATTCATATAATGAGCCAAAAAATTATGTCTATTTTGCAAATAAATATGCTAGATTGTCCTCACTTCGCACATTCACAGAAAAAAAAAGAACTTTGACTCTAATAGCTAGTAATCACGACATTCTAACTGCTCTTTTCATAAATGAGTCAAAATATTCTGTATATTTAACGAATAACTGACGCAAGATCTTGCTCACTTTGTGTGTATATATATATATATATAATTCGGACGCACTTATTCATATAGTGAGCCAAGATGCTCATTACATTTTCTAAATACCCGAGGTGAGACCGTTCTCACTTTTTGTTTTCTCGCTACATCCCTTTTCTCTCTACAAGTGTCCACATATCTTCGTCGTCGTCGAATCAGAGAAATTCGAACCAAAAATGTCATCACACATATAGGAATAATGGATTTAGCATATTTTTAGAATTGCAAAGTACTCCACTGTCGATGGATTTGTTGGAGTCGAAGTCAGAGTCGGAGAATAATGACAAAGTCGGAGCGCGCGAGGAGGAAGTAGTAGGCAGTGGAGAGTAGACACTGATAGATCTGCCTATTTTTTCAATACCACCAAAATAAGCACTCAAAATTTCTAGACCATAGTCTTTTCGCTCAATTCATGCAAAAAATAAAATGAATTTTCTTGGTTAGCCTATTTTACCAAGAGATTGTTATAAATAGAAATCCGATGTCACATCACGTTTTAACCCGTATACGAGAAGTCTTACATTTTGCATCCTATCAGGAAAAGCTGATGGTGATAGCCACATTTTATTAGCAATAGGACTTGGCGATTGCCAGAAATTTCCCTCTGGTGACTCTGCCGATCACCAAGAGTTTTCTTGATAGGTCAAAATGCAAGATTTTTCTAGTAGGTTTCAAAACTGTGACAGCAGCACCAGATCTATCCATTTCGTGCAAAAAGATTTATTTTACCCGCGTCATATAATTTTAATCACTTTTAAAAAGATATTTGTAAATATTGTCATTGACTTTCTAACTATCATAGTTGAAGTTATGTATCTAACTTAAGTCCATGGTTTAAAGTTCACTCAATGTAAATGTTCTTGTATGAAAATGAGCCAAATTCGGATCAAAGGTGTAAAGTCGAACTCAAGTTCAAATCAAATTCAAATATTTGGTTTGAAGCTAAGAAAAAAAAGAAGAAGATAGATTTCAACTTCAGCAATGAATTTAGCTTAATTAGTTTATACTTCAACCCTAATAGTCTTAAGAAGGCAACATGGCCAATCTCTGCAAGGATTCACCTAAAAGTGACTATAACTGTAATAAAGCACCCAAAAGTGACTGTGCATGCAATTCCCCCAAGGATGGCTTAGATGCCATGTTTCGAACTCACCTAGGTCAGTTATACTGGCCAGATTTCTTTATGATATTTCCACTTTTCATCTGCAATAGTGTTTGTTTGATTGTTCTGCCCCAGAAGTACTTTAATTTCAGAATTTAATTTTTTTTTTACGTTTCTGGACTATTGTAACAAGATTTCCAGCTATAAACAATTTAAGTAAAATTGTAGTAAAAACTCAAAATATTTCAGCACGCGTACTCAAAATTGACTGGTTTTTTCCCATTAAAGATGATTTTAGCAAAATGCTCTTTGTTTCATCTGTAGGCAATACTTCAAGTCATGAATCCACAAGTAATGTCTCTTAGGAAGAGATCAAAGGGCAAGCAGTGCCTGCGGCAAGTGCTACCCAGACAACACTTCAAGTTGGTGAGAGAATGTGGAAAGAGATTAAAACGCAACTGTTGCTATGCAAGAGTATGTCAAAACCAAGTGCTACTTCTTAGGCAGTAATTACATGAAAGAGAGGGTGGAATACAGGCATCAATATAAGATTTAGTAGGAGAATTTCTAGCCAAAATTTATTTATTAAACTAACAAAGGTATAGAAAGGTATCCAAAAATATTTTTATGAATAGTAAATAAGTCCTACTACTATATTTACTAGGTAATTTTTTCAAAATAATGTAATGTGTTGTTTATTGCGCAAAATTTTAATTAATTAAAAATTATACCTTGTGGGCCTCAAATATCGGTAAATCTAAATGAAACTTATATTCAGGAGATCAACTTTCAAGGACTTTGTTAATCCGGGTGAAAAGTTCGAACCAACATTTAATGTGTCATATTTTTATGAGTCACTCAAAGGTCGTTTGGTATGCTGTATAAGGAAGGATAAGTATAATATAGAATTATGTATTTAGTTATATCATATTTGATATTGATTTTAAAGTCAAGGATGACCAATTCATGTATTATCCTATACATCAATTGGTGAACAATTTTATATTTCCACCAAAAATTCCTAAAGTACCAAAAAAGCCTTCCCTACTCTTTTTTCTAGAAGCCTATGAAAGTCAAAGATTCAAGAGTGCAAATTGTAAACTCAATAGTTTGTAGTTCTAAAAGTGAAAAAAACATATATTTTAAATAATATCTTTTATATCCAATTTTTAGTATAATGAACCAAACATTAAACAAAAGACAATCCCGTTATTACAATTTCTACCTTACTAATCTCTGTATTACTAAACCCTGCATTACTAATCCCTATATAATTTACTAGATCACAGTCAAAAACTTGGCATAAACGTTCTTTGAGACTGAACAGGTGTTAGCAAGCTGCAAGCCGAGGTGAGTCACAAATGACCGAAGTCAGAGACCGAAGCTCATAACCGAGAATAGAAAGTAAAGTATTTTCCTCGATGAAGTATCACCTCGGTTGATTGTTCAGTCATGCGCCTGATGTCAACAGTCTATGCCTCGGTGAATGAGGTCATGTGCTGTCAACTGGTTGCCTTCAGTTTCGGTCCACTAACTCCACTACTAAATATGTTGAACGTGGTTTTAGGCATGATCAATCATGGGAAACGTGGACAAGGCCCCCTTGTATCTATAAATAGCTCATCATTTATATTGTAGGCATTCAGAAATACATACAAAAACTCTGGCAAAATTTGTACTCACATCTATATATTGAAATCACTGTTATTTCTTGCATTTTCGCTTATTCTTAGCACTGTTTCGACTTTGTACGAAGATTTGCTCGTGTTCTTAACCCAAATTCTATTTGTGATCCTAAATCAGTTTAAGCCTATACAAATTGGCGTCGTCTGTGGAGATACATGCATAAACGCTTTGTTCCAAAGTTGAACATCTTCTTCAGTAGAATTCACGTTTTTCACTCGACATAGTCGACGATATGGCTGACAATAGCAGGAATCCTGCTGATTTGCAGTTAACTCCCGAAGGACAGACTAGTGATCAGTCGACTCCGAATTCTTCAGCTCCGATGACGACCGAAGCCTTTCAGGCCTACGTTGTCGCTTCACTAAGAGCTCTTCAAGAGCAGCAGGCCGAACATGCTAACATTAATGCTGGTTTTCGTGCCTCATTAGAGGCAACGAATAGCTCAACCCCGAATGGAGCCCAGCTTGTGGACCCAAGTGGAGGCATCCCGCTCTTCGTTCCTACGGGCGCGATAACAGGGGGACCTCAAAATGGGACCATATCTGGGGGTTCGGGTACATTTCTGAACACAACGCCACACTTTGGGACGCTTCCCACCGTGGCAGAAACTACCTCTTCGGTTGACATTAAAAGGTTAACCAAAGAGATCAAAACCTGAGTTGAGGCTCGCGTCGAGGCGCGCGTGGAAAAGCGCCTCGAGAGCATTTCCGGGGTGACTAAGGTTCAAGACGATCTCGATATCGACCAATATAGGGAGTTGCCATTCATGCCCGAAGCTGCCCTATCCCCAACTCCCAAAAATTTCAAGCTCATCTTCTTGAAGAAATATGATGGGACCACTGACCCCCAAGAGCATGTCACTGAATTCATGACAATGGTAAAGATCAATGACTTAACGGAAATAGAGAAGGAATCAAAGTTTCTGAAAAAATTCGGTGAATCTCTTGAGAAAGAAGCACTTCGGTGGTACATGCGCCGACTATCGGGGTCGATTTCCACATTTAAAGAGCTAGTTAATGCGTTCGTTAAAGCGCACACCGAGGCTCAGAAAATCCTCCAGAGAAAGGAGGATATATTTGAAGTCAAACAACGGCCCGGTGAGCCACTAAAGGACTTCCTCGAGCGCTTTCATGCTGAACGCATGGAACTACCTCCTATGGATGACACTCTAGCCATCATGGCATTTGAGAAATGCATCAATGTTCGCAACTCCGATGCCGTTGCTGAGTTGTGAAAGGAGCTTCAGTAATATCAGACCCTGAAGTGGGATGATTTGCACAATAGAGCTTATACCAAGATAAGGCTGGAAGAAGCCGAATGGAAAAACAATGGCCGAAGCCACAACTATAAGAACTTAAGCGAATCCTCTTATCGCGCCGAGGCACCACGAGGAAACTCGAAGGGGAGGTATGAGCCATACACCTCGTCGTTGAGGCAGCCTGTCAGTCAGAGGCTGGGAAATTCGCTTGGAAACTCGTTTAGAAATGCTCATGTGACTCAACGGCTCGGCGGAAAGGTTTTCACAAATAAGAACCAGAGGAACTCTTCGGGCTCAGCTCTGGTCGTAAAGAATAAAGAGCTACCTTGCATTCCCGACTACAACTTCAGCATATGGACCTCGGAGCGGGTCAATATTGTGAAGGGGACAGCCGGGGTAAGAATACCTAAGGACATGAGAACCCCTGCTGATAAAAGGGATCAAAATTTACACTGCGAGTTTCATGTGGATTATGGCCACCGCACCGAGGATTGCAAAGCATTGCGCCTCGAGGTGGCACACTTGTTGAAGAATGGAGTGTTAGCTGAATTCCTCACTGATAAGGGGAAGGAGAACTACACCAAGAACCGAGGTGACAGACAACCACCTCGGGCGCTACCCCCTGAGAGAGTCGTAAACGTCATAACCAGGGAGTCAGAGGTAAACAGGGTGAATTTTGCAGCGGCAAAGAAGTTCGCAAAGCTGTCAATCACCATGGAGAAGAGAACTCGAGTTGGAGGCTCGGGTAAAGAAATTGTGTTCGATGATGATGATGATTGTGATGGGATGATGTTCCCTCATCACGATGCCTTGGTCATTGTGTTGAGAACAAATGACTCGGATATCAAATGAGTCCTGATCGACCCCGGTAGCTCGGTTAACATAATCAGCTACGGGGCCATTAAAAAGATGTGGCTAAAGGGAGAAGTTATCCCTAAGGCAACAGTGCTGACCGACTTCAACAACTCCACGGAGAAGACATTGGGTGAAGTCACACTCAAGACGTTTGCTGAAGGAGTTAGTAAGGAAACACTGTTTCAAGTCTTGCCCGAGGACATGGTGTACAATGTGATCCTCGGTAGACCATGGATCCACTCCATGGAAGCTATTCCATCCACTCTTCATCAAGTGATCAAGTTCCCTACTCCATGGGGAGTTCGGCCAATAAAAGGAGAGCAACGAGTAGCAAAGAGTGGAGTCATCTCGATCGGACCAAAACAATAGCAACTAATGAAACCGGGGTCAGACGAGGAAGATCCCCGAGGAGAAGTGGAGAAGATCCCGATTTGCATTCAGGAACCTCGGAAGAAGAAAGCCGAGGACTCTACCATAGAAGAGATGGAATCTTTCATGCTATCGAAAGATTTCCCAAAGGGGAAAGTGTTTGTCGGCTCGGAGTTGGACCCGGAGTCGAAAAAAGCCATTATCGAAGTCTTAAAGTCCAACAACGATTGCTTTGCTTGGTCCCATTTGGACATGGTTGGTATCAATCCGGAGATCATAACCTATAAATTGAATGTGGATCCCCAATTCACCCCGGTAAAGCAAAAGAAAAGACCTCACGTCGGGGTAAAAAAGAAGGCAATCGAAGATGAAACCATGAAGCTGCAAGAGAATGGCTTCATAAGAGAGATGAAATACCCCGAGTGGCTAGCTAATGTGGTCGTTAAGGCTGTCTACCGGCCCGGTCCGGTCCGGTTCCGCCACGCCTTGGCCGGTCCGGCTTAAATGTAAAAAAAAAAAAATCGAAATCGGCCCGGTCTAACGTTGCATTTCCACAATGCCGGGTCGGAACCGGTACCGGCAAGGGGAGACCGTTCCGGTTCCGGTTCGACCCGGTCCGGTACTGGTTCGGTTCGTGTATTTTTATTTTTTTAACTTAATTTTTTGATTATTTGAAATAGATAAAAAAATATAGTAGACTAAATAAACAACACAAAACACACATTTTATTCAATAATACGACACTACATTAAGTTGGAAATGCATAATTAAAGACTTAAAGACTTAAAATGACATACTAGAAAATAAAAACTAGAAAATAGACTAGAAATTAGAAAAAATACATAAATCTTCAACTTCAACGACTCAATTGTCGCGCTCGCGCAGATATTTTCCACCACCACGAGCTGCCCATTCGGGGCTATGGCGGCTTTCCAAGTGAGTCTTAAACTTCCCCGTCCCTCCATGATTTGCTCCAGTTTGATAAATCCAAGTTCTCTGACAAAGAGTACATTTAGCAGTGCCAGTATCATGATTTTCGTGATAAATTTCCAAACTTCGGATCTTCCAGTTCTTGGGTTGGAGGGACCTTCAGTAGTAGCACCTTGAGCTTGAGTAGGAGTATTTGCATTTTGCAGCCATTTTTGATAGAAAATTTATAAAATAGCCTTTAGTAGAAAATTTTAGAGAGAAAGGAATATAAAATATTGAATTGTGATTAATTTGATGAAATATGGGAGTATTAATAGAAAAAATAGGTGGGGGGAGGGCTATTGGGGCGTTTATGGGGGTGGGGGAGGGAAAAATAGCCGTTTATGGCCGTTGCCAACGGCTATTTTTCAAAAGAGAGCTGAAATTTTTGTGTTGGGCCGGTCCGGTCCGGCCCGGTATGGATGATTTTTTTGTTTGTTATCTTTTTGTTTTTAATTTGAAAATATTTTTTGAATTTTAAATTAAGTATATGACTAAATAAAAAATAATAAACACTTATAAATTGATAGCAAAGCATATAACTTGCTATTTTTTATGTAATAACTTATTATACTACTAATATTAAGTATTTAGTATTTAAGTATTAAATTGCAAAAGTATAATTGAGAATATATAAAACAATGATAACTTAATAGCAAGAGATAACACTTGTTATTTTTTCAAACTTAATACTAAGTATTAAGTTAGTAGTATTTAGTATTTTAGTATTTACAATTTAGTATTTCGTATTTACTAGTTAGTATTTAAGTATTGAATTGCAAAGAGGTATAACAAAGGATAATTGAGAATATAACAAAGGATTATAACTTAATAGCAAGACGTAACGCATTTTATTGAATAAATTTTGAACTTTTTTTGCAAAGTACATAGTACATACTACATAGATATTAAATTGCAAAACTACATATTAATAAAAAAAATTCTCATTTTCTGAATAATTTCTTCGGCACCTCTGGAGGAACTGGTGGCAAAGATTCATCTTCTTCATAATCATTTTCATTGTCCATACTTCCATCACCTGATAAAATTTCGGTTGCTGCTTCTGCATCTGCTACTCCATCTTCAGCAAATCCAAAATTTCTTCGCTCTGATCTAATCCAATCTCTGAATAATACGGCCGTCTCCATTACTTCTTCCTTCAATGAATGTCTATGATCTCCAATTTGTAATCTTTCTTGGCTAAACTCGCTTTCTGAAGCAACTGATGATGCTTGAATTGTTAGAATATCTCGCGCCATTTTTGTTAAAACTGGAAACTGTGCTTGTTGATCCTTCCAAAATGGCAGTAGTTGATCGCTTCCAAAATACTCAATTTCCTTGCAACCATGAAGTAAATAAACATCAAGCTCGTTGAACCCTCCGCTTCTCGATTGCCTGCCAGAAAGCCTTTGATTAGGCTGGAAAAACTTCCCAATCCGGCTGCAGCTCTTTTACTCGCCTGCGTTGAACTTGATCCAGCTCCACTTGGAATACTTGGAACAACATTATCAGCTGCACTCCTATATCTTTCATAAATCCGTTGGCAATCTACAATTACCTACGCACAAGCTGTTTCTACACTTGGAGTTTCTTCATCAGTAATTCTCAAACTCCGATAAATTTCTCTAATAAGCATTTCGGTATTAAACCGTTTAAAACAGGAATGTAATACAAAAGCAATGCAATAAAGTGGTGGAATAGGAAAAAAATATTTTTAAAATTTTTCAATCATTGCTTCTACGGCTTGTTCATAACCAGGCACTAATCTATAATCGTTAAGTAATTCTGCCATTGCAGCTATAAAATACAACATGGTAGTAACTGTAGGATAATATTGACATAAAAAAACTTTTTTAAAAAAAGAAGAAGACGCTCAACAAGTTTCCAATCACATTCTTCTAGGTGATACTCTACGGCCACTTTGCTATTAAAATAACTACTTATAGCCACTCGTAAAGTGTAAGCAACAGACAAAGAGTCATATACAGTGTTCCACCTAGTTGAAACTTCCTTAGGAACTCTTCTAGGTTGCAAACCTTCTTTCATACACTCTACCTGAAAGTCCCTCCATCTATCCGGTTTTTTAGATTTAAAAATATAACTAATTGCGAGTCTAACCTTCACAATAGTAGGATCAAATAACTGAAGGCCATCTTTTACAACTAAATTATATATATGACATGCACATCTAACATAAAACAATTCTTCAAAAGGGGGATGCAATGTGGGTCTTAACTTACCAATAGCAAAATCATTGTTTGCAGCATTATCAAGAGTTATACTTAAAATTTTGTCACTAATAAAATACGCCATGCAAATATCAGTTATTTCTCTCTTAATAAATGTTCCCGTGTGTGGTTCATCGACATCGCAATATGCTAAAATTCTTTTTTGCATTACCCAGTCAGGATCTATCCATTGATAAGTAAGTGTTAAATACTCATACCTATTAACACCACGACCCAAATCAGTAGTAAGACAAACTCTGCAATCAAAGTGATAAAATATATATCGTAAATATTGTCTATATTCATTTTTAAATTTTATAATATCACTTCTAACTATAGTTTTTGGAAAACCTTGAAAAGATGGATTATATACGGTTTGAATATAACGAACAAAACCTTGACAAGAAGCAAATGTAAATGGTAAGCATTCTACCGCAATCATTTTTGCCATTTGTTCCATATCTTTCTTCTTATCATAATGCATAAGCTCCCCCCTTCACTAGGTTAATTTCCTGTTGAACTCCACTACCTTGAGATAGAGCCATTCTGTTCCCTGATCGAGTGCCACCCGGCCTCTTTTCCCATTCATCCTTATGTTGGTTTTCTAAGTGTGTTCTCAACTTTCCTGTCCCACCATGATGCCTGCCGGTTTTAAAATCCCAAACTTTTTTACAAAGATTACATTTAGCAGTCTGAGCCAGGACATTTTTAGTCATAAATTTCCACACATCCAATCTATCCGGTCGTACCGCTGGTTCTCTACTAGGAGGCATAGGTGGTAATTCAGATTCAGTTTCTTCAGGTTCACCATGAAATTGATTAGTGGGTGTTTCATCTTCTAAATTAACCCCTTCGGTATTTTTTTGATATCGTGTCTCTAACATATCATTATCTAGTGGTTGATCAAAATCAAAATCATGATAAAATTGCGTGCCATCTTCCTGAGTAAAATCATCTAGATGAGAAGCAGTGCTAGAAGTACCAATTGGTCTTTTACCTAAAGCACGACTACGTCTATCATGCCCCCCTCGGTTAGAAGCACGTGATCTAGGACCGCTATCCATACGCCCAATAATTGATCTCCACAGTCCAGACATTATTATAATTTATAAGTAAAGCAAACAAATAAATTACTAAAATATGCTAGAAACAATATTGCACAAAAATTAAAATAGATAATAAGAAGTAAGAATGAGTTTACTTGATGTCGTGAACTTAGAATGTAGAATTTAGGAAGTGAAAGTTGAAATTTGCCCGGAACCGCACCAAACAATTTTCCACTTCACTCCAAATATATTTCGTAATGCAATTTAGCACTTAAACCCTTTTTGCGAGAGCAAATTTGAATTATTTAGTAAATAGCCTTTGTAGAAATAAAAGAGATTGAGAGAGATTTAAAGAGAATATTAGAGAAATTGTGAATAAATTGATGAAAAATGGTGGTATTTATAAAAAAAATAGGTTGGGGGGTATGGGGGCGCCTTGGGGGTGGGAGAGCAAATATGGTCGTTTTTTGCCGTTGGGCCAACGGCTGTGGGTGAAAGAGCTGTTGCTCAATGAATATTTTTGCACCAGCCAGCCCATTTTTTTTCGATCCGGTCCGGTCCGGTTTCGGTCCAATTTGGTCCGGTTTGGTCGACTCAAATTGAGGGTGACGGGTCGGGGGACGAACTGTGCCAATTTTTTTTAATTTGGTCGGGTTGCGCCAGTCCGGGCCGATCCGGTCCGGTTCAAACCGGACCATTGGACAGCCTTAGTGGTCGTTGTGCCCAAAAAGAACGGGAAGTGGAGGATGTGTGTAGATTACACTGATCTAAATAAGGTTTGCCCCAAAGACTCCTACCCACTGCTACAAATTGACAGGTTCATAGACTCCACGGCTGGACACAAACTATTAACCTTCTTAGATACTTATTCGGGGTACAACCAAATCCTCATGGATCCGAAGGACGAAGAAAAGACCTCGTTCAACACTGACAGAGGTACATTCTGCTACAAGGTGATGCCCTTCGGTTTGAAGAATGCTGGGGCGACATACCAAAGACTAGTGTGTCGCATGTTCAAAGAATACATTGGAAATTCTATGGAAGTCTACATAGGTGATATACTGATCAAGTCTATTCGGATGGAGGATCATTTAAACCATTTGAGAGAAGCTTTCACTGTTTTGAGGCAATATGGCATGAAACTGAATCCTGAGAAGTGTGCCTTCGACGTAGGGTCGAGAAAATTCTTGAGATTCATAGTCTCTGAACGAGGGATCGAAGCTAATCCAGATAAGATCAAAGCCATCGAAGAAATCCCCGAGGAGTTGACCGGGGTAAAGGAAGTTCAGTGCTTAACTGGCCGAGTCGCTGCCTTGAGTCGATTTATTTCAAGGTCTTCGGAGCGATGCCATAAATTCTTCTCGGTCTTAAGGAAGAAGAATCGCTTCGAGTAGACACCGGAGTGTAAAGAAGCGCTAAGGGAGTTGAAACGTTATCTGGCTAACGCGCCGTTGCTCGCCAAGCCAAAAGATGGTGAAACTTTACTAGTTTATTTGGCTGTATCCGAGGTGTCAGTCAGTGCTGTGTTGGTTCAAGAAGAAGATGGCAAGCAACAGCCCATCTACTATGTGAGCAAGACACTCCTCGAAGCTGAAACCAGGTATCCTCATTTGGAGAAACTAGCACTTGCTTTAATTGTTACTGCCCGAAAACTACGACCCTATTTTCAGTGTCATCTAATAGCAGTAGTTTCCACCTTCCCCTTGAAAAATATGTTGCGTAAACCTGAGTTGTCGGGGAGGTTGGCTAAATGGGCGGTAGAATTAAGCGAGTATGACATCACCTATCAACCCCCAACAGCCATAAAATCCCAAGTCTTGACCGACTTCGTAGCTGATTTTAGTGTTGGGATCCTACCCGAAGCTGAAAAGGAGAATTCAATGTCGAAGGGGTCAGCCTCGGGACTATGGGTACTTTACACCGATGGGGAAACTAATTCTAAGGGCTCAGGATTAGGCATAGTTTTGAAAGCACCCACCGGAGAAAAAATCAAACATTCGGTTCGGTTTAAAAAGGTGACCAACAACGAGGCCGAATACGAAGCGGCCTTAGCAGGGTTGGAGTTAGCCAAGGAAATGGGGGTAGAAAGAATTGAGTTAAGATGTGATTCACAACTGATGGTAAATCAAGTGCTCGGTGAATATACGGCTCGTAAGCCCAGGATGCAACAATTCTTGACCCGAGTACAAAGAACCTTAGCTCAGTTCCAAGAATAGAAAATTAAACAGGTGCCTCGAGAAGAGAATACTGAGGCCGACTGATGCCGGGCAAACCACGAGATCTTTCACTCAGAGCCAAGCTAGGGAGGTCCAAGGAGTACACCTACACTTGGTGAGGAAGGGCCTAGAAGAATGAAGCGATTGGAAGCCGTTCCGAGTGATTAGAGCACAAGAGGAGCAGCCCAGTGCTTTGGGCGCCCCGCCTAGCATCTCAGGCGCCCCGCCTGAAGAAGCCTAGGCTGAGGCGCTCCGCCCCAATTCTGGGCGCCCCGCCTAGGCCACCCCACTGATCATTTGGCCGGGCGCTCCGCCCGGAATGCTGAAGCACGTGATTCCTAGCTATGTTAAGACTATTTTGACCCTACGTGGTCCTTTATTCCTAAGCCTAAGTGTGGGCATATTAGACCTTTCATATGGTGTCTAAAAACACCTATAAATAGCTAGATAGCTTGTTATTTTCATTAGCTTACCTTGATGATTGAAAATACACTTGTGTTGAAGAGTTGAACTCTTGTTGAATGAAAAACTTTGAATTGGGACTTGTTCTTCCTCTAGCGGATCTAGATGAATTCTAATCCGCCCCCGACAATTCTACTTGCGTGCTCACGTTAGCTCGAGGGTAGTTTCCTAGCGTAGGTGTTCTTGACCTTCTCTCGGGGTGCAACAGAACGGGTTCTCCGTTGCTACTTGAGATTTGTGATCGAGATACGTCTCGTTCTTATCTTTTACTTTTCCGCGTGTGATTTCCTACATCATTTGGTATCAGAGCAAGGTTCGGGTATCGTTCCTACGAACCCCGACCCTTGATTCTTCGTACTTAGGTTAGTTTGTTTAGATTTCTTGTTGTTGAAGTTATTGCAAAAAGAAAATTAAAAAAAAATTGAAAAACTCAAAAATTCAAAATTGGTGTAACTTTTTGGTGTTTGTAATTCTAGAAGTAGGTGTTATAGATTCTTAATCCTTGTTGAAAACTTGACGATTGGGTACCAAATTTGTTGGGATTGGATTGAATTGAAAATTGAAAACCCCAATTGTTGATAAACCCTACCAAACCCTTGTTCTTGATGAACTTGAATGATTTTGGGTTGTGTGTTTGTGGGGTTTTAGAATTGATTGTTGGGGATTGATCTCTATTGAAAACCCAACAATTTGCAACAAGAATCGTGTGATTCGGAGTTCGGTAACATAGTTTTTGAACAATCAAAACCCACCTTGAACCTTGAAACCCATGTTGAAACCCCAAACTTGAAAACTTTGAATCTTGATTGAACATTATTTGTTGGTTGTTTGGGTGTGAAATTGATTTGGGATTGTAGGTTGTATCAAGGAACAACTTTGGGTACCTTGGATTTAGCCAAAACACCTTGGAATCGACCTAGAAATTGGATTGAAAACGAAGAACACGGAGTAAAAAACCCAGGTGTTCTTCGAACAGGCGCTTCGCCTAGACCTTTGGGCGCTCCGCCTGAACTACCCTTGTTCCAGGCGCTCCGCCTAACCTCTGGGTGCTCCGCCTGCCCAACCCCACTGCACCAATTTTTGGGCGTTCCGCCCCATACCTTGGGCGCTCCGCCTAAATCACTGAAGGGTTGCATTTGGGTAGTTTCTTCTAGGTTTGCTTGTTCTTTGTTGCATAACCTCTTATTAGTGCCTATCTAAGTAATCTTTCTACTTAATTAGCACTAATCCTTCATTGCTTTTAGGTTAATTCGTGCATTAGTTGGAGAGTAGAATTCCAAGAAGATTCCTAGATTCTTTTGATTCAAGTCCTCACTTCAAAGTGCCTAGCTTTCATTGAGTCCCATTAACTCCACTCACCCCGGAGTGTGCTTGACTCGTGAATAGTTTGGTTGAGTTGAGGAATTTCTACTCATCTACGTGAAGCTTTGGAACTACAAGTCGAGTGAAATATCCACCACCACTAAACGAGGGAACCGAGTGATCTCAAGTGAGGGAGTGTGTGAGGTTGTTTTGCTAACGTTTGTTACTTATGTAGGTACAATGTCTACCGAAGGAGAAGATTTTGCTAAGAGTGCCCTTGCTACTATCCTTGCCAAATTGGATAGTATGAACTTGAGGATTGAAAGCCTTGAGAGGGTGAACTCTAGTGCTCTAGTTGAGCAAGGGACTTCCAATGTCCAATCGAAGAAAGGGACCCCGAGTGTCCAAGTTCAGAAAGGGACCCCGAGTGTCCAAGTTGAAGTCTCAAGTACTCCTAACTTTACCCCGGAGCAAGTTAGCCATGTTATTGAATTGCTCAATCAACAACGGGTAAAGGATGATCGAGAGAGAATTGATCAAGTGTTGGGCAATCCCCGACGAGCGCGCATTCCCCGTATCTTGGATAACCCCCCAAGAAACATTCTACTACCAAGACCCATCCGAAATGTGCAACCTCTTGAGCAAGGCGATGAAGCTCAAGAAGGGGAAGAAGCCGATTATGGAGATGATATGTATGGGTTTGATGATCACTTTCGACCAAGGCGAGGTATGAATTGGGGTCGAAATGTGGATAGAGGTAGGGGCCGAGGTCGAGGGCCACCTATGGGGTATGTTGGTGGGAATGCTAGAAGGGAGTATGGTGTGAATGAATATCACTATGGGGGCCAACCGGAGCCTTTCCATGGGGGTCGTGGCAACACCAACCTCAATAGTGTGAAGCTTAATCTCCCAACCTTCAAAGGGAATTGTGATCCGGCGGCTTACATTGAATGGGTGCTACACATGGAGAGATTGTTTGACACAAATGAGATGACCGATGAGAAGAAAGGCACTTATGCTATTTCATCTTTTGAATCCTATGCATCTACTTGGTGGGAATCCGTCAAGAGATCAAGGAGAAGAGTGGGAATCCCCGTGAATGTGGGTTGGAATGACTTGAAGGGTATCATGAGTATCAAGTACATCACTCCAAGATATCATCAAGGGCAACTCAAGAAACTTTATGAGTTGAAGCAAGGTGTCAAAACGGTGCATGAATATTATGATGAGTTTGAAAGAACTCGAATGGCCTTGGATATGGACACCGAAGATGAAGAGCAAGCCGTGATCCGTTGCATGAATGGCTTGAGCTATGGTATAGCTTCACAATTGAGATTGCATGCTTATCTTTTACTTCAAGAAGTCCTTGATGCCGCTATTCAAGCCGAGCAATGGCTTGATAAAGAGAAGTCTAACCGTTACAAGAGCAACACTTCTACTTCCATGAACAAGCCAAAGGAATGGAAAAATCCTACTCCCAATGCAAGATTCACAAATGCAAGTGGCCCTGGTGGGGCAAGTGCTAGCAAAGATGTGAAGAAGCCGTTTGAGAAGTACACACCCAATGTTGGAGGTAATTCTAAAACCCAATTGAATACTCCTACTTCTTCTTCCATTCAATTTCACAAATGCAAGGGGTATGGACATTTTGCTAAGGAGTGTCCTACAAAAAGGACCATGGTTGTTGTTGGTGAGAATGCTTATGAACAAGAGAGTGAACCGGAGGAAGATGAGGGAGTAGAGGGAGGTGAGGGAGTAGAGGATGATGATCATGATGAAGCGGTGGAGGATGACGAACCTCATACTTTTCTAGTTGTGAGGATGAGTTTAGGAGCTGTGATAGTGGAGGATGGAAAGACCTTACAAAGGGAAAACCTTTTTCATGCTAGATGCCGAGTTGCGGGTGTTGTATGCACTATGATCATTGACTCCGGAAGTTGTGCTAATGTTGTGAGTCAATCACTAATTACCCAACTAAAATTGCCTACCTTGAAACATCCCAAGCCTTATCGCCTACAATGGCTTAGTGAATGTGGGGAGCTAAAGGTGGTGAAACAAGCATTGATCAAGTTCAAAGTGGGTAATTATGTAGATGAACATTTGTTCGACGTAGTGCCTATGCAAGGATGCCACCTTCTCTTCGGAAGGCCTTGGCAATTTGATAGACAAGCAGTCCATGATGGTCGTGTCAACACTTACACGATCAAGCATGAAGGAAGGAAATTTGTGTTGAAGCCCTTAACTCCCAAACAAGTGAGTGATGACTACAACCGGATGAGGGAGTTGAAGGAGGCGGCAAAGGCTAAGTCTATCATTGAGACTAGCCCTTTGTCCAAAAGCATGGTGGAAATCCCACCTTCTTCTACCGGTGGCATATGTGCCATGATGCAACCGGGTGAGGTCCTAAGAGGAAATGATGGCACCAAGTTTCTCCTATGCCTAGTGCACCTAATTCTAATTGTATGATCCTTAACTCTAATTGTGATTTTTCTTCTAACCCTTTGCCTAGTGTGTTTGAGAATGTCTTGAAGGATTTTGGGGACATGTTCCCGGATGAGATGCCGGATGGATTACCTCCTTTGAGGGGCATTGAACATCAAATAGACTTTGTCCCGGGATCTCAAATCCCAAACAAGCCGGCTTATAGGAGCAATCCAGAGGATACAAGAGAATTGCAAAGGCAAGTTGATGAATTGCTCACAAAGGGCTTGGTGAGGGAGAGCTTGAGTCCTTGTGCCGTACCCGTGATCCTTGTTCCCAAAAAGGACGACACTTGGAGTATGTGTGTTGATTGTCGGGCCGTGAAAAAAATAACGGTAAAGTACCGTCATCCCATTCCCCGACTTGATGATATGTTAGATGAATTAAGTGGTTCATGTGTGTTTAGCAAAATTGACCTTAGGTCCGGCTACCATCAAATCCGGATGAAACCCGGGGATGAATGGAAAACCGCATTCAAGACCAAGTTTGGTCTCTATGAATGGTTGGTGATGCCCTTTGGGCTCTCCAATGCACCTAGCACTTTCATGATGCTCATGAACCATGTTCTAAAGCCATTCATCAACAAGTTTGTGGTCGTCTACTTTGACGATATATTGATCTATAGCAAATCAATAGACGACCATGTTGATCACCTTAGGCAAGTGCTTGAAAAGTTGAGAGCCGAAAAGCTCTATGCCAATTTTAAAAAGTGTGTCTTTGGTGTTGAGAAGGTAGTCTTCCTTGGGTTTGTTGTGAGTGCCCAAGGAGTGGAGGTGGATGAGTCTAAGGTAGAGGCCATACGTGATTGGCCTATCCCTACTACCGTGACTCAAGTGAGGAGCTTTCATGGTCTTGCTAGCTTTTATAGAAGATTTGTGAAAGACTTTAGCTCCATTGCCGGTCCACTCACCGAATTGGTGAAGAAGGACCAACTTTTTGTTTGGGGAGAGCCTCAAGAGAAGGCCTTCCAAGAGTTGAAAAGTAGGTTGAGTACCGCCCCTCTATTGCAATTGCCCGACTCCGGAAAGGCATTTGAGGTTGAATGTGATGCCTCGGGGGTGGGAATTGGTGGTGTTTTAATGCAAGATAGAAAACACATCGCCTACTTTAGTGAGAAGTTGAAAGGGGCCTCCTTGAATTACTCTACGTATGACAAGGAGTTGTATGCCCTTGTGAGAGCCCTTGCCCATTGGCAACACTACCTTTGGCCTCGTGAATTTGTAATCAAGAGTGACCATGAGTCACTCAAACATCTAAGAGGCCAAGAGAAGCTAAATAAGAGGCATGCCAAGTGGGTTGAATTCATTGAGTCTTTTCCCTATGTGATCCAATACAAGAAAGGGAAAGACAATGTTGTGGCGGATGCACTTTTTAGAAAGTTTGCTCTAGCCACCACTCTCACCTCTAAGCTTATGGGTTTTGAGAGCATTAAATTGATGTATGATCATGACCCGAAGCTAAAGAGCATCCATGAAGCTCTAGAAAAGGGGGAGAGAGTTGAGAAATACCAATGGGTTAATGGATATATCTTTAAAAATGATAAAGTGTGCATACCCGAGTCCTCATGGAGAGAGTTGCTTGTGCAAGAGGCACATTGTGGAGGACTCACGGGTCACTTTGGTAGGGACAAAACCTTGGCCATCCTTAGGGAGCAATTCCATTGGCCTAAAATAGGGACCCCATGCTGAGAGACTTTGCAACTCTTGTCTTGAGTGCAAGGTCGCTAAGTCCAAATCGAACCCCCATGGTTTGTATACCCCACTCCCCGTACCTACTAGTCCGTGGTTGGACATATCAATGGACTTTGTCATGGGTTTACCAAGGACTAGGGGGGCCATGATAGCATTTATGTTGTTGTGGATAGGTTCTCCAAAATGGCTCATTTCATTCCATGTCGAAAATGTGATGATGTACAACATGTTGCTACCTTGTTTATTGATAATGTCTTGAAATTGCATGGTGTGCCTCAAACCATAGTGAGTGATAGGGACACTAAGTTCCTAAGTCATTTTTTGGAGGAGTTTATGGGGTGCCCTTGACACCAAACTCTTGTTTTCTACGTCCCACCACCACCCCCAAACCGATGGGCAAACCGAAGTGGTGAACCAAACCTTGGGTGCTCTTCTTAGAGCCATGACCCGAGGTAACGGTGGGACTTGGATAGATAAGCTACCTCTTATAGAGTTTGCCTACAATCGAACCGTGCATCGGATGATTGGCATGACTCCATTCGAGTGTGTGTATGGTTTTAACCCCTTGATTCCCCTTGATCTAACCTCTTGGCCAAGGGAACTGGTTGTTAATTTTGAAGGAAAAGATAGAGCCAAGGCTTTGATGGAGCTACATGCTAAGGCAAAGAAGAATTTGGAGGAAGCTTATGCAAAGGTGGCCTCCAAGAAAAACAAGGGACGCAAGAAGGTGGAACTCAAGAAGGGTGGCTATGTGTGGGTGCACTTCCGGAAAGAAAGGTTTGCAAACCTTAGGAAAGGAAAGTTGGCACCCCGTGGAGATGGCCCATTCCAAGTGCTCTCAAAGATAAACAACAACGCCTATGTGGTCGACTTACCAAGTGAGTATCAAGTGTCTAATACTTTCAATATTTGTGACTTGGTTCCTATGGATGTAGGTGATAAAGAGGTCGTGGATGATAATGCTCCAATTTTGAGGACGAAATCTTCTCAAGAAGGGGAGGATGATGCCAAGCGAACCACTAGACCTTTCACTCGGAGCCAAGCTTGGGAGGTCCAAGGAGTACACCTACACTTGGTGAGAAAGGGCCTAGAAGAAGGAAGCGATTGGAAGCCGTTCCGAGTGATTAGAGCACAAGAGGAGCAGCCCAGTGCTTTGGGCGCCCCGCCTAGCATCTCAGGCGCCCCGCCTGAAGAAGCCTAGGCTGAGGCGCTTCGCCCCAATTCTGGGCGCCCCGCCTAGGCCACCCTACTGATCATTTGGCCGGGCGCTCCGCCCCAACCTTGGGCGCTCCGCCCGGAATGCTGAATCACGTGATTCCTAGCTATGTTAAGACTATTTTGACCCTACGTGGTCCTTTATTCCTAAGCCTAAGTGTGGGCATATTAGACCTTTCATATGGTGTCTAAAAACACCTATAAATAGCTAGATAGCTTGTTATTTTCATTAGCTTACCTTTATGATTGAAAATAAACTTGTGTTGAAGAGTTGAACTCTTGTTGAATGGAAAACCTTGAATTGGGACTTGTTCTTCCTCTAGCGGATCTAGATGAATTCCAATCCCCCCGACCATTCTACTTGCGTGCTCACGTTAGCTCGAGGGTAGTTGCCTAGCGTAGGTGTTCTTGACCTTCTCTCGGGGTGCAACGGAATGGGTTCTCCGTTGCTACTTGAGATTTGTGATCGAGATACGTCTCGTTCTTATCTTTTACTTTTCTGCGTTTGATTTCCTAGATCACCGACACCTTGGCAAATTTGGGTTCGGCAGTTGACGAGGTACACTCGGGGACTGACTCAGTGGTTTGGTTGCTTTCTGCTCAAATGAGAGAGATAAAATTGGAAGTCAACTCGGTGGACCACAAATGGGATTGGTGGAGTAAGTTTATCTCTCTTCCCCAAGATAAAAGAGAGGCAAAAAAGTTGAGGACTCAAGCAGCTTCGTACTCAATGATCGAAGGGAACTTATATAGAAGGTTGTACAGCGGCCCGATGGCCAAATGTTTGGGTCCAGACAAAGCTAGATATGTGATAGCTGAAATACACGAAGGTGAGTGTGGCAACCACTCAGTGGGGGAAAATCCTTGGTGCGCAAATTACTTCGAGCTGGGTACTATTGGCCCACTGCCACCGCAGATGCAAAGGACTTCACGAAAAAATGTGATAAGTGTCAACGTCACGCTCGAATGATCCATAAGCTGAGCCCTTGCATTCGGTTGTGTCACCATGGCCCTTCATGAAATGGGGGATGAATATTCTGGGCCCCTTGCCGAAGGGAAAAGGTGGTGTTCGGTTCATTCTGGTGTTAACCGACTATTTCACAAAATGGGTAGAAGCAGGAGCTCTCATCGAGGTTAAACAGAAGGAGATAATTGATTTCATTAGGAAGAACATCATCTATAGGTTCGATGTCCAAAGGGAGATCGCTTGCGACAATGGTAAACAACTCATGGGAGCAGCCATCACTGATTTCTTCAAACAATGGGGAATAAAGAGAATAGCATCGACCCCCTACCATCCAAGCGCCAATGGCCAAGCTGAATCTTCAAACAGAGTAATAATTGAAAATCCCAAGAAGAGGCTTGGTGAGAAAAAAAGGCCCTTAGCCCGAAGAGTTGCCAGGTGTGTTGTGGGCTATGCGAACAACATATAAGAACAACACTGGTGAAACCCTATTTTCCCTCGCCTATGGAATGGATTCACTTATCCCCATGGAGGTGGGCGAACCGAGTCTTCGGTACGCCCATACCACCGAGGATGCCAATTAGCAAGCCATGCACATAGAGTTGGACTTGCTCGAGGAGAAAAAAAAGTTGGCTTTGGTTCGGTTAGCAACACAAAAGAGGCAGATCGAGGCGTATCTCAACAGAAAAGCTAAACTTAGAGATTTTAAAGTTGGCGATTATGTGTTGAAGACTACGAACCAATCAGCCAAAGAAAAGAATGAGGGAAAACTCATTGCAAACTGGGAAGGACCTTACAAAGTCAAGGCGATCATTGGAAAGGGATCTTATCAAATCGAAGATCTACAAGGCAGGCCCGAACCCTTGAATTGGAATATTTTCAATTTAAAGCGGTACTTCGAGGTAAGCATTCCTTGATCATTTAAAATTTACCCACAGCCTCGAGCCGAAAAATGCTCCTAGGGCTTTGGTCGAAAACGATTTCCAGTGCTCGGATCTTCATCAAGATTCACACCCGAACACTGGGGGGTAGTAAAAGGGTTGCAACCGAGGATGATACTGAGCCTCCCAAACGAAGTCTATCTATTCAGCAATCGGGGACTGACACCCAGGAAATAGATTAACACTTTTGTAATTGCGTCTGATAGTGGCATGTTGTTAATCTGTTTTCTGCGCCTAAGATTTACTTCGACTAGGCCTTATGTAAAAGCCGATTGTGGCTCGTTGATATCATCAATGAAATAAACTTGATTCAATATCTCTTTGTTTCTATGATCTTGCACACAGAAGTTGCACTTTAAATACATCAACTCGAGAACGAGACGTTGTTCTAAGTTTGCATCGGCTTTATTTGATTAAGTCTTGCAAGCAAGTTACTCTAAGTGTTCGGTTCATACAAAAGCTAACACTTAAAACAAGAAACGCAAAATCATTTTATTGAAAAGCCCGAAGGCTGCAAATTGTGTACATAAAAAACAAAAGAACCCGAAGGTCCAAGTCATATACATCAAAAAGCCCGAAGGCTTACATAAAAAACTAAACAAGATGTGAAAGCAGGAAACCTAGGCCTCGGGCCCATCATCTCCCTCCTCGGAGACCCCTCCTTGGTATCCTCATCACCTTCATCTTCATTTTCTACTTCATCATCCTCGGCATCCTCCTCGCCCTAACCTTCACTTGAAGGAAGATCATCAATGATTGCTTGAGCTTTGGCTGCCTTGTCTTCAGCCTTGGAAATTTCTTTCTCTAAGTTGAGCTCACCGGCATGAAATTGCTTGAGTAGCCTTAGCCGAGATTTGATAACAGACCAGCGCTTATCCAACTCTGCCCTCTTGGCCGTAGCTTTCTGGTCAGTAATCTCCTCCCGAAGCGATCCAACCTCGGCCTCAAGAATTGGAAGCCTGGAGTTTTTGCCCTCCAACCTTTGAATGTGAAGCATGTGGTTTCTTAGTTGCTCATGGTGCTTCTTGGCCATTTCTTCATACTTGCCCCTAGCCTGGGCTAACTCTGCATTGAGCCTTGCGACTTCGGCTTCTAGCCTCATGCGCTCGACTTGGAAATCGTCATCGAGGGCTTGAATCTTCGCTTCGGAGGCAGCCTCAGCTTCACGCAAGTCGGAGCAAGACTTGGACAACTTAGCCTTCAATTCAACTATTTGTGGATTGAAGCTGTCCTTTTGCTTGTCCCAAGCACGAGCAACTCGTTGAACCTCCTCGGTCCTAGAGGTTTCAAGATCGATGGCTCTAAACGATAGAACGAAGCCCTAAACAGAAATCATCAAATAATAGACGTAAGCAAACAACCGAGGGCGAAGATAAAATCAAAGATGACAAGATTTACCCTGAGTGCATTGGCAACAATGGTGCTGGCTAGCTGAGCTGGGGGAAATGGTTGCATGACGGCGTCCTCCGTCGGGCCGAGCAAGGCATGAGGCTCAGAATATCACTTCGGGTGCTCGCCAAAAGGTTTGAAGAGGTCGGCACTTCGAGCTTTCGAAAAGATCCCACCGAGGACGAAAGCCTCGCAGGTTCAGATTGCGCCATGACTGCACCGACATCTGCCTCCTTTTCAATAGCAGCAGCCCCGGCTTCCCTAACTTTGGCCTTGCCTTTGGCCTTAGTAACTACCGCTTCGGAGTCATGCGTTTGGTCTTCAAGATCCACAACCTCAATCTTTCTTCGGTTCTCCAAGCCCTCGGTAGTCTCATCGCTGGGCTCATCAATCAGCCTTCAGCGTGATTCCGCCATCGCTTCTGGACGAGGAGAAGTGGCCACCTCGGTACGAGGTTTATCGAGCGGGAGGGTTTCTTGGAAACCGCCCTTTTCCTTTTCACACCTACAAAGGACATCATAGAAGAATCATAAGCATGAGCACAAAGGAAAGTAAATACAAGTACGTCAACCAAAGGTAATGTTACCTTTTGAGGATCCTTGGCCATGGGCTCCTTTCGAGGACTTTGAAGGCTTAGAAGCCTTAAGTTCTTTCATCCGAAGCCAAGACCTGCTACCGAAGCCAGATCATCATCCGACTCGGTATCTTCCTCATCCTTCTTCTTTTTACTCTTCTTTATGTTGATGGCCCGGGTTGGAAAACCTGATACCGAGAAAAAGAGAATTGAGGACAAAATCAAGGGCTTCCAATAACATACCAAGTAAGAAACCATAAAAAGCTTACCATGCCTTTTACACTACCAACCGAATTTAGCAGCCATTTCCATCCATGACTGAATGGGACACTTGCGGGCCCCGGTCACAGCTTTGACCCATTCGGTCAAGCCCTCGAGAAGGGGGGGGGGGGGAGAGGGGAACGATAGAAACCTTGTTGGCTAAGAAACAAAAGATGGGTTAAGGTTAGAGAACAAGCGTCTGTCAGGAAAGAATATCTGAACGAAGGAGCACTTACGTGTTTTGTTCCACTACTCTGGGAAATCAGGCTCGGTAGATAAGACGCTAGTCTCCAAGAGAATGTAGCGATTACACTATCCTCGATCGCCATGATACTCGCTCTCGTGGAGAAGCGCATACTTACCACGGTTGTTCAAGGCAACAACCCCAGCCTTGTGAAAGTATGGGCAGTAAAGAGAAAGAAGATGTTGCAAGGTAAAGTCTACTTTGGCCTCCTTATTCAGCCAACCCAAGCACTGAACAAACCTCCAGACACTGGGGCCTAATTGAGCCAAGCATAAGTTGTATGCTCGGCAGAAATCGTCGATCACCTTATGAACAGAGAGAGTGAACCCAATGGTCAACGGATAAGTATACGCAAAAGACAGCCCCTCCACATGGTTGCAAACTCTGCTAGTCAGGTTGGGGATGATTACCTTCACCTCGGGCCCAAAACCACAATCCTTTCGGACTAGTTCTATGTGAGCTTGAGTAATTTGGGTCGGCATTGTGTTCATTAGCACATTTCTATTCAGCTCTTCCTGATCAGCAGACTATTTTTGTAGCTTCATATCTTTACCATTATCGAAGTGCGATGGAATAATCTGATGAGGCTCGAGCTCAGAGTTTCTTTTCAGGGCCCGAAGGTCCAACCTCGGCATCGTGCCCACCCTCGGTAGCGGGCAGCTCACCCCCGGTTTCTGTAGTGGCCTCGGCATCTTCGCCATCGCCCTCAGTGTCGTCGCCCTCACCATCGTCATCCCTATTGATGACCCTTTCTACGTCAGCATCAACTACCGCCATGGCGTCATCACTAATGACGGTATCTCCCTCCCCTATGATGGCATCTTCACTCACTTCAGCTCTATCGCATCCGGCTCTCTCCTTGTGCTGCCTAGAGGCACTGACGCTGGATGTCACTTCTCCACCGCCTTCTGCCTCGATAACATGTATCGCCGGCACGGTGGCGATGATATCGCCACTAGCTATTGCAGAGGCGAAGCGGGGAACCCTCGCTCTCCCGCCTGAATCACTTGAATCTTGTGTGGAGTGTGTTGCAGACATGATTATAGCTTTTGAATACAAATGATTTCTTGGAAATAGAAAATGGTCAAGATGAAGATGGGTGGTTTCTTCCTTTCCTTGTCACTGTTGATGTTGAAAGTGGTGAGAACAACCTAGAGTGGAAGTATAAATAGGTTGGTGGGAAAACAAGTTGAGGAAAATCATCATTGTAACGTTGGAAAATGCGAGAAAAACGGCGTGACCGTACGGTGCTCCATGAGCGGTCGCAACGTGTCAATGAATAGTGATATGAAAGGACGCGGACCGTTGACAAAAATTTGAAACGCTTGGATAGGATTGAGCCATGTCATTCTCCCGCGGAATTTCATTCCACTCATCGTTAACTTCGGTAACTGACCGAGGAGTGGGGGGACTATTTGTATTGGGTAAAAATCAGCTCGCCTACGTGGCACCTTGGTGACCTCTGTTTTAAAAGGCAGTTTTGGGACTCGCCCGGGACTTGCTCCGAGGCGGGGCACTTGCAAAACGCCCTAAGACTCTCAGGCGGGGCTTAGATCTGTGAGGCTTACGCCTCAAGCGCCCGACGGTGCGCCTAGAGCACGCCCAACGCTCAATGCTCGGGACTCGCCTTATAGAACTTATGCAAATGATCTATCCAATGCTCTAATTAAGACTGTTCATCCACAATTTCTTTAAAAATAAAGCTATATTCATCTATAGAAATTCAAAAATTGAGTGTAGTTCAATTAATAAGACATAATATTGCATGTATTATAATTGGGAATATCATGAGGATGAATATCATCTGTATACTTAATTTAAAAATGCACAGTCGATGTTTATATCATCAATTGTTATTGGTCTTCATGTCATATTTCTATCACTCAAAATTGTTAGACTTCATTAATTTAGGAATTTAGAAGCAATTTTATATTTAGCAATGAAGAATTAATATTTTAAATTATAATAGTAATAAATTTTATTGTTTATTCACTTGTTATAGTAACAAATTTTTACTTTTAATAATTTGAAAGTTGAGGCCTTGTAGTTTATTTGTATCGCATAAAAACTGTAGTATTATTCAGTTTCTTACCATTGTAGAAAAAGATTAGATCTTTTCTTTCTATAATTTTTTTTCTTATTTTTAATTTTCTTAATTTTTTGTGTATTTTTGATATTTTTTGTGCTCATTATTCTACTTTATTAATTTAAAATTAATTAAAAAATAAGATCCATGGGACTTACGCCTCATGTCTCGGGGCTGACGCATCGCCCCATTATAAGTAAAACGCCCCGTCTTGCGCCCCTGCCTTTTAAAACATTGTTGGTGACATGACAAGATGGTGACCGAACAGGTGTTAGCAAGCTGCAAGCCGAGGCGAGTCACAAACGGCCGAAGTCAGAGATCGAAGCTCATACCCGAGGATAGAAAGTAAGGTGTTTGCCTCGGTGAAGTATCACCTCGGTTGATTGTTCAGTCGTGCGCCCGAATTCAACAGTCTATGCCTCGGTGAATGAGGTCGTGTGCTGTCAACTGGTTGCCTTCAGTTTCGGCCCACTAACTCCACTACTAAATATGCTGAACGTGGTTTTAGGCTGATCAATCATGGGAAACATGGGCAAGGCCCCCTTGTATCTATAAATAGCTCCTCATTTTAAATTGTAGGGATTCAGAAATACATACAGAAACTCTGGCAAAATTTGTACTCACATCTATATATATTAAAATCACTGTTATTTCTTGCATTTTCGCATATTCTTAGCACTGTTTCGACTTTGATACGAAGATTTGCTTGTGTTCTTAACCCAAATTTGATTTGTGATCCTAAATCAGTTTAGGCCCATACAATTACAATCTAATGATATTTTTGGTACTTAGTAAATATTGAAAATATCTTATATTTTCGTTTCTTTTCATCTTTTCCTGCTATATGATGGAATATTAAGATGGATAATGATTGATAAGGCTGAAATCTTTAATACTTTGAGGGTTATTTTGAAATAAAACTTAATGCTTTTGGAGGTTGAACATTTAGAGCTGCTCTCATTCTATGTTACTGAGTAAAACCTACTTTTTAGCTTAGCCATTTTGAGAGGTCAAGATCAATATATATGAATGTCCATTTTAGATACGTCTCTCTACTGTTCTTGAGCTATTTCTCACACTAATCTCCGAATTGGCCGATCAACAATATTCTCTTATGTTAATCTTGTCGTACCTCTAATGATAGGGATCTTAATTGTGGACTTCAAATAATAGGGGTTTCGGTAATATGGTGGGAAAGTTTAAGGAATTTAAGACTATTTTTGTAAGATCTGAGTTGGTATTATGACAAAAAGTTTCACTGTTCCAAAATACCTGAACAGCTACGCGTTAGCACTTCAAATGTTCGAAGTCAGTTTATTTTTTATCTAATTTTGAACCACGTCCCAATAAATGTTGAAAATTTCTTGATATTATTTAACGAAAAAGGGTCAAATTTTCCCCTTTAATTTTGAATATTGTCTAACTTTAACCTCCGTTTAACCTCCCTGACAGTTGCAACAAAAAACTTATTTACCCTTATTTGGAAAAAGAAATGAAAGGATGGTTAAATGAAAGGGGAAGAGAAGTTAAGTTAATGAGGGAAGATAAATTTGGGGTAGGATGGTGAGGTGGCATGCAACGTGGCATCCACCTCACCTAAATTATCAGCATTGTGGCATTTTATGTGCCATGATGGAGAACCGTTAAAAAGTAAGGGTACTTCTGATAACTTTGCAAACGGCAGGGAGATTTTTGTTCCAAAAGTTAAATAAGGGTTAAAATTAGACAATATTCGAAAGTAGAGGAATAAATTTGGCTCTTTATCGTAAATATAGAGAAAAGCAAGTTCATATTTTATCAAATTTTTACGGGCAATTTTTAATTGAACAACTATCAACTGCAACTAAGGATTAAGGACAGAGTACACACATGTGTAAACGTGCGCAAGCATTTATTTGTGTTATTGAAACCAAATAACACAATATTTTCCGATAATAGGCAGATGGGTGCAGAGCCGATATGGATAGTAAAACCAATGATGCTTTACGTTTAGTTTTCTTAATTGTATCCCTAAGCAAACAATGATGGAGAAAATAAAAACTAATTAAAAAGAGAACAGACTAACCCTTTTATAATTCCTTTTATGTTTCCTTCTCTCTTTTACATTTAATTTTTTTATTTTATTTTTTTGTTGTTTTTCATTGTAACTATATATAAGTAACTTGAATAGACACTGAATTTAACAAAGATATGAAAGACTTTTGGAACCTATGATCATAAACTTTTCATAATATTTGTGATAATAGACTTTTGAAAACTGCATTAAACATTTCATAGTATTTGTGTAGCTTAAATAACTTCTAAATAAAGATAATATGTGAAATTTGAATTAATAAAATTATTTTTAAAAGAATTATCATTCTATTTGGAGTTGATTGCCTCTATGGTCACTCAACTTTGGGTAATAAGTCACCATAGTCACTTATCTTTGTTTTGTCTTTCTGTAGTCACTCAACTTTGGGTAATAGGTCACCATTGTCACTTATCTTTGTTTTGTCTTTCTATGGTCACTCAACTTTACCCAGTTAACTCTCATAGTCATCCAATACAAAACTCTACAAACTTACGTTAAGTATATGCTGACGTGGCAACTTTATTTTTTAAGCAAATTACAGAAAATGAAAAAAACTACATCAACCCACTTTAGACCCCACCTCCAAACCGAGTTAAACTTGGTCGTCTGACCTTGACAGAGTTAGCTGCATTCATGCTTTTTATAAGTAGGAATTTTTATTTAAGTGGCGTAGATTTTTAATTAATTATAAGGATATTTCACAGTTTGTTTAAGTAGTACTGCTTTTATTTATATACAGGTTTTAATAGTTGATATTGATATCAATTTAGCATATATGATAATAGCTTCAAGTTGATGTTAAATGAACTGACTATAACATATCGTTTTGCTGGTTAAAATGATTATGCTCCCTTGGAAGAAAGAAGTCATAGACAACAGTTTGATATGATATGTTGTAAAGAAGTTAATTATATGGTTAAAATTGTTATATTTTTTGTTGAAGAATTTAAATAATTTTACAATGGTTTGATGTCTTCATTTTGCTTTGGATAATATATGTTCCATTTTTGTTTGATGCTTTATTTTATTCCTTTTACTTCGTAATGGTACAATAACTGTTACATATAATTTGTAGGATGAAATGTAAAAAAGATAAAAGAAACAGAAAAAAGAAAAGCAAGTTGTTTTGCAGTGAGAAAATTCTGCTAAATTCAATTCTTGGGTAGGTTTGGAGCTGGGTGGGGTCTAAAGTGGGTGGATGTAATTTTTCTTTTATTTTCTGTAATTTGCATAAAAAATAAAGTTGCCACATCAGCATATACTTAACGGAAGTTTGTAGAGTTTTGTATTGGATGACCATAGTAGTTAACTCGGTAAAGTTAAGTTACCATAGAAAGACAAAACAAAGATAAGTGATCATAGTGACTTATTACCCAAAGTTGAGTGATCATAGATGCAATCAACTCTTCTATTTGTAACATACTTAGAAAAAAATATTGTTACATAAATAGAAATAAAGGAAGTACTTCAGAAGTAGCTTCGCATATAGGTAAATACTTGGAATAAACGAAAAGCCAACTTGTGAGTTGTGAAGCATAATGCCATTTTTTTTCTGTTGAAACTTTTATCGTGAGGCCCCGCTAACTAGACGAAGTACACGAATTATGCGATAGAAGAATCATACAGCTAAGCATAAAGATACTTATCATAACGGTACTTGAGAGTAATGCTGGGGCTGCAATACTAATAAGGCTATACCTAAATGGCGATATTGTATTACATTGACATCAAAACTACATGACTCTAGACGAGTATTCTCTAATTTTAATAAATTACTAAATGGGTGATTGATAACTCAAAAAGAAAAAAGTTTATAAGTATTTTTGTGCTTAAAATAAGCCAAAAGTAAGAAGTTAAGACTTCTCAAAAGTGACTTATAAACAACTTTTGGCTTTTAAACTATTTAAAATAAGCTCACCCAAACGAGCTCTAAGTTACTATTTTTTCAATTGAGTAATATTTATTATTATTTTCACACATCACTTGTGAAGTAATACTGAATACTGTATATTATTGGTGTTGTGCTAATTATTATTATGATTTATCTGTGTTACCAATTGATTGATTCACAATATTTTCACATTTCCAGAACAAGATCCTGATGATAATGCTAGCTTGCGAAGCTCTCTTTCACTATATGTGGAGCATAACACCAGCAATTATAACTGAATACATTGTTAGGGTGTAATTTTATCTCATCTCATATTATCTGCAAATATAGATTATAGATACAAATTAATTTATGTAAACACTGAAATGATAAAATTAACCATCAATATATAATATACAAACTATTGTTTTGTTTTTTTAAAGTAAACGTAACATTCAATAAATTTAATCCATGATTTATTATACATATATTATTAATCTTTGCTGGTATAAAATACTTATATTACTAAACTCTACATAACTGTCATTAAGCGTAGTTATAACCCTATTTGTATTTCCTTCTATTAACTTAATTAGGAAAAAGTAAAGAGCACCCTAGAATTCATGAATGCCGGTGAAACAGTTAATTATCTTGGAAAAGTTTTCTAAAATTTATCTGGGGTTGAACTGAGCTAGTGTGCTTTTGTAAGCTAAGACAAGTGAAATTGAAGGTAAAGTCTCACGGAAAGAACTTATATATATTAACCAAGAAGCGGTGAATTTGGGTAAAACTCGCATATGAAAGCAATTGCAGCATTGCGTGTTTCATATATACTAGCATACAATTTACTTGTGTATTATCTCGCTAAATAAAAAGACATGATTTAATTTATATACATTGATTATGTATAAAAAGATACAATATGAGTAAGGAGGAGGAGAGAGAGAGAGAGAGAGAGAGAGAGAGAGAGAGAGAGAGAGAGAGAGAGAGAGAGAGAGAGAGAGAGAGAGAGAGAGAGAGAGAGAGTGTGTGTGTGTGTGTGTGTGTGTGGCGTTTTCAAAGCCTTTCTGGTAACATGTTTCTAAAAATTGCTACATGTTTGTCATAAAGAATTGGTTACTGGACATGTAACATGAGCGATCATGAAAATGAAATGCTTTGTGGGACATGTAACATGTAAAATCTTGAAAATGTAATACTACTTCCATGTAAACATGCAGCAATATATCTCTCAAATTCATGTAAGAACTTTATAACAGTACTCTACCTCTTAGTACGCACCTCTTGAGTAGATAAATATTACTATTATTTTTAGTGCCAAAAAGTCTTACAATACATTATTTAAGCATTCACATTATGGATTGAAAGTTTAATCCCTCAACTATCTATATGTGCACAATATAATGAACCAGTTCAATCCTTTTGTTAGAGGACTGAACTAAATTAAATAAAGCTTAATTACTCTTTCTGTTCAAAACCTAGAGTACTTTAGCAACCTTATATCTTAGGGACTAGTTGGGTCCTTTGTTTTTGCTTAACGGAAATATGGAGGTATAAATTATGTGTTTTTATTTTAAAATCCGTTAGGTGTCTAAATAGGAGTAATTCTGATTCAATCAAGGTTAAAATTAATTAGCTGATACTATAAAAAAAATTTGTGCACCAATAATGCATATATAAAATGATTTTTTACATAAAAGTATAAGTTTTAGAGCTTAATTACCAAACATAGCAACATTTTAGTAAAATTACCCTATATAGAGGAAAACACAAGATAATTACAAATATAGCAATATTTTCCCATAATATACCAAACCTTTACGTTCTTCCTTATATTTTTCCCACTATCACTTTTGATCCTCCCATTTCCCCCAATTTCACTTTTATTCCTCTCATTTTCCCCAATTTCACTTTCCCCATCTATGCTCAATGTATCTCGTTGAATCTCACTATTTCTGCACCGTATCTAACTATTTCTGCATCGTTTCAACTGTTTCTGCAGCACTGTATCTAACTGTTTCTGCACTGTTTCTACAACACCGTATCTAATTGTTTCTGCACCGTTTCAACTGTTTCTGCAGTACCGTTTCTAACTGTTTCTACACCGTTTCAACTGTTTCTAATTGTTTCTGCATCGTTTCAACTATTTCTGCAGCACCGTATCTAACTGTTTCTGCACCGTTTTCAACTGTTTCTGCACCGTTTCAACTGTTTCTGCAGCACCGTATCTAACTGTTTCTGCATCGTCAGGACTGTATCACCGCAAAAATTAAAAAAGGAAGAAATTGGCTTAACAATGTTAAAGAAACAGGAGAATGAGAAAATAAAAGAAAAATTTTATAGAATAAAATTTGACAAGTTGATGTCAAGTTGCTTTATTACCGTCAAAAGATAAACTGGAAGTAACTAACGCCGTATTTTGCAAGATTTCTAACAATGTTCTCTTTACTATTTCTCAAATGTAGTATTCAATACTGATACGAATTGTTAAAAGCACTAGGCTAATCAGTATGCACATCTTGTCTGTACTCAAACTAACACGAGGTGTTTTCCTTGATTAAAAATTTGCAAAAGGTACAGTAGAGATTATGTTTTGAACTGATTATTTAAGGTCGGATATGCAGATGTGAAAGATTCATGGTCCTAAATTTTTCAAAACCTCTCAATTGTCAAATTCTGGTGTACCAAAAATTATAATATGGAGAGAGATTATGCAGAAAAATGAACACACAAGGGAGGCAATTTATATTGCACAAGAGACAATTCAAGCTTGGTCCTTGTGTTTCTTCTTTAAAGCCTCAGAACAAAGCTGTCCCATTTTATGGTAAAAACCAACCATGTCAGAGAGTTACGAGGATAAAGCAAAGTTCTGCGACGAACATGGAAAACCAAATGACGGTGAAGCAGAGAACCATGTTTTTGGAACGAGCAAATAGAGAACCATATAGAAATGGGGGAAGGGGTGATGGCGCTGGGATGGTGGGGGTAATGGTGGTGGGGTGGCGGTGATGGCGTTAGGGTGGGGGTTATAGCGTTGGGGTGGTTGTGGATGGGTGTGGGGTGATGGGAGAAAGAGAGAGTAAGTGAGAGAATTTTTAATTTGGGGACAATGAGAAGTGAAAGTGAAATGTGTTAGATTATTGTTAAATGTGTTAGAAAAATAATGCTATGCATTGTAATTAGAGAAATATTGCTATTTTTTTGTAATCAAGGGTGAAAATTTGTATATTTGTGTAAAAAATCCTATATAAAACTTAAACTCATAATTAAAATGGTGTTCAGCTACTATAAAAACACGATCTACCACCAAAACTAGCCCAAAACACGATCTACCACCAAAACTAGCCCACAACCACCATGTTAGCCGACAACCACGACGAACCACAGCTGCTTAGCCACAATCACGCTATACCATCAAGCGCCTCCACCTTCAACACCATACCACAAACACCGTATCCATCACCAGCAACCTCGTGCAACCTACCACTACCAATCACCTTTACCACCAGCCACCAACACTAATTATACATCTACTAGCAGCCTTCATCACTTACCATCACCACCAGCAACAATATTATCAACAAATAGTCATCACCGCACAACAATCACCTTTGATCACTATCGCACAACCACTACCAGCCATGACTGCATAACCATTGATCAATGCCAACTACTTCCACAACAATGACCATCGTTAGCTACCACTTTCCAACCATCATTGCCGACCACCACTGTTAACATTTCAAAGTGTCCTTCACCAAATTTCTTACAAAAGCATGTGCTTCAAAATTTTCCCCAATATTTAGTGGAAATAAGTGCAAAAATAAAAGGATGAAGTAATTTATTTTTATTAACTTTAAACAAAAATAAATTGTACGCATTAAAATGTTAGAAAACAAACAATTGGTGCTTAATTATTTAGTATTCAGATTTCATAGAAAACAAACAATAACATACTCAATTATATCCAATAAGTGGGGTCTGAGGAGGGTGAGATGTACATAGACCTTACACCCACCATGGAACGACTGTTTCCGCTAGACCCTCGGCTAAAGAAAAGTATTTTAAAAAATACAAGATATAAAAATACCACGTTAAGGAAAATACTGGCATAAACAAAAGAATACCCAAGAATAAATAGAAAATACCAAAAGCAATAAAGACAACGAATCATACAGAAATAATATATACAGAAGTAATACTCATGCTAGGCTGTTTCCGATAGACTCTCGACTAAAGAAAAATATTTTTGATAACATATTTTGTAAACAAAATAGAAAAATACCACGCTTAGGAAAATACGGGCATAAACTAAAGAATACCTAAGAATAAACAGAAAATGCTAAATGCAATAGTCATACATAAATGGTACAGTATATACATAAGTAATACTACTGCTAATATGACAGAAATCGCCCGACTACTAACTAACCATCTATCCTAATCCTCGGCCTCCACACCTTCCTATCTAGGATCATATCCTCGATAATCTGAAGGTGAGGCAGGTCATGCCTAATCACCTCGCCCAAATTCTTAGAAAACAAACACTTGTAGCTTTTTAATTATTTAATATTCAAATTTTGAGATAACACTTAACTCACATATGTATTCAAATTAGAACATATTCTTAATTTTTCAAGAAAAGCAAACACTTTACAAGTCTCATCCTCATATGGTAGAGTAAACCAAACTCCCCCGGCATGGTTAATCAAAGCAGAGTTGAGGTTGAGTCCGAATGGCTGGTACCAAACAAGAAGAACAGCTTCCTTCTTAACTACTCATTCCGTTTAACTTTGTTTGGCATAAGTTGCACCATTGGCATAGGTTGACTTGGTGTAAAGGTTAAAGAAGAAAGTAGGACTAATAAAACTCTTGGTCATAAATATGACATAATATTTCTACAGTTATAAAGCTTTTAAAAATAATTATAATCTTAAACATGTCAAAATGTGTGGATTTATAAAGTTCTCATTAAATAAATATAGGATAGAGTCATTTACACCCTCAAAATTTGCTTTAAAAATCAAACTCCCTCCATAAACTATGAACAATAGTCAATCTCCCCACCCCCCCCCCCCCCCAAATAATCTTTTCGAATATATACCTACTTTACCCTCTATAATATCAAACTATATCTTTTTTCTTCTTTAAAATAATTAATTAAACAGTTATTAATAATAATTTATTTATATCAATAACTTTTTATGGAAATCAAAACTGAAAATTAGTCTATCACACAATTGAAAATAAAATGGAGTGAACTCATAATCATACACGTAATGCATGCAAACCTGAAAAAAGATAGTAAAATAGCGGTAGATTTTACAACAAATTCAAAATATACAAAATCTATATACAAAGTTGTAATTTCATTTGTGATAATCAAAACTCAAAAATCTATATATAAAATAGAGAATAAAATAGAAAGTAAAATTTTAAAAAATATACATCCACACACACACAAAGATCATAAAAAGAATATACTCTTTATTATATTAACAAACCTAAATTACTATAAAAAAGATAAAAATTATAGGTAGAACATTATGATTAAAAAATTTATATCATAATATAAAAATATTTCACATAAATGGTGAATAAAATTTTCAAGGACAAAATAGATATTGTATAAGATGAAAGGGAAAATTGACTATTATTTTTAGTTGAGGGACTAGTAAAAATCAGGGTATTTTCCACCGTGATTTTCGGACCGAAATTCGGTCGGATTAGGTTATTCGACCGCCATGGTCGAACAAATCAAATTTTATTTATTAAAAAATTATTTCTGTAAAGTGTCCGACCGAAACGGTCTGACATTATTAAAATATATATTTTTTTAATTTAGCCGACTGCGTCGGTCGGATGGCTTAATAGAAAACGGGAACAACCTCTTTCTTTTCTCATTCTCTTTCTTCCTCTTTCCTTAACTTTTTCCTGTTCCTCTATTCCCCAACCCGTCCCCCACACTCAAATCTCATCAAAACACTCAATTATTTCAAATTAACAACTAAATCTTCACCCACTAATTCTTTAAGTGTAAACACTTCTTAAAATTTTCATATTTCTCATTTTTTTCATCCCAAATTTACAAACCCTAACATTTTTTTTTTGCAGATCCAGTGGAGAGACCACCGGACCTGCAAGGTGTAGTACTTAATTCCGGCCGGTACAATCAGGTTACATTTTTTTATTTTTTATTTATTTTTTCAAGTGAGTAAGAACATTCATATAAAATAAACATTCATATATGAGTAATGAAAGTTGTAAATTGTTGGGTTATTTGGTATAAAAATTATAAATTTCTATGGCAACTTGTTGGAGTAGTTGTAAATTGTTGTTTTGGATTTTGGTAGGAAATGGAGGAAATGGTGATACACTTTGAAACTTGGATTTTGTTTTGAATTTGGTTTTTGGAGTTGTTATGGAAAGTTGAGTTGTTAACTTTGCAGGCGAAAATTAAAAACGAGAAAGAAAAGAATGATGGGGATATTGTTGTTTAATTGAAATAAAGAAATTAGATTTTGAATTGAAAAGTATAACTTGTAGTCTTGGTATTGGAGTTGATATTTTTGAAAAATTTGAATGTTGACAATGGAGTTAATGAATTTTGTTTTGTGGTTGTTGTTGAATATTGTTGTTTTTGTTGAATAACTGTAAGTTGGAAATGAACATTTTTTTGGATCCTATTTTGATAGTAGTGATAATGAACTTTGTTGTTGTATCAAAGAAGAGTATAATGTAGAAATTAAAATAGGATTAATAGCCGTTATGATGTGCTTTATTGAACTAGCTAATAGTTAGAGAGTTAGGAACATAGGGAGAAATTTAGGTTCTTGTTTCTCCTAAATTGCTTAAGTTTGAATCTTTCTAACCATTAGTTTAGAATGGGATACTTGTTTTACAAATTAGGGAGAACATATGTTACTTTCATAGCTTAAAGTTTGTTACTATCATACTTAACAATAATTTAGGAGACATTAGCTATAAGTAATATAGTAGTTACACAACTTAAAATATCTTAATTATTTTCGTAAATTGATTTGAATAATAAAATTAATTACTAAATAATAATCTTAGAGAATAAATTAGTTAGGAACTAGACATAATAGTTAGACATGCTCTAATATAGTAAATAAAAAATAAGTATTAGACCTAGAACTAGAATTCAAAAATTAAAAATAAATAAGCATGGCAATTTAAGATTACTTTCTTTTTGGGTAATTAGTAATATGAATATTTTATGTCGTGATTAATAATGTATGATTTATATTATATTATATTTTAAGAGACATTAGCTATAAATTAGTAGCTAAACAACTTAAAATATTTTATTTTGTAAATTGATTTGAATGAAATAAATTATTTGTAAATATACATTTTGTAATCTTTAATTCTATTTCATTTGATCTTTCAAATATTGGATTTTAAATTACTCCAACTAACTATAGATAAGTACACAGTTTTATCATTTTGAATAAATAGATATAAATTTCAAATGAGAAGTGTTATTAATTACTAAATTATAATATTAGAGAACAAATTAGTTAGTAATATAAAAGTAATTGACTTAGAAAATTATATAATTACTTAATCTTATGAAAATTGGTAGAATATCAAAGTAATTTTTTTAAGTTTTTGTAATTTAATATGTATCTAAAACTTGTAATTTTTGTGTAGATATGGAATATGAAAGTTGTAGTTGGATGTATAATAGAAATAATCCTGGGCAGCGGGAGATGAGGGAAAAATTTGCAGTAGGTGTTCAAGAATTTATTGAAAAGGCGAAAACATTTGATGATTTTATACGGTAAGGCCAGATTAAGTGTCCTTGTGTGGAATGCAAGTGCACAAAAGGACAACGTTTGGAAGATGTTGAAATGCATCTTTATAGGAAGAGTTTTATGCCAAATTATTCTGTTTGGGTTTATCATGGAGAGTCTAGGGATATGAGTGGTAATGTTAATTTTCAAAATGCTTATGTTGGTGGGAATGGCCTGTTTGTGGATAATGATCTTGAGAATTATCGAATGAACGATATGGTTAATGATACTTTTGGGATGTACCCAGAGGAGCCATCCCAACCAGGTACATCATAATCAAATGTTGAGCACGTTCCTAATTATGAGGCAAAGCTCTTCTATAAACGGTTGGAGGAAGCTAGTTGTCCATTGTATGAAGGCTCAGTGCATTTCAAGTTGTCAATTGCTGTTAGATTGTTAAGTATTAAATCTGATTTTAGTATATCTCAAGCAGCCATGGATTCCATCATTGGCTTTATGAATGAACTCAATCTGACTAACATGGCATTATCAACTGATTATTACCACACTAAGAAGTTGGTTTCCATGTTAACCCTTTCTACACAGAGAATTCATTGTTTGTGTCAACGGTTGCATGTTGTTTTATAAGGATGATGCAGAATTAGATAAATATAAATTATGGGAGGAGCCTCGTTATAAGCCGGTTCTAAACCCTAAAATGAAGCCGATACCTGTTAAGTCGATGCATTACTTACCCCTTATACCTAGGTTAAAGAGGTTGTATGCGTCGATGAGCTCTGCTCCTCATATGAGATGGCACCATAATCGTACAAAACAACCAGGCATTCTAAGTCATCCGTCAGATGGTGAGGCATGTAAACATTTTGATCAAGTGTATCCGGCATTTGCTAGTGAACCAAGAAACATAAGGTTGGGTCTATGTTCAGATGTGTTCACTCCTTTTGATGTCTCGTCTACACCTTATTCTTGTTGGACCATATTTGTCACGCCGTACATTCTTCCGCCCGAAATGTGCATGACTAGTCCTTATCTGTTTTTGAATTGCATTATCCTAGGGCCACATAACCCGAAAGCCTCGATTGATGTATTTTTTCAGCCTTTGATTGATGAGTTAAAGTTATTGTGGTATGAATGTGTGGAAACATATGATATATCAATGAAACAGAACTTTCAACTACATGTTTCTTTGATGTGGACTATAAATGACTTTCCAGCTTATGGAATGTTGTCTGGGTGGTCCACTGCTGGTAAGCTCTCTTGCCCTTATTGTATGGAAGATACAAAAGCATTCACTTTGAAAAATGGTGGTAAGGTTACATGGTTCGACTGCTGCCGTCGATTCTTGCCAATGGATCATCCGTTTAGGAATAACAATAGCGCATTTATGAAGAATCAGGTTGATTTTGAGGAGCCTCCGTGAAGGTTGTCAGGAGGAGAAATATGGGATAAGGTTAAGGTGTATCCTAAGGTAACTGACCAACGGCCATCTAAAGCAACTGGTTATGGTATAGATCATAATTGGACTAAACAAAGTATCTTCTGGGAGTTTCCTTATTGGAAGGATAATCTTCTTCGACATAACATGGATCCCATGCACATTGAGAAGAATTTTTTCGAGGTTGTCTTTAATACTATGATGGATGTCAGGAACAAGACAAAGGATAACGTGAAGGCCAGGTTGGACCTTGAGAAACTTTGTAGGCGACCTGAGTTATACTTATCTCAAGTTGGCAACACGATTTGGCTTCCCATATTCGGATTAGATGAGAGAAGAATGATTTATGATTGGGTCAAGAATTTGAGGATACCTTATGGATATGCATCAAACTTAGAAAGGTGTGCTGATAAAGTTGCATTCAATGGCTTCAATGGCTTGCCTGATAAAGTTCTGAAACCCCTTACAGAGACGAGCCTATTTTTTAAAGAGCTGTGTTCTAAGATATTGAAGGAAGAGAATCTTAAGTCGTTGGAAAGTTACTTTCCTGTTGTCGCGACTAAGTTGACAAAAATCTTTCTCCCTTGTGTCTTTAATGTAATGGAGCATATTCCAATTCACCTCATGGAAGAGGCACTGCTGGGAGGCTCGATGCACTGTAGATGGATGTATCCTTTCGAGAGGTAAGGTCCCTTAAGTTATTATTAACTCATTTTTTTAATCCATCTTAAGTAAATTAATTAATACAATGTATTATGAAGAATTATTGGCAAGTGTAAGCGGGACGTGAAAAACATGAACCAAATTGAGGGGTCCATATGTGAGGCGTATCTGGCTAGAGAAACTTCTCATGTTTATTCGTATTATTTCGATCAAAATGTGCCATGTTTGCGAAATAGGCCGGATTGACATGATGTTGGAGACAATAATGATCTGAATTATCCACCATTTTCTATATTCAATCAACCTGGTAGAGAAAAGTTAATGACCGAAGTATGAAAGTTCACCGAGCGGGACAAAAAAGCAGCTACAACACATGTTTTATTGAATTGTCCCGATGTCACGCCTTTTTACAAATATTATTTTTTACATTAAAGCCTAACATTCAAGTTTCATCATTGATCTAACTAATGAGATTTTTTTGGCGCATCATCCAGTCACTTTATTGGAGAATTTGGTGTTGTTGATGTTTATGAAAAAATTTCAGATTGGTTTAGAGAATTTGTAAGTGTTATATAAACAAATACATAAGTTTTTATATGGTTGGTTTAATGTATACAACTATCTTGAACTTTATATAGGTACTCAAACAGGATAATGACATAAACTTTCCATTGTTGCATGATATATCTCATGGGCCTTATTATAAATACAAGAGGATGTCTAAGTACTTTGTTAATGGGTACAAGTTTCATACTAAAGAATGATCCTTGGGGAAGAAAATCAACAACAACGGTGTGTGTGTGAAAGGTGGTACTGGTGACCAGGATGTACACTTTGATTACTATGGCGTGATTGAAGAGATTTTAGAAATAGAGTTTACAGTAGGTTGGCCTCGTAAAAGATTGGTACTTTTTCGGTGCAAGCAGTTTGATTCGAGTCCCAAGGGTACGAAGGTAGACCCATGTTCTAAAATAGTTGAAGTTAATCACAGAAGGTCATATGGACATTATGATAATTTCATCATTGCCCAGAATGCGAAGCAAGTGTGGTACGTTCCTTATCCACCGACAAAGAACACAGCCAAAGCTAAATCCAAAGCCAAGGCCAATTGGTGGGCTGTTCTAAAAGGAAGGCCGGTGGGAAGAGTGGAAGTAGATGATGTATTAGATGTTGCATATCAAAATGAGGTTTCAACCGTTCCCTTGATTGCGGATATTGAATTAGCCGATCAATTGCAACATAGTGAAGGCATCTATGAAGAGTTTGATGTATCGGTGGTTAGACATGAAAAAAAAGCCTAATTTTGGAGAAGGAACATCTAGGGCAAACCAGGAGGATGAATATATGGATGATGTTGAAACAAGCGAGGAAGAATTTTTTGATGACGATGAGACGAATGAGGAAGAAGAAATAGCCGATGGCCTTGACGCGAATGATGATGATTGACATGTTCGTAGTTTGTTGTTGTTACTTTACAACAATTATTTGCACTACTTTATAAATGTATTCCATATAAATTTATAATTTGCTTATATTGTGCTTATTTTACAGATATGACATCTACGGAGAAGGCTAGGGGGAAAAGAAAGGTTCAAAGTACCTCTCCTTCTTCAGGTCATACTACTCCTCCTACTCATGTACCTCATATGCTTCCTACATATCCTCCGTCTACATATGCTCCAGGTTTTTTCACTCCTCCCGCTACCTTCCCCCCTGGCATGCCGCTTCCTACATCTTCTGGTTATGTTGTTCGTCAGCATGGCATGAGCTCATCCATGCCTTCGCCATCTTCTAGTCCATCACCATCCCTTTCATCATCTACTCCTAATGGATCTACTGTACCACCTTCTGATCCGAGCTCGGTGGGCGCTTCGGTACCATCTACTGTACCACATTATGATCCGAGCTCGCCTTTTTACGTTGGTGCTCCAGGATCATATGATGATGACATGAGGGTGAGGATTTATCTTAGGGTAGTCGTGGGTAATTTTTTTTTTAATTTTTTAACTATTTAATACTACTGTAAAGTTTAATTTTTTAGTATATTTATTAACACTAGTGATTTTTATCTAGTTTTACTTCCTCGCATGTGGCTACTCCATTAGTCACATTATGCATTAAATCTAGATGGAGTGAGCCATGGCCATCCTGGGGTAAGGTACCCTTCCTCGTAAAGTTGTCCATGTTTGATGATTTTAAGGTAATAATTATGTTTTATTTTTTAATAATTTAGTTAAGTGTCACTTTTTAAAAATCTAATATTTTTAATTATTTCAGACAAAGTGTAAGTAGCATCCTGCCTTTGATAGCGTTGCCCGAAGCAATTTCCTTGAAAAATGTGCAGATAGAATCAAAGGTAACCTGTATGATAGTCGGGCCAAAGGAAAGAAGCCCGATTGGATATACGATCACGTTTGGGTAAAATATCTGGAATATTGGGATAGTGATGAATTTAAGAAGAGGAGCGCCCAAGGAAAAGCCGTGCGAGCCTCCAAAAAGGGTAGATCGCTGCACACCGGGGGTTCGATTAGCGCAGCGACTCAGCGGATGCTATTGGTAACTTATTAATCATTATATGTATTGTTTTATGTAACTCACATTAATTTTCTATCTAACTTGTCATCTTTTTAATTTTGTAGGAAAAGGAAGAAGGGCGGCCAGTACGTGTGCTTGCAATCTTTAAGAAGAGGCATATATACAGAAACAAAAAAGGAGAAGAAGTGTGGGTCGAATAGCGTGCTGGAGAGCTATATATAAGTTATTAAATTCAATCTTTTAAAGTTATTAAATCCGTCAATATTTGTAAATCTAATTCTAGTTATTAAATTTTTTTTCAAGAAAAGGCTATGGCGGCTTATGAAGAAAGGATGACAAGTCAGGTATCCGAGTGTGGTAGCAGTACCCCAGCTCAAATGATACTAGAGGAGGAAATCGCACTATGGCTGGAGGTGAATGGCGGGATAAATAAGGGAAGTGCTTACGGCCTTGGATCGTAGTATGCCTCGAAACGTCTAAATCCAGGTTTGTTTGGCACTTACACTCCTTCTGCTAGTTCAATTAATCCCTCGGTGGAAGTCTCGTTGCGCAATGAAATCGAAGAGCTTAAGAGAAAGAGTGAAGAAGATCGTTTGCGCAATGAGGAAAATATGAGAGTCATGCGGGAAATGATGCAGAACTTTGTGTCTGGTAGTGCGGACAAGGGAAAGAAGGCAAAAGGCAAGAGCAAGAGCAAGAGCAGGGGAAAAGGCAAGGGCAAACGTCAATACAGCTCGTCGTCTAAGTCTAGTTCTGAGGCAACGGAGTAGTAATAATGGATTGTTGATGTTTTAGACATGTGTTAGACTTGTGGTTGGTTTTTGATAAACTTGTTGGACTTGTTGTTGTTAAGTTTTACTTGTTTGAATCGTTATGAATTATCTATCTTATGTAAATTGTTAAAGTTTTTGTTTAAAGGCAATACGCCTTGTTTAGAAAAAAATTAAGGCTTGTAGAAGCCTATTGTTTACTGGGTGCTGTTTTTATTATTTTTACAGGTGGTGGAGCTCTAATTACAGATTTAATATTGCAGGTTTTACACAGATTTCCGACCGAATTGGTCCAAAATCTGGGTATTTTTTTGCCCAGAAAATACAATGTCCGACCGCATCGGTCGCCTGGTTCAAGAATTTTTTTTTCCAGAATTTGCAATCTCAGACCGCTGCAGTCGCCAGGCTCCATAATTTTTTTTTCCAAAAATTACAACGTGCGACCGGTGTCCGCCGATTTGAGGTCAGAACATCGGACCGTGTTGGTCGGACACCCTTATGTGACCACCCATTATCCGACCGTACCGTTTGGTCGGACAGCCGACCGTCGTCCGACTGTATTGGCGGTCGGAAAACACCTTTTTTCTAGTAGTGGGGCGAAATTTAATTTTCAAAGCAAAGTCGAGAGGCGTAAATGATTTTCACCCAATAAATTTATCATGTGTCATTCTTTTTTAAACAGACTAATAAAAAAATAGTGATTAATAAAGTAGAATGAAGGAGTACCAATTAATAACGATTTGATTATCATGAGTTTAAGTTATGTGCATGCATATAAAACTTTTTATATATCACGTAAATTTCCAGGTAACAGAATTGTAATGTTATTATTACCTTTTAATACAATATAATTTACCAAAAATGACATTAGAGGAAATCCTACTTGCAGTCATGAGTATGACACAATTGCTTTCTAAATTATATCCGTAAGCAAAATTTATTTTCCTTTTCCAGCGTCGTTTACTAAATTCTAAATTTTAATCTTACATTTTTGTTGGTATTTCCTCAACGTCGTTCACTTTTCATGTAATTCTTTAAATCCTTTACAGTAATAAGTATGTCAAGCTTCACCTAATCATGTTTTCAGCAACGAGAACTTTTAGATTTGTAAAATGCTTCTCATTAAGATTTGCCTCAATTTCATGGCTGGAACAATGTTTCTTTTTAAAGAGTTAGGAGAGATATCTCATGGTTGGAAGTTGGAACAATTTCTCACACAGAAGTCCCTCACAATTACTCAGACGTACAATCCAAAAATAGAGAGAAAGAACACAAGGTCTGAAGGAGATAAGCACATGCGGGGTAGAAGAAGCCATAGAAAAATATGGATGGATGAATTTAAGAGGCCAAGAAAGCCGCAGAGTTTGAAGGGGGAGGGGATGGCAGAGGAAAAAGAAAAAAAATTAGTATTTGAGTTTCTCAAAAAAAAAGTTGGTTACCTAATTAATATTATCTAATACAGTTGCGGAGCCGCAAGTATCCAAGAAGTATCAAATTCATACCCTTTGCCGAAAAATTACATTGTTTTAATTGGTACTTTTTTTTTGTATATATACTAATATATGTGAAGTCCCTTAATTTTATTTATTTATTTATTTACTCTTTCATATTTTGATAGCCCTTGATGAAAATCAAGCTCCACCACAGATAGTGTAAAAATATTGTACACGACACAAAACTTACATCGTGGTGGCAATTTTGTGCAAGGGAAGGTTGTGGTGTCACTATTTACCAAGTTTTGTAAGTTTCGATTTTTATGCTCAAATATGATTTCAAGTTCATAACTCTATCTCCAATAATAGATCTAATTACTGTAAGGAGAATATATCTTTTCCATTTTCTTATTTATGGTTGAGTTTGCTAGCGAGATAAAATTTTCTGTACTTTGTATCTAAAAACAAACTTCTAAACACACTGCATTATTATTGGTGGTCCACTGCTGGTAAGCTCTCTTGCCCTTGTATGGAAGATACAAAAGCATTCACTTTGAAAAATGGCGGTAAGGTTACATGGTTCGACTGCTGCCGTCGATTCTTGCCAATGGATCATCCGTTTAGGAATAACAATAGCGCATTTATGAAGAATCAGGTTGATTTTGAGGAGCCTCCGTGAAGGTTGTCAGGAGGAGAAATATGGGATAAGGTTAAGGTGTATCCTAAGGTAACTGACCAACGGCCATCTAAAGCAACTGGTTATGGTATAGATCATAATTGGACTAAACAAAGTATCTTCTGGGAGTTTCCTTATTGGAAGGATAATCTTCTTCGACATAACATGGATCCCATGCATATTGAGAAGAATTTTTTCGAGGTTGTCTTTAATACTATGACGGATGTCAAGAACAAGACAAAGGATAACGTGAAGGCCAGGTTGGACCTTGAGAAACTTTGTAGGCGACCTGAGTTATACTTATCTCAAGTTGGCAACACGATTTGGCTTCCCATATTCAGATTAGATGAGAGAAGAATGATTTATGATTGGGTCAAGAATTTGAGGATACCTTATGGATATGCATCAAACTTAGAAAGGTGTGCTGATAAAGTTGCATTCAATGGCTTCAATGGCTTGCCTGATAAAGTTCTGAAACCCCTTACAGAGACGAGCCTATTTTTTAAAGAGCTGTGTTCTAAGATATTGAAGGAAGAGAATCTTAAGTCGTTGGAAAGTTACTTTCCTGTTGTCGCGACTAAGTTGACAAAAATCTTTCTCCCTTGTGTCTTTAATGTAATGGAGCATCTTCCAATTCACCTCATGGAAGAGGCACTGCTGGGAGGCCCGATGCACTGTAGATGGATGTATCCTTTCGAGAGGTAAGGTCCCTTAAGTTATTATTAACTCATTTTTTTAATCCATCTTAAGTAAATTAATTAATACAATGTATTATGCAGAATTATTGGCAAGTGTAAGCGGGACGTGAAAAACAGGAACCAAATTGAGGGGTCCATATGTGAGACGTATCTGGCTAGAGAAACTTCTCATGTTTATTCGTATTATTTCGATCAAAATGTGCCATGTTTGCGAAATAGGCCGGATTGACATGATGTTGGAGACAATAATGATCTGAATTATCCACCATTTTCTATATTCAATCAACCTGGTAGAGAAAAGTTAATGACCGAAGTATGAAAGTTCACCGAGCGGGACAAAAAAGCAGCTACAACACATGTTTTGTTGAATTGTCCCGATGTCACGCCTTTTTATTTTTTACATTAAAGCCTAACATTCAAGTTTCATCATTGATCTAACTAATGAGATTTTTTTGGCGCATCATCCAGTCACTTTATTGGAGAATTTGGTGTTGTTGCTGTTTATGAAAAAATTTCAGATTGATTTAGAGAATTTGTAAGTGTTATATAAACAAATACATAAGTTTTTTGCCATATATATATATATATATATATATATATATATATATATATATATATATATATATGGTTGGTTTAATGTATACAACTATCTTGAACTTTATATAGGTACTCAAACAGGATAATGACATAAACTTTCCATTGTTGCATGATATATCTCATGGGCCTTATTATAAATACAAGAGGATGTCTAAGTACTTTGTTAATGGGTACAAGTTTCATACTAAAGAATGATCCTTGGGGAAGAAAATCAACAACGGTGTGTGTGTGAAAGGTGGTACTGGTGACCAGGATGTACACTTTGATTACTATGGCGTGATTGAAGAGATTTTAGAAATAGAGTTTACAGTAGGTTGGCCTCGTAAAAGATTGGTACTTTATCGGTGCAAGCAGTTTGATTCGAGTCCCAAGGGTACGAAGGTAGACCCATGTTCTAAAATAGTTGAAGTTAATCACAGAAGGTCATATGGACATTATGATAATTTCATCATTGCCCAGAATGCGAAGCAAGTGTGGTACGTTCCTTATCCACCGACAAAGAACACAGCCAAAGCTAAATCCAAAGCCAAGGCCAATTGGTGGGCTGTTCTAAAAGGAAGGCCGGTGGGAAGAGTGGAAGTAGATGATGTATTAGATGTTGCATATCAAAATGAGGTTTCAACCGTTCCCTTGATTGCGGATATTGAATTAGCCGATCAGTTGCAACATAGTGAAGGCATCTATGAAGAGTTTGATGTATCGGTGGTTAGACATGAAAAAAAAGACTAATTTTGGAGAAGGAACATCTAGGGCAAACCAGGAGGATGAATATATGGATGACGTTGAAACAAGCGAGGAAGAATTTTTTGATGACGATGAGACGAATGAGGAAGAAGAAATAGCCGATGGCCTTGACGCGAATGATGATGATTGACATGTTCGTAGTTTGTTGTTGTTACTTTACAACAATTATTTGCACTACTTTATAAATGTATTCTATATAAATTTATAATTTGCTTATATTGTGCTTATTTTACAGATATGACATCTACGGAGAAGGCTAGGAGGAAAAGAAAGGTTCAAAGTACCTCTCCTTCTTCAGGTCATACTACTCCTCCTACTCATGTACCTCATATGCTTCCTACATATCCTTCGTCTACATATGCTCCAGGTTTTTTCACTCCTCCCGCTACCTTCCCCCCTGGCATGCCGCTTCCTACATCTTCTGGTTATGTTGTTCGTCAGCATGGCATGAGCTTATCCATGCCTTCGCCATCTTCTAGTCCATCACCATCCCTTTCATCATCTACTCCTAATGGATCTACTGTACCACCTTCTGATCCGAGCTCGGTGGGCGCTTCGGTACCATCTACTGTACCACATTATGATTCGAGCTCGCCTTTTTACGTTGGTGCTCCAGGATCATATGATGATGACATGAGGGTGGGGATTTATCCTGAGGGTAGTCGTGGGTATTTTTTTTTTTGATTTTTTAACTATTTAATACTACTGTAAAGTTTAATTTTTTAGTATATTTATTAACACTAGTGATTTTTATCTAGTTTTACTTCCTCGCATGTGGCTACTCCATTAGTCACATTATGCATTAAATCTAGATGGAGTGAGCCATGACCATCCTGGGGTAAGGTACCCTTCCTCGTAAAGTTGTCCATGTTTGATGATTTTAAGGTAATAATTATGTTTTATTTTTTAATAATTTAGTTAAGTGTCACTTTTTAGAAATCTAATATTTTTAATTATTTCAGACAAAGTGTAAGTGACATCCTGCCTTTGATAGCGTTGCCCGAAGCAATTTCCTTGAAAAATGTGCATATAGAATCAAAGGTAACCTGTATGATAGTCGGGCCAAAGGAAAGAAGCCCGATTGGATATACGATCACGTTTGGGTAAAATATCTGGAATATTGGGATAGTGATGAATTTAAGAAGAGGAGCGCCCAAGGAAAAGCCGTGCGAGCCTCCAAAAAGGGTAGATCACTGCACACCGGGGGTTCGATTAGCGCAGCGACTCAGCGGATGCTATTGGTAACTTATTAATCATTATATGTATTGTTTTATGTAACTCACATTAATTTTCTGTCTAACTTGTCATCTTTTTAATTTTGTAGGAAAAGGAAGAAGGGCGGCCAGTACGTGTGCTTGCAATCTTTAAGAAGAGGCATATATACAGAAACAAAAAAGGAGAAGAAGTGTGGGTCGAGGAGCGTGCTGGAGAGCTATATGTAAGTTATTAAATTCAATCTTTTAAAGTTATTAAATCCGTCAATATTTGTAAATCTAATTCTAGTTATTAAATTTTTTTCAAGAAAAGGCTATGGCGGCTTATGAAGAAAGGATGACAAGTCAGGTATCCGAGTGTGGTAGCAGTACCCCAGCTCAAATGATACTAGAGGAGGAAATCGCACTATGGCTGGAGGTGAATGGCGGGATAAAGAAGGGAAGTGCTTACGGCCTTGGATCGTAGTATGCCTCGGAACGTCTAAATCCAGGTTTGTTTGGCACTTACACTCCTTCTGCTAGTTCAATTAATCCCTCGGTGGAAGTCTCGTTGCGCAATGAAATCGAAGAGCTTAAGAGAAAGAGTGAAGAAGATCGTTTGCGCAATGAGGAAAATATGAGAGTCATGCGGGAAATGATGCAGAACTTTGTGTGTGGTAGTGCGGACAAGGGAAAGAAGGCAAAGGGCAAAAGCAAGAGCAAGAGCAGGGGAAAAGGCAAGGGCAAACGTCAATACAGCTCGTCGTCTAAGTCTAGTTCTGAGGCAACGGAGTAGTAATAATGGATTGTTGATGTTTTAGACATGTGTTAAACTTGTGGTTGGTTTTTGATAAACTTGTTGGACTTGTTGTTGTTAAGTTTTACTTGTTTGAATCGTTATGAATTATCGATCTTATGTAAATTGTTAAAGTTTTTGTTTAAAGGCAATACGCCTTGTTTAGAAAAAAATTAAGGCTTGTAGAAGCCTATTGTTTACTGGGTGCTGTTTTTATTATTTTTACAGGTGGTGGAGCACTAATTACAGATTTTATATTGCAGGTTTTACCCAGATTTCCGACCGAATTGGTCCAAAATCTGGGTATTTTTTTGCCCAGAAAATACAATGTCCGACCGCTTCGGTCGCCTGGTTCAAGAATTTTTTTTTCCAGAATTTGCAATCTCGGACCGCTGCAGTCGCCAGGCTCCATAATTTTTTTTCCAAAAATTACAACGTGCGACCGGTGTCCGCCGATTTGAGGTCGGAACATCGGACCGAGTTGGTCGGACACCCTTGTGTGACCACCCATTATCCGACCGTACCGTTTGGTCGGACAGCCGACCGTCGTCCGACTGTATTGGCGGTCGGAAAACACCTTTTTTCTAGTAGTGGGGCGAAATTTAATTTTCAAAGCAAAGTCGAGAGGCGTAAATGATTTTCACCCAATAAATTTATCATGTGTCATTCTTTTTTAAACAGACTAATAAAAAAATAGTGATTAATAAAGTAGAATGAAGGAGTACCAATTAATAACGATTTGATTATCATGAGTTTAAGTTATGTGCATGCATACAAAACTTTTTATATATCACGTAAATTTCAAGGTAACGGAATTGTAATGTTATTATTACCTTTTAATACAATTTAATTTACCAAAAATGACATTAGAGGAAATCCTACTTGCAGTCATGAGTGTGACACAATTGCTTCTAAATTATATCCGTAAGCAAAATTTATTTTCCTTTTCCAGCGTCGTTTACTAAATTCTAAATTTTAATCTTACATTTTTGTTGGTATTTCCTCAACGTCGTTCACTTTTCATGTAATTCTTTAAATCCTTTACAGTAATAAGTATGTCAAGCTTCACCTAATCATGTTTTCAGCAACGAGAACTTTTGGATTTGTAAAATGCTTCTCATTAAGATTTGCCTCAATTTCATGGCTGGAACAATGTTTCTTTTTAAAGAGTTAGGAGAGATATCTCATGGTTGGAAGTTGGAACAATTTCTCACACAGAAGTCCCTCACAATTACTCAGACGTACAATCCAAAAATAGAGAGAAAGAACACAAGGTCTGAAGGAGATAAGCACATGCGGGGTAGAAGAAGCCATAGAAAAATATGGATGGATGAATTTAAGAGGCCAAGAAAGCCGCAGAGTTTGAAGGGGGAGGGGATGGCAGAGGAAAAAGAAAAAAAATTAGTATTTGAGTTTCTTAAAAAAAAAGTTGGTTACCTAATTAATATTATCTAATACAGTTGCGGAGCCGCAAGTATCCAAGAAGTATCAAATTCATACCCTTTGCCGAAAAATTACATTGTTTTAATTGGTACTTTTTTTTTGTATATATACTAATATATGTGAAGACTCTTAATTTTATTTATTTATTTACTCTTTCATATTTTGATACCCCTTGATGAAAATCAGGCTCCACCACAGATAGTGTAAAAATATTGTACACGGCACAAAACTTACATCGTGGTGGCAATTTTGTGCAAGGGAAGGTTGTGGTGTCACTATTTACCAAGTTTTGTAAGTTTCGATTTTTATGCTCAAATATGATTTCAAGTTCAAAACTCTATCTCCAATAATAGATCTAATTACTGTAAGGAGAATATATCTTTTCCATTTTCTTATTTATGGTTGAGTTTGCTAGCGAGATAAAATTTTCTGTACTTTGTATCTAAAAACAAACTTCTAAACACACTGCATTATTATAGGCATGCATGCATACAAACTTGTAAACACAGTGCATGCATTATAGGCATGTGGTACAGCTCATTTACTCCAAGCATTAATTTAAAGGCATTCTGTACTACTCACTGATTAGATTTGCATATGATTAGAAGTTTGAATTTATTGAATTTGTACCCTTGAAATCTAAAAAAATATAAATATAAAGTTGGCTGTGCATCTTCCCAATGACATGAAAACTCTTTAATCTTTTTTGTTGCTTTTGCATGACCTAATGCTATTGCAACCATTATCAAAACAACATTTCAAGACCCAACAAGTGAGACACTCACTTTTCACCTTCTTTTCCTATATATGGTAAGTTGAAATTTCTCTTCAAAACTAGTCATTGTTAGTGCAGACTCTGAGGAGCAATTGTGTGTTGAATTTTAAGACCCACCCCCCTCCCAGATTCACCAACTGGTCTTTAGAAAGTTTCTTCTGCACTGATCCACTATTGCATTATGGTGCATTCATGTACAGTTGATTGAACAGTTGCTGGCTAAACTTAATAGTTAGGGGTGTTCATGGGTTGGGTTGGGTCGGTTTTCCTCTAAAAGATAACCAAATCAATTAATTCGGGTTTTCAAATATTTAAACCAAAACCAAATCAATTAAGCCGGGTTTTCACTTGTTCGGTTTTTGTCGGTTATGTCGGTTATTTCGGGTTGTTCGATTTTTTGTCGTTTTTTTTTTCTTTACTAAATTTGTAACATACACTTCCAAGAATCAAACACATATTCGAGTGACTATACTCCACCATGATACATCCAAACCAAGTAATCTCTAAAAAAAAAAACTATATATGTAATCAAGAGCTACATATATGTGGCTTCATCTAAATATCGATTGTACAAGTATGTAACCATTTCAATTAACTTAATCAAATTTCTTACAATAATTTTTTTTGTGTTTGAAAAATTGCTATGTTGATGATATTGAATTAGCCGACAATGGAAGACTACAAGACAAACTATTTTTAACATATAATAGATTGTTTGGCTTATCAAAATAAAGACTAGAATGCAACCTAAAATACAAAGGCAAAAACTATATATAAAAAGGTGACGGACTAAATTCAAAAGAGCAATAATAATAATAATAATAATAATAATAATAATAATAATAACAACAACAACAACAATAATAATAATAATAATAACAACAACAAATGGTGTTAATTCATAAAAATACACATAATTGTATGCGTAATTATAATTTTTAATAATATTTATTCGGTTTGGTTCGGTTTTTTCGGTTATTTTTTGTTTAAAACCAAAACCAAACCAAATTATATCAGTTTTTTAAATTAAAAATCAAAACCAACGCAAACCTAAAGAATGTTGGTTTTTTCTTTCGATTTGGATCGGTTTTCGATTTGGTGCAGTTTCTAGTTCTAGAATTTCCTCAACCTCCAGAGGCAGAAGCCTGGTTCACAAGTTCTACTAAACATGGAATTGTGCACTTTCACAAATGATGAGGCCACTATTTTAAATTCTGTCCCCATTAGCCCTATGGACCCAAAGTTGTCTTCAACAGAGAAAAATTCATCCAACTATTCTCCAAGACGAAATTTAGCTCATTGACTGATTACTGATGGGGTAGAATTTAAAGAGTGGCATCAGAAAAGGCCATACAGTGCAAAGAATCCCTCGGTCCGATTCAAGCCTAAATATATATGCACAAAATTATTAAAATTCCACAAATATTAGATATTAAACTCATAATGTAATTACAATAAAAATGAAAGAAGTTACTATAAAGGTTAAAATTTCTACTGGTATAAACTTTAAATATGCCTTTGCCGGACCCACCTCCCAAGCAACCAAAAGTAAAAAAGCACTACACAGGCTGCCAACATAACAAGCACTTTTGAAAATCCTAACTTCTCTTTTGCATGGTAGGAATGAATGAGGGGGTTCAGATCCTACTAAATCCTTCTAGTTACATAGATTTCCCTTTTCGCCAACTTTCTGATAAAGCTGGCTTCTTATGATGAGGGCATAACTATACCCTTTCTTTTGCAAATGTGGACCATTTTCTATGTTTGTCTTGATCTCTCAATCTGGGACCATAAATAGTCTTTGAAGCTATAATCCAATACGATTTTTTTTTCCTTGAAACACACACTCATGTAATATATACTGCTTGAAAGCTAGGGTTTCTTTGGATAACTCAATCAAGCTGCAAATATTCTTTTGAAAATCAAAATAATCAACATGTTTTCTAAGTTAAGTTATTCTAATTGTGTCAAAACATGATCACTTCTTTTTAGTTTGCTTTTCTAATTGGAGGGGCGGGGTAGGGGTTGACAAAGAGCACAGGGCATGGCACCCCAAATATCAAGTCCCTTCCATATTAAGTTCTTTATCACATATATATGGTCGAAAGCTAACCTAATTTTTTTTAAAAATTACAAAATCAGTATGAATTCACTCACTTATGGCGTCTGTGTATGCTAATGCAACAACAGCTCATTGAGAAAAAAAATATGAAGTTTATTAATTAACAGAACAAAATTATCACATAATTTGCATTTTCCAAACATCATTGCAATGAACCATAATACTCCCAGAGAATTCAAGTTTCACGACTCAAATTGGGGGTCATAACAAGCATTTCCCAAATAGCGAACCAGCTAGTTAACCTTTAATTTAATATCAACACACTAGGATAACAACAACATACCAGGTGTTAACTCACAAGTGGGAATAACCAAACATCCAATACAATTAACTATATATAGCTTCAAACCAGTCAAGTAAGAAAACGGATAAGTGTTTATGGAAAAAAGTTAATGAAAGTTAAAGCCAAGGAATTTCAGGAGCAGTTTGTTTTAATTAATATTAAAATTTGTGCATCTAAATACATATTTAAATATTAAGAAGTCATATATGGATTTGAATATTTAATGATTAAATCTGTTTGTTTTCTCGAACATCTAAGAAGTTACCAGTAAGTTTTCTTTATTAAAGTTAATAATATATTTTAAATAAAATAATTTAAATATTATATCCATAATTATTAGATTGTAAGGTGGTGGTTAGCTAGTTGTATTTGGCGACAATGGCTAGTGGCGGTGGTTATTGTGCTGTAGGAGTGGTTATAAATGGTGGTGGTTTATTATGGTAGTTTTAATGATGTATGTGGTTGGTGGTAGTAGCTAGCATTGGTGGAAGGTGGTGGTGGTTGACCGTGGTGTAACTTATGGTTGACAGTGGCAGTTGTTAGTAGTGGTGGCAGATCTACGATGGTAGAGGTGGTTGATAGTAGTAATTGGCAGTTATGGTGGCTATGGTGGTTGTGCCTGGTAGTGGTAGCAGCGGCAGCTGATGGTACGTGATGGTTGTAAAGTGGTGATCGATTGTAGTTATAATTTCAATTGTGGTGAAAATTTATTTTTGAATTTTTTAAATAACCTCTTAGTGATATAAAGTTTTTTTTTTCAAAATTTGAATGATTTAGATTTATTCAGAATATTAAATAGTACCGTTAGATCTTAATAAAAAAATGCACTTAATTATTTGAAGTATAATCCATTCAAATTCAAATCTTCATAAACTGCAAACATATGAGGTGTCATTTCCTTCTCTCTTGATATTATATGCTACACATGGTGTCCTATTTATACTATGCCTCTTCTAAGTTGAAGAATGTAATAGTATTCCACGCCCTTGGTGATTAAAACGCCCATTAGGCTAATCAAATTCCACTATAAACAAGATGATGAGAGACTAACTAATTTCCATATACGGATAATCATTTGTCAATGATGTTGATTTCTCAAGGCATTCCAATTCTTGAATTAACACACACTTGAACTCTTTGCATAAACTGCTTTCTGGACATGGGCAGTGGCCAAACTTTACATTGCGTCATAGTTTTGCTTCCCTCTCTCGTTAACCAAGAAAGGATAAATAAAAGGTGAAGAAAAAAGAAAGGGAAAAGCTTCTTGTTATACTTTGTACAATTAATAAGATTCCAACTCAGTTTGTTCTTTCTGCATTAGGCTAAATAAAAATTTGTAGAATAAATATAGTATAATTTGTTGTTTCTATTATAAATGCTCTGTGGACATGAGAGGTCGGCAAACTTTTTATATATGTTTTGTCTTATCATGTCTGTAAGGTGAATAAGCTGCATACTCCAAAGTCCATATTATTACTATCATCACCTTTCCCCACCACCCTTCCCACAAAAACAGAAACGGAAACAAAAGAGAAGGAAAATTGAACATAGAGATAGAACTGGAAATTCGAAAAAACAAAGAAACAGAAGTACCTGGATATCTTTAATTTCTATTTGATTAGATTTCTGCTGCAGCAGGCTGAGTTCTTAGAACATATATAACCTCAAGCACAAAACTTGCTTAGAGTTTTATTTCTGTCTTTATGTGTGTTATTAGCTTCTTTTCCTTTCTTCTTCTTTTACTTTTTTCCTTTTTTGCGCTAGCTAGCTGATCACTTTTTAAAATGAATTTAAGTTACATAGATGGATAATCTCAAAATTTATTATGCTATTTGTGTAATTTAACCTATTATAATAGGTAATTTACCATTTATTCCAGGTTATCGATCAATAATTTAACTTTTGAGTTTAGGTAATATACGTTGGCGAGGTAAAATTTTTTTTTACACTATTCATCTTTATCTGTGGTAATCTGTCTTATTTTCAAAATATAAATCCCATATTTTATAGAGTATTATTTATAATTATTTTTTGAGTGGTATGATAGTGTAAAAATTTCTTTACTCTGTCTAGATATATATTCAAGTTGAACTGTAATTTATATAGTACTACGTTTTGGTTGACATTATTACGTAAATTTTTCTTATAGAGAAAATAAATAGAACTAAAACTAATTTAAAATTTACTGACAAATAATTATGTAACAAAATGTCTTGGGATTTCTTCTGTGGTAAGACTAGATAAAAACTAAAAAGGTGATCAACGTAAAAGTCGGACCGATCCAAAATTCCACCAGATATGTCTATTAAGGAGGTAAAATACTCTGTATGAAGAAATTTACTATCGATAAACTTGAACGCGAGACTTCAATTAATGATGAATCTCAATCTTCCAGACACATCCCTTAATGGTGTCCGACAATGATTTATTGTTTATTATAAATACAAAAAGATAATAATTGGCGACATTAATTACTTAGCACATTTATTGTGACTCTTTTTTTTTTTTTTATAGTATGTCTTAAAAAAGAAAAATATGTTTATTAAAATATTATAACTTTGAACTTCTTATTTTATAAGTAATGACATGATATATATATATATATATATATATATATATATATATGGTGCACAAAGCTCCCGTATTCACGCATGGTCCGAAGAAGACTACACCCTAAAAGGTGTGATCTATGCAACATATCCTGATACAAGTATCAGGGGTTGTTGCCACGACTCGAACCTGTAACCTATAGATCACACGGAGACAAACGTTACCGACTGCTCCAAGGTTCCCTTTTCATAAATATAAGAATACGTTTAGATTTACAAATTTAAAAAATTATTAGTTCAATATTACACATCACGCTCATACTAAACATATAAACAATACGTTCACATTAACAGACACATAAAATATGTCTTTCTAAAATATTTCAAATTTGATAAAGTACATTTTAACCTTTTTTTTTTGTTTGGTAAAATATAAATGATTATCATTACTTCCAAATCCTTATACCTAAAGAGCACTTTAGACCTCCAACAGTCATTACTAATTACATTAATGTTGAATGAACTCACTACTCCTATGAACTCTTTTTGAGCTTTAAAATATCTCTATCCTTTTTATAATCTACCTTTTTATTTGTGCAACTACAAAATTAATATTTACAGTTATTCCTCTATGTAGCTCCAAGCTCCTAACTTGCCACGTATGATAGATCATAGCATTCCAAATAGAAGCCAAGATCTCTTTTTTGAATTGCTTCTAGTGTCTTTGCTTGATCCACATCAATGTCTGCATAGCCCCCCCTCCCCCCTTTAGTTGTGTCTGGCATCATATCCACTGTCTGAGTGCATCTCTTATTTCTCCTAAGTGATTACATTATGCAAATATGGTGTGTCTCTACTATGTCATCCTCACACAAACAACAACTTGAATCTTTAATCTGCACATTCATTGCTTGTAATATGTCCCTGGTAAGTAGCTTTTGCTGGACTACCGGCTAGCTAATGAATCTACGCTTTAGTTGTGATATTGCATTCCAGATCAATCTATCTACTACTATTTTGCTCTGAACTCCTAACATAACATTGTAACTCTGAGAATAATCTCCCTTTGTGGTGAGTGGGTATTTGCCATCTCTGTACCATCCTGTCATTTCCTCCTTCATTTTATTCAACTTCTTCTAATACCGACTACTATCACTAGGTGGAGTATGCACCCATATGTGTTCATGCCTAAAATTTGCCTCCTATATTAAATAAATAAAATTTATAGAAGGGCCACAAGAAATACGGTAAAATACGAGAAAAAGTAAGTAATTATATTTCTTGAGAATAGTCAGATTCTGTGAGAATCGTTTGATGTACAATACAATGTAAGGAGGAGTATTTATAGCTATGATTTATCCAGTTCTAATTATGGTAAAATACAAAGACTAATAAGGCCGTGGACCTGTTTACTCAAGGCGGTGGTATATACTAACCTTAACTTGGAGATGGTAAACCCTAAGGCGGGGGGACGTATACCTTGCGTCCTATGGCCCAGGCCGGCTGAGCCGGTCGTGGTTCGGGGAACCAGCGTGTATCCTCTGCGCCCTGTGACTTATAGGCTAAGTCTAGTCTTCACTAGCTGGACTCATATCCCCGTAGTCATAGGTGGTATATTTTTACCAACAGAGTCAGTCCCCCACTTGCTGAGTACTTACATAAGCAGTCAGGAAGTGCAAAACGTATGCAAAAGAGATGTATGAAAGGATACCTCACTGACTCCTTGAAACTCGCGGCCTCTTTGACGGAGACAGACGCTTAATTATTCTAGAATCCCATATGTTTTCACTTGATTGGTTGCTGTCGATTTCATGTGCCTTTCCCATAATCACTTTTTACTGCGCTGAACCGTTTCATATCTCCAAGCCATAATTATATTGACCATTTCATGCTCCATCCTTATCTCATTCCGCCTATAAAAAAGGGCTTCACAATAAATGCAAATTACAAACTCTTTCAAGAAAATATATTGTCTTCCTTGAAACTTCCTTATGAGAGAATAATTCCATTTCTTCTGAAAAATATTTGTCTTCGATCCTGGTTTGATATTCTAAGAACAACTTCTTCATTCGAAATGGATGATGTCTGAGAAAACTGAAAATAATGAGGCACCCTTTGTCTTCTTCTTTCGTCCTTCCATCCATGACTGAATGAACGGAGTCCCCCAAGTCATAAAGTTTGATCGGGATCCTAACGACGTTCTCTAGAATGTCATCTTTATGAAATGTCCACTGATTATGGTGCGCTCGTTTTCTATCGCAGCGGTTGCTGTGATTTTCCTCTTGTCATATGGAGTTTCTCAGTAGAGGAATTCATGCCAAGCATGACTTCTGCATCTGCTCGTCTTTTGGCTCCATGGAAAAAATGTCCAAAAGTAGCGCCACCTGACGTGGCAGACTCTTCGCTATGGTATTCTCTCCTTCTCTGGGTGATTGATATGTAACAAATTTCTCCAAAACCTTGGCTTTCAGGGCAGTCGCATAGCTCTACCCTTGTTTGCGGTTTCGACGTTGCATCAGATTCCAATCATCAGGAGAAGAGGGTGAACATGGTGCTCCTGCAGCCGCTAGTTGTTCCATGCTGGTGTCTCTTCATGCGATACCAGCTGAAACTGTCGACTTATGTGTTGCTTCTTCCACCGTTCTACTGACGGTTTCCTCAGTTGGACTGATTTTCCAACGCCCGTGGTACAACGACATGATGATGTTGCTGCTCGGGGTATTATGTTGGTAATGTCTTCTTCCGTACACTGAGAGAAGCCTTGACGCAAGAGCTAAAATCCAGATAAAGGATTTCGACCGCACTAAATTCAGAGGAACTTGCAGTCTTAGTCTTTCGAGACCTTTTAGTTTCTTAAGAACACTTGTAATAAAAAAATATTGTATTCGAAAGAACTTGATTGTATATTGTAATCCTACGGGCCTTTGAATGGACATTCATCAATATTTTTTTTTTTTTGTCTTTTCTTACTTGAATAGTTACTTGTAGTGTAGTCAAGCAGCATTATTTGGGTGTCTTTTTGGGCATTTGTCTTTTAAAGACGGGTGTGCATTTGTTGGACATTGTTTTATGCATCAACAAGGGATGGCTTAGATTGCGTTTGTGATAGACGACTTTAATTAGGGCAAGGTCCGCGCCCGCAAGGGGATCTCTTTAGGCTGCTGTATGTAATGGGGCATTTTTGCATTCAAGTTAGAATGGTTGTGCTTGTCCACTTGAGTGCTTAAGTCTTTAACGGCACGATGCGAGCTGGGTGGGCGTCCTCACCGAAATATTGGTGCAAGTGTTGTATTGACTATTTCAACTTACGATAATGCTTGGTGGCTTAAATTGAAGTGATCTAGCTTTAAGCGAGTAATTTACTCTACTTTTATAATGAAAAGTGAGTGTATTAATTCCACTTAAATATGGACAGGGCTATGAATAATTGGATCGTAGATGGATCTGACTGCAAAACTGACTAAGTTGAATAGTAGTTTTATTGATAAAGATGGCGCAAAGCCAATGAAAGTTTAGTAAACTTTGATAACAACTATAGGGGCTAGGCGCCCTTTTAAAAGTAACTAGAGTAAGAAGAAAGGAGAAAATACATGTCTCGAGTATAGTGGCCTATTGACCTTTCAAGATTAGTACTTCTTAAGCCAAGAGATGTTCCAGTTGTTTGGAATGGTTGTTCCTTCCATGTCTTCAAGGATATACGCACCTTTTCTGGCTATGCCTCGGATCTTATATGGCCCTTCCCAAATTGGAGCTAGCTTACCTACACTGGCCTCCTTGATGCTCTGAGATACTTTACAAAGAACCAAGTCCCCTATGTTGAAGGAATGTAAGTTGGTATGTGCATATAGTACTGCTCCACCCGTTACTTCTGGACCACTAAGCGTATGGCTGCTAACTCCCGACGCTCGTCCAAGAAGTCAAGTGAAGCTGCTAAACCTCATTGTTTTATCCTTCTTCAGCAAACGACCGTTGTAAACTAGAATTTTCTATCTCAACGGGGATCATGGCGTCCGTTCCGTATGTCAGTGAGAATAGAGTCTTTCCCGTGCTGACTTTTGCCATGGTGCGATAAGCCCACAAAACTCCTGGTAACTCCTCCGACCACTTGCCTTTAGCTTCCTTAAGTCCCTTCTTCAAGCTCTCCACGATAGTCTTATTAGAAGACTCGGCTTGACTATTGGCTGCAGGGTGATAAAGTGTTGATGTTTTCCTTTTTATCTCCCATTCTTTTAAGAACTTTGTGACTTTGGCTCCTATGAATTGAGAGCTGTTATCACAGGTGAGCTCTATTGGAATGTCGAATCGGCACATGATGTTCTTCTAGATGAACTGTATCACCTCATATTCTCATATTCGAGAGTAGATTGTTGCTTCAACCCACTTAGTGAAATAGTCTATCATGACGAGTAGGAATCTGACACCTCCGAGCGCTTTGGGCATGAGCCCTGCAATGTCCATCCCCCATTTTATGAACGGCCAAGACGCAATTACTGAATGCAAAGGCTCTACTGGTTGATGAAATGCATGGGAGAATCTCTGACAACTGTCGCATGCTCTAATAAATTTTCTTGCATCATCTTCCATTCAGGGCCAAAAATAGCCCGCCCTAATTATCTTTCGAGCCAAGGGCCTCCCTCTATAGTGATTCCCACATTATCTTGCATGGATCTCTCTCAGTACGTAATCAGCTTGTGATGACCCTAAGCATTTAGCCAAGGGCCGCTGAATATCCGGCGGTATAGTTCTCTATTGATTAAGTAGTACCGGGCTGCTTGCACTCTCAACCTCTTGCTCTCTTTTCTGTCTTCAAGGAGTGTTTCTTTGTCCAGATATTCAATCAGCGGGTGTCGCCAGTCCCAAACGAGTCATGTGACATTAACTTCGTGGTGCTTTACGTCCAAATAAGTCAATTGAATCGCGGCTCCCAAGCTGTCTGCATTCATATTTTCAGTGGCCGCTAGGCTTGCTAGGGCATTAGCCTCTCTGTTGTCTTCTCTCGGTACTTGGTCGACCTTCCACTTTTGAAAAATTTTCAAATAGGCCTCTACCTTAGCCAGGTACTCCTGCATATGAGCGTCTTTGGCTACAATAGCTCATTTTATCTGATTAACCATCAACTGGGAGTTGCTATAGAGACTGATCTCCCTGGCACGCAATATGTAAGCTAATTCAAGTGCTTTAATTACAGCTTCATATTCTGCTTCATTGTTTATGATTGGCAGGCAGATGATGGCGTTCTAAAGTTGTTCTCAGTCGAAGACTTGATCATGAGACCGAGCCCAGCTCCCTTGATGTTTGATGCTCCATATATGTGAATCACCTATTCTCTAGTGGTGACGTCTTCCATTATCCTGTACTTGACCTGGGCTTTTGGGATCATGTCAGCACTGAATTCAGCGACAAATTCTACGAGGACTTGTGATCTAATGGTCGTGCGCGGCTGATAAATGATATCGTATTCTCCTAACTCCACGATGCATTTTTCCAGCCTTTTCAGGAGCTCGGGAAGGAAGAGGCCACGATGATCGTGTGACTCTAGAAGTATGACCGTAGCTTCGTGGCCGCCACCACTACAGCGAGCGCGAGCTATTCCAAATTTTGGTAGCGTATTTCTGTGTCCAAGATAGATTTGCTGACGTAGTATATGGGAGATTACACTTCTTTCTCTTCTCGTAGAAGAACTGCACTCACAGCTAATTTAGCTACTGCCGGATATAACAACAACAGTTCTCCCTCACGTGGCTTGGTTAGAAACTGGGGATTGGAGAGATATTGGTTCAGATCATAAAGTGCCTTACTACACTGTTCTGTCCATTCAAAGTTTTTATTCTTCTTAGGATATTGAAGAACTGGTGACATCTTTCTGAAGATTGGGAAATAAACCGGCTGAGCACAACTATCTGACCGTTGAGCCTTTTTACCTCTACTTCACTTTTCAGTACCTCCGGTACAGCTTCGATTATATCAATCTTAGCGAGGTTGGCTTATATTCTTCTGTTTGAGACAATGAGCCCGAGAAACATTCTCGATTATACGCTGAAGGCGCACTTTTTGGGGTTGAGTTTCATGCCATATTCATCCAAGATGTCGAATTCTATTTCCAAGTGCTTGATGTGATCTTTTGAAAATTCTGAACCAATATGTCGTCGATGTAAACCTCTATAGTTTTGTCGATCTGATCTTTGAACATCTGGTTTACCAGTCTTTGGTAAGTCACTCCCGCATTCTTTAGACCGAAGGGCATCACCTGGTAGCAATAAGTCCACTATCTGAGATGAAAGAGGTTTCTCATGATCATCCGGGTTCATAAGGATTTTATTGTACCCTAAATATGCGTATAAGAAGCTAAGAGCTTCATGACCCGCCGTTGAATCGATGAGCTAATCTTTGTTGGGCGGCGGGAATGAGTCTTTTGGACACACTTTATTCAGATCAGTGAAATCAATACACATCCTCCACTTGTCGTTCTTATTCGGGATGACAACAACGATTGACAACCAATCGGGGTACTGGTCCTCGCGAATGGACCTATTATTTCAGTAGCTACTCCACCTCTTCATGAACTGGTTGGCCCCTTTCTCGATTGATTCTGCTTGTTTTGTTTGAATGGTTGAAGCTGGGGTCGACATTCAGATTGTGCGTTATGGCATCAGTTGAGATCCCGGGGGATGTCGGTATGTGTCCAGGCGAATGTACCTGACCGAGCATGTAGGAAGCTGGCGAATTCTCGCTTAGCTTTAGTCGAAAGTTTGGCCTCCACGTAAAATTTCTTGTCCGGGGACTTCTGGCCGAAGATCAGGGGATTAAGGTTGTCTACTATCGCCTTGGCGGTCTTCTCCTTGTCATTCGAGTCTTGGGGCGTGACGGGTGGCTCTCGGGGTCCAGTTCCCTCACGTCTTTCAGGCTCGAACGATATGTAAGTGAGTAGGCATGGCCCAAACCATTTGTCCAACCATTTATGCCGGTTCTTGACCTTCTTCTTTACTATTCATGTGACGGCTTCCACGTAGCAGCTTCTGCTCTCCCCGAATCTCCTTTACTTCCCATAGGGTAGGGTATTTAAGGAATTGATGAAGTATTGATGGCAATGCGCATAGGTCATGAATCCAGGGTATTCCCGTGATGATGTTATATGAGAAATCGCATGTCATTACCTAGAAAGACGTTAATTTCGTTACCCCAGGATGGGAACTGATAGAATCACTTCCCCTACAAACCTCTAGCTCGAGCTATTGAAGCTAGTTATTGTGTATGGGCTGGGAATTATTTGGTGCTGCACCTCTATCTGACAGACAGCTTCCCAGTGGATAATGTTCATAGTGCTACCCGGATCTACCAGTACACGCTAAACCTGGGCATCAAATACCCTAAGGGTAATGATCAGGGCATCATGGTGCGGGTACAAGACCTCATGTCTATCATTAGCGCTGAACTTGATTGCGTTGATGCTGGGCTTCTTCGTCACTTCCTCGTGGGCTTCGAAACCATGATGGCTTTGGCTCTGTCCTTATCGAGTCCGAGTACCCTGAAGATCATATTCAAGGACTGTAGGGTTTCCTGATCAGAAATCACAATTTTGAGGGGGTTGCTATCAGGCACGGATCCTTGGTGGGATGTTGGCCTCAATGGCGAATTAAGAAATATTGCTTCTTGGCATCCAGTCATAGTTTCAGCCATGCTGGCTGAGTTATGAATCGTTCATCCTTCATGGAAGTCTTTCCTTATTTAGCTGACGGGATCATTGGAACTCCTAGAAACGTCACCGACCGCGATGGTAGTGTTTTTCGGGACATCATTGTTGCCACTCAACGTGGTCGTGTTTGTTCTTCGTAAAGACCTACAATTAACTAATCCCACAGTGGACGCCGAACTATTTATACCTAAAATTTGCCTCCTAGGTTAAATAGATAGAATTTATAGAAGGGCCACAAATAATACAGTAAAATACGAGGAAAACTAAATAAGGCTGAGCAATGAATAATTAAACAGAAATAAGTAACTGCATTCCTTGAGAATAGCCAGATTCTATGAGAATCGCTTGATGTACAATATAATATAATGAGGGGTATTTATAGTTATGATTTACCTAGTCCTAATTATGGTAAAATATAAAAACTAATAAGGTCGTGGGCCTGTTTACTCAAGGCAGTGGTACATACCAACTCTAACTAGGAGACTATAAACTCTAAGACGGCGTGATGTATACCTTGCGTCCCATGGCCCGGGCCGGCTGAGCGGCTGTGGCTCAGGGAGCAGACGTGTATCCTCTGCGCCCAGTGACTTATAGGCTAAGTCTAGTCTAGTCTTCACCAGCTGGATACGTGTCTTCGTAATCATAGGTAGTGTATTTTTACCCACACAATATGTTGCCCCATTCTTCATATAGACTCTACATACCCATCTTAGCCATAGTGACTTTCCTTATCACTAATTGCCATAAGATCTTCCCCACAAAAGCAATGTACCAGTTCTTGCATTTCTTCACATTCAGTCCTCCATATTTTTAGGTAGACAAACTGTTTCCCAGTTTACTAGAGGTATCTTCCTCTTTCCCTCTTTTGTTCCCTACAGAAACTCTCTACATTTCTTGTCAACCTCTTTTATTATGCTCTGTGGTAATATGAATGTAGCCCCCCAAAAGTTATGAATTGAGAACAAAACTGTAATGACAACTTGTAACCTTTCTGCATATGAGAGATGTTTTGTCTGGACAACTTTGATTCATCTTGTTATTTTATCCACTAACTGTGACATTCCATCTTACTCTATTTCTTTGAGGATAGAGGCAGTCCTAAATATCTTATAGGGAACTTTCCTTCAATGAACCTAGTGATAGCCAGCAACTGACTTTTAACATGATCGTATATTCCATCCATGAAAATCCTTGTCTTTTCCAAATTACCAACAAGTCCTGTTTTATCTGTGAAGTGTCTCAATGCCTCTAATACTCTTGAAACTGATGCTCTATCCCCTTTACAAAATATCATGAGGTCTTCTACACACGTAAGGTGAGTGAGCTTAATTTTCTTGCACAAAGGATAATATTTAAAGTCAGGTAGCTCTCCCTTCTTTTTAGCACCATAGATAAGTACTCCTTGACTATACTAAACAGGAGCAATGAGATAGGATCCTTTTGTCTTAATCCCTTTTTTCCTTCATTGAGAATGTTGTTGAGGTTACACACTTCATCACAAGCTAGACAAATATGTCAGGGAACCCTATTCCTCTCATAACTTCTTCCACAAACTCCCACCTCACCATATCACAAGCCTTCCTTAAATATATCTTCATTAAGCATCTTGGTGAGGTTTTCCTATTACAGTTCCTCAATAAATCATGATAAATGATAACATTATGGATTAGTGATCTCTTTTGTACAAATGCACCTTGGTTCTCCCCTGTGATCTTAGGTAGAATCTTCTTAAGTCTAGATCAGATCATTTTTTAGATGCATTTTTAAAGTACATTGCAACGTGATATTGGCCTTAATTGACTAGCAAACTCTGGCACTTGAACTTTTGGAATCACATTAATCATAGTGGCATTCAACCGTTTCAGCAGTTTCCCATTTGAAAAAACTCCAGAATAGCTTATGTTACATCAAAGTCAACTATCTCCCATGTTGCTTTAATGAATCCACTCACATGACCATCTGGTCCAGGGCTCTTGTTTACATCTATGCTGAATATAGCCTTATTCACTTTCCCAGCTATGTAAGGCTATAGTAACCTTATTTGATGCTCTACTTTTAGCACATGTCCATTGTATAGGAAGCTTAATAAGGCTTTGACTCTTGGCCCTCGAGTTCTGCCCATCATATCTTGGTAGTATCTAACCATAGTTGTGCAGTTTCCTCTTGTTCTGTTTGTACTTCTGCATTTTGATCCTTGAGTTGGGTAATGATCTGTTGCATCTTCCTCTACTTTAACATTGAAAAGAAATATTTGGTATTATCACCACCTAGCCTAATCCAGGTAGCTTTCCTTCTTTATTGTAAAAACATTTCTGCTAGGTATATGATTGTTTGAATTTAGCTGCTTTATCTTTTTCCTCCAGCTGCAGCCTAGTGTTTAGAGGATCTTGTTGCAGTAGCCTCTGAATTATGTGCATCTCTTCCCTGTCTTCCTCTACTTCTTTAACAATATTCCAAAAATGCTTAGAGTTAAGTTCCTTTAGACTTGTCTTTAATTGCTTAAGTCTTTTCACTATTGTGAACATTTTACATCCTATGACAGGATTCTCCCATATTGAACTCACTGTCTGCTTGAATAGTGGATGATTTTTCCAAGCATTATAGTACTGAAAAAGCCTGGCCTCTCTTGGATTATCTTCTACCTGGCAAACTTTAATAGGGCAATGGTCATTAACACCCTCAGGTAGACCTATAGCTTTACACACTGGCATGTTGTCTATCCATTCTTGATTTACAAAAGCCCAATCAATTTGTAAGAATACTCTGCTAGCTTCCTGATTGTCATTCCAGATGTACCTGCCTCCATGTTGAGGGAGTTCCACCAGTCTACTCATTTCTACATAGTTATGAAAGTCAACAGTCACAGCTACAGTGATAAGGTTACCTCCAATTTTGTCTTCCATATGCAACACTGAATTAAAATAACCTAGAATTAACCATGGCATTGTACATTCCCTGCTTACATTAATCATTTCCTCCCACAGAGCCCTTATTTCCTCTCTTGTATTGAAGCATATACAGAGGATAGTAAGAAGGTTTCCTGCCCTGCAATTGTGGTGACCTCACATGTCACAGCTTGACAGGTTTTCCTTACCACTTTCACTTGATAACATTTAGGTTTTCAGACCACTACTATTCTCCCATTGTAATGTTCCTCGAAGTTAGTGAATGTACTCTCATCTACCAAACACTTTATTCATTATCCTATTAATTCTATTCACATTTACTTTTGTTTCAAGCAAACATAACAAATTAACATTCTGTGAAGTGTAAAAGAGCTTAGCCTCCTTTTGCTTATTGTGGTCATTGAAGCCCCTCATGTTCCAGCTTATGAGACTAACCATTCCCTGAGTAGATATTAAAGTATTCTCCCCTATTTCTAGCTTGACCTCCTGATGACTGCATATAATTCCCATCACCTGTCTATTTTAGACCAGGAATAGGTTTGCATTGTCACATCTTGTTATTTTATCAGAGCACTTACCCTTGTTTTACTTGCATTGGGGGTGACTTCCATCCTGAGTTAGACCCCTCAACATCCCCATTTTGTTTTACCATATTTTGGCCAGTATCAATCCTACCCTGCTTCCCAGCTCTATCAGCTTGCACATGCTATTATCTATTTGAATTCACATCTACCTCTTGTGGTACTTGCTTCTCTCCCTTGATATTTTGTCTATCTATTCCTTCTTCGGCCCCTTCTTCTTCTTCTTCTTCTTCTTCTTCTTCTTCTTCTTCTTCTTCTTCTATGCTACCTCTAAATGCCCACATTTTCCACAAAAGTTGCATAATGTTGGTTTTCCAGTCATACTTTAACTTTTGGTATACCACAACTCTTTTTTCATTCCTATATATTACTATATCAGGAAGCTTTGAATCATTTTTCACCTCAACTAGCAGCCTTGCAAAGTTTAATCCCATTTTCTTCTTAGTATTTTGGTCCACCATGAGAGGCTTTCCAATTAAGCTTCTAATTTTACTTAATCCATTTGCATTTTAATATTTAAAATCTTAACTATGGGAGTTTTAACCAAATAGGAACTGTATGTAATTCTTCCCTAGTGAATTCCATGTCTGCTAACCATGCCTTATCAAAGAACAGTTTGCAGTCAAAGTGATAAATCACCACTTGGATGACTTCATTCTTCCCAGCTTCAGTTTCAAATCTAACTAGCACTATTCCATTTTTAAGCATAGCAACTTTGTTAATCCCATATTTGTTCCAACTTCTCTTAATATATCCATTGAGTATGGCAGAGAGAGGGTGAGCTCCAAGAATGTAGCAGACTACAGCTGTTTTCTAGTGCTCAATTTCACTACCGGCATCTTCTAATTCAATACTAGTGATTGATTGCTCACCTTTGCTTTCAGATTATACATATTCCAGCTTAAATCCATGATTTGAGACTTTGGAGATGTCAAAATAGTCTCGAATTGAGCTTCGTAGAGCTAGGGTTCTCCAATCTCGTCTGCCGAGGATTTTTTGTTGCTACTTTGAGATGCTTCGATCATTTCTTCCCGGTCCCTAATTTGCACATTAGTTATCTTCTCTGCGATGTCCTTATCCTTCAATTCCTCCTTCCTTGTTGTTGAATTACCCTCTTCGCCTGTAACTGAGTTCTGAATTTGTGTTTCTGAATTCTTGTTTTGATTGTTCTTTCGTCCATGCACTGTTATTGATGTTGCTTAAGCCATAATTTCCTTCTGAGAGGGAATTCTCACTTCTTTCCCCTGGAAGGCGAACATTAAGCTAAACGTGCACCTAGAGGGAATGAAAGTCCTCATCTCCCAACGTGAAATGATCTACCTAGAAGTTGTTGATTTTAACTTTAAACTTGTCATTTTATCAAGAATGACATAATTTTATAGCCATATAAATATAATACCCCCTCTGTCCCACTTTGTTTGTCATACTTTCCTTATTAGTCCGTCCCAAAAAATTGTTATAGTTCTAAATTTGGAAACAATTCAACTCTAAATTTACTTTTTGACTCATTTATAGCCACACAAATATTTATAGCTCATTTAGACCACAAGTTTCAAAAGTCTTCCCTTCTTTATTAAACTTTGTGCCAAGTCAAACTACGACAAACAAAATAGTTAGTACGTTTTGATTTACAAATTTCAAAAGTTATTATTTCAATGTTACAGATCGTGCTCATCCTAATCTTTTATACAACACGTTCACATTAACAGAGACGCATGAGGTATGTCTTTCTAAAATATCTCAAATTTGATAAAATACATTTCTTAAGAAAGGTGAGCAGGACTTTAACAGTTGATTTTGATGGTGAGCAAGTTAAGCAAGGCAAATAGATAAATTCTAAGGATGAAGTAAGGCTAGCTGCAGGTCTCTACTAAATGCACTTCTATACCAATAAAGTAAAGGGGGACATTTATGGCCCTTGAAACACTCATCCCCCTCCCTCCCCCCAATTCACACATCCACAAAAATGGCAACTTCTCTTCCTTTTTAATTTATTTCAATATAACTTGATCTTGTGGTCCCCTCCCACATTAGTTAGTTCTTTCCTCATTTTCTTTTCTTTTATTAGTTCCTGGTTCAATAAAGTCTGCAACACCCCCTCCCCCACCCAAATACCTCTTCCCTTTGTCCCTCTATATGTACGAATGTGTATGTCATAATGTATATAGTAACTTCTTTTCTCTACCCTACGAAGGTGTACCAGTCAGACCTCTAAGGCTTCAGTAGTACATTTTCAAGAACTTTGATTCAACCAAGCAATAAGTCACCTCCCTTTTGTGCAATTAGATTTTTCCATAGCTTTAGGGGTTCAATAAATATGAGAAAATCTTTTAATAATGACACAAGAAAAGCACAATAAATCATATTCTCATCTTCCTCCATATTTTCACCTTTATTATTCTTGCCATGGATATCAACCACCAGCACCACCTTAAGCTCACAACCTCCACTTGGGCACCAACCATGCCCAATATGGATGACCATATCTTTCACAATCAACAACAACAACAAGAAGACGCCTGCTTTAATCATCATCACCACATTTGGCCAAGTTTTCCCCTTCAAAACCCTCACCATAGTCACCACGTTATTCCCTCTTCCTCAAACCAATTGCAACAACAAGTACTCCCTTTTGATCCTGTTGTAAACAACCATGTTCAAACATTACTAGCGGATCCTGATCAAGAACGAGACGAAGACGAACAAGAAGAGGAGGCGGAGGAGGAGCTAGGAGCCATGAAGGAAATGATGTTCAAGATTGCAGCTATGCAACCAGTGGATATTGATCCTGCCACCATTCGAAAACCTAAAAGGCGAAACGTCCGAATTAGCAACGATCCACAAAGTGTTGCAGCCAGACTTCGACGTGAGAGAATTAGTGAAAAAATTAGGATCTTGCAAAGATTAGTCCCTGGTGGTACAAAAATGGACACTGCTTCCATGTTAGATGAAGCCATTCGTTATGTTAAATTCTTGAAAAGGCAAATTCGCCAATTACAATCAGCGAATCATCACCTTCCACCACCGCAGGTACCAGTACCACCATGCCCTAGTAATGAAAATTGGGAAAATAATACTATTGTCACGCCAGCAAAAGCTCTAGTTCTTGGCTCCTCCAGCACTATGGTCACTCCCAATGCATCGGATCCTATGTATGAGGTAATTGGTAATTAGCTAAAAAAGGATCAGGAAGACGTGATTATTATTATTATTATTGTAATTGTTCTTATCATTATGTACTACTGGAAATTATTCTAAGAATAAAAAATAATAATATAGGAATTGAATTTGTGTATAGTGGTACATGTGAGTTGTGAACTAAAGAAATAGGTTTGTTAGGATTGTGTTGACTAAAGAGCATGATAATCATCACAGCGGTTAGACTTGAGTTACGTACGTTCCATACAAATATATAATAATATTACGGATATACATATATACTATAAAGTTTTTATTTTTTGATCATCGTCCGAAAGTTCGTTTGGCTGAATTCTCTCCCGGGAATAAAACAGTGACGTGAGAAGCAATTGAATATGATTATACCCTTTTCCCTTTCTCACCCCCCCCCCCCTCTCCCACCACCTTTCGTGTGCTCGTGTGTGTGGTTGTATACGATCAAGTTATGTATATATCATGTGCATGTATGTCTATATTTACATATGATATATGTGCAAAAGAAACTGGGAAAATAAAGGGAGAAAAATTAAGGGCTTGAGATGATTTGGGGTCTTCTTTTCTCCCATTTGCCGATTTTTTGCAGTCTTTTTTTTTTTGGGAGGGGGGGGAGGGGTGGGGTTGAGTTTATGAGAAATTTAAACTATTTGAGGTTATATTTGTGTTGTCATGATGATCAAAAGGATGTTGTACAAAATAAATAGCTATATATGTCCAACTAATTTGGTAAAAGAATTTTTTTTATGCAGCGTCAATATAATCATTACAAGATGTCGTCAGAAAATAAAAATAGAGTTGGAAATCAAAAATTAAAATCTAGGACATCCTGATGATGATGAATCGTTTTGAGTTTATTCTCTTCCTTTTCCCATAATTAACTGCTTTGCTTTCTTTGTTTTCCTTCCAAATATTTTAGTGCTCCCATATATAAAACCCTGTAATTGCAATCCCAGATCCCCCCCCCCCCCCTCCTCCACACCCACTCTTCCTCCAGCCCTCAACGTGTGTGTGTCATATATGAACTAAAAATCAGCTGGTTACTAAGTAGGAGCAATGGAAAAAGCTTATATTAATGAAGGGTTCTCTTTTATTTCCTTTTACTGTTCTTCCAAAGTAAAAGAAGACAGTCAATGTCTCTGCTTTTATTTTCTAATTAATCAACACTTAGCTTTCAATGTTTAATTGATGAAGGCTTATATAGTATCCTAAATTTCTTTATTTCTCAATGAAGGATTATACAAAATCCAAGAACATACAATTGTCCAGGGTCTAACCGTATTTGTTTCACTAGTCAACAATACAATCACATGTAATTAACACACGAACTGTAAAGAAAAGTCCACAGTCTATGTCGTACCTCGTTACAGGGGACATTTGGTCAAAAGGGACATTCAAGAATGAAAATAGGTAAAAGGGACAAAGTCTTAATTAATGTAGTAGAAGGGACACATCTAATTAATGCTCTTAAGCATAACTTTCCTCCACTCCCCTTCACCCCAAAGTTTCATTTCTTACACTTTGGTCCTCACGTATATAAAAAATAAAATTTGCCAAATTAGGGAAATATTTTTCCCTCCGTTTATTCCCTCCTCTCTCTCTCTCTCTCTCTCTCTCTCTCTCTCTCTCTCTCTCTCTCTCTCCCCTCTCTTATCTTCTCCCTCGCGACCTGAAAACACCATAGCTGTTGCGCATTAGCTTTGTTCAATCTCCATTCGTTTTCGCTATTATTCTTGCATTCCAACTCTCCCAAACGGAAAACATTGTCAGATCTAAATCCTTTTCGATTAATTAGGTATTATTGACTCTAATTGAAAAAATAATTTGGGGAAAATACCCTTGACCCTTTGAATAACAATTTCTGGTTGGCATTACTTTTAATTGGTTTGCTTTACTTGAAATTGGAAAGCTTGTCGTTGAAATTGTCTGAATAACGTTGGGCATTACTTCAAACTGCAAAGCTTGACAAGTCACATATCTCCTGTAAGTGTAAATCTCCGTCTTGCTAATCTCTACTATTCTAATTTTTGTAAAAACCCTTTTAAACAGTATGTTGCTGTTTTGAAACATCTTACCGTGATGATCGCAACATTATAAAGATTGTTTTACAAATACTCGTACAACGTAGTCACAATTATGGAACATTGTATTAGATGATCAGGATAATCCTTTTGATGTTCCTTTTGTGCTAGTCAGAGTTACAGAACATAATTTTGGTTGCCCGAATAATGTTCAGTAAATGCTATTAATAATGTTGGAACATTTTTGTAGATGGTCTGAACTGATGTATCGATGTTTCACATCGGTATGCTTGTAATCTTAAACATCATTGGGCATGTTCGGATCTGTTTTTCGATGTTCCGATATCCTTTGCTACCTGGACCACATTTGATGAATGTTTATCCTACCTTGCAGTTATCGTTAAAGTAAATGGGGGACAACATACTACTAGGAGTTGATTTTCTCGGTGAATGGGTTGAGCGTTTGAAATGCTATGCTTGGATTCCTAAGGTGAAAGAGACAAGACCTATCCTTGTGAGTATGAATGTTACATATGATGAACTTGTCAACAAAATCATACGCAGTTGGGGGGTAAGTGATGATCCTAGGGATCTTTGCATTTCATATATGCTGAGTGTTGCCGCAAAAAAAGACTGCTCCATCTAAAATTAGGACTGATGATGATGTTCAGCTTTATATGGCTGATGTAGACCCAGCTGGGGCTAGGCCAACACTAAGGGTTAGTGTGATTCCAAGGCCTGAAGAAATTTTAAGTTCAAATGAACAAGATATGCATGTTGAGATGGATGAAGATGAATTAAAACAAGGTGGAGAGGCAGACGAAGAAGGTGAAGAAGGTGGAGAAGTAGTTGGTAATCCTTCACAAATAGCACCATCACAGAGCAGCCGCAACGATTTTTTTAGAAAAGGCGGCACAGGTTTTGTAAAGGGTATGACTTTCAAGAACAAGCGAGAATTAGTGGTGAAGTTGAGGCTTGCTGCAGTGAGGAAGCCTTTTTTTTTTTCAAAGCTGTGAAGAATACAAAAAAGTTGTTTTACGCTAGATGTGTTGATGCAAATTGCAAGTGGTGGCTTCGAGCATTGAGGTATCATAGTAGTGATACATTTTATATTACAATCTACAATGGCGAGCACACGTGCGGTGTGCAGCACCTGAAAAGCCACCATACACATGCCACAGCTGATGTTGTTGGTGAATACATGAAAGATAGGTACATTGAAGGGAAAGGAATAACACCAAAAGACATCAGAGTTGCATTTAACAGAGAATTGGGATGCAACATAGTTATTGGAAAAGTTTGAAGGGATGTGAGATTGCAAAGGCAATAGCAAGAGGGACACATGAACATAGTTATGAAATTTTAGAGGCATACAGTTATATGGTAAGGTCCCAAAATATTGGAAGCAAGACAGCTTTGAAGCTTGATAGTTGTGGGAGGTTTAAGTATTTTTTTATATCTTACGGATCTTGGATTAGGGGTTTTCTGTATATGAGGAAAGTCCTTGCTATTGATGGGACTCATTTGTCAGGCAAGTACGGCGGTGTGTTGTTGTCAACCGTTGCCCAGGATGCAGAGAAGCACATATTCCCTGTTGCATTCTGCGTTGTGGACAAAGAATGTGATGCTTCTTATGATTTTTTTTCGAACAATTGGTTGACATAGCCCAGTACAATGATGAGTTGAGCGCCATTTCAGACAGGCATAAAAGCATAGCAAAATCAGTTGCCAAGTGGTTTCCCCAAGCTCACTACGGAGTTTGCACGAGGCACCTTGCTGAAAATATCCGTACAAAGTTTCAATTTGGAGATCACCTGGGGTCCTATTACTTGGCAGCAGATGCATATCGTGTGGGGGATTTCAGAACTCACTTTAAGCAAATCGAAGACAACGATCCAAGGGTTGCCAGATATCTTCAAGATGACGTGGGGTTCCATAAATGGAGCAGATGCTTTTTCCCTGGGCACAGGTACACGAGTATGAACATTCTTAACAAATGTTCTGAACGTTGCGTTGGAATGTTCTATGTTTACATGGAAATTAAGCCGAGAACATTCCAATTGACGTTCAAAATAGTACCAATGATGTGTATGACGTAATCATTGATGTTCTGATCGCATGCTTAATGTTCGCACTTGCATTAGACGTATTTAGCATTAATGTCTTTGTTTGTTTGTTACAATTTCAGATTTGCAGTGATGACCTCGAACATTGCTGAGTCCACAAATGCAATGCTGAGGGATGAAAGAGAATATCCTATTGTTGCCCTATTAAATCACATCAATCATACATTTGGCGAAAAATTCCATGTGAGAGCTACGGAGTTCCTCGAGGTTTCAACCATATATGTCCCTTCAATTGAAGGAAAAATAAGATTCAACCTGGAGGAAGGGGGTAAGCTCGCAATTAGTCGAAAAGGTACGTATGGTTTCACCATCATCAGTCCAAGCCAGGGAGCAGAAGTCGATTTACTCAACAGAACTTGTACGTGCAGAGAGTATCAAATTGACTTAATACCCTGTAAACATGCTATGGCAGCTATCAGAATGCTGCGTCCAGAAGACTATGGAGCGTGCGTCTATGACTTCACTTCTGCATATTACAAGTTAGAGTCATATATGCTTGCCTATGCAGAACCGATCAATGCCGTTCCACCGGAAGAATTTTGGAATGTTCCTCCTGAGCTGCTTGAGAGACGAATATTGCCTCCTTTCATCGACGTGGGTAAGGGCAGACGAAGGAAAAGGCGGATACCATCAGTTGGTGAAGTATTTTCAAGTAGGAGAAATAAATGTAGCATCTGCAAAAGGTCAGGCCACAAAAGAACTACTTGCCCCAAACGAGTGGATAGTAGACAATCCTCCCAAACTCAAAGTGTTGCTTTTTGATTTTTTATCTTGACAATTTTATATATTTTTATATTTGAACGTTTATCTTAATGTTTCGAGCATTTATCAATGGCGTTCCAAATTCTTATTATTTTTGTAGTATATAATTCAAACTGATCATCATACAGATGTTCTAATACTGCAAACGGGATGTTCAGTATAATGCAATAGTCATGTTGATTCAAGCGAAGGGTTGCCTTGTGCAATTAAAAGGTGTGAAAGCATCCCTCTAAGCGGGCATACGAAAAAAGCCATTAATTAATCCAGATACATCACCTAGAGAGTAGTGAACGTCTTTTCAATGTTCACATCACGCCTTTTGGTATTTTTTATGTTAAATTCATCTATAAATACATACATTTCCTTGTTCCTCCATACACACAATTATCCTCCTACTTGAATTATCAAAATTTCTTCATAGACAACAAACACAAATGGAAAATAACCAAAACGAAGTTGTCGCTAATGGCCACTATGCCCCAGCCGAACCTGACCATAACGAATATTATGGAAACATCGCCTGGGATATTGCCGGTATTCAAACTGACATTACTGCAATCAACCATGCTGCGGACCGCTTATCTGCTGATGTATGGAGCATAAGGCAAGTGTTAGTGCAGCGCTTGGAGCGTATTGAAAGAATGCTTCTGGGACTCCTTATCCACCAATGGATGAATCCGGAGCAGTTTGCGACTCCTCCAAATTCTCCCAATGATGATGACAACTAGAACTTTTATTTAAGCATTATATATAGTACTAGTACTTTTGCATTATGTCAAGTAATTTTCTATATGTATTTTGTTTCCTTAAGTATGAATGAAAGTTATTAGATTATGTGTTAAGTTGATAATACTTCCACTACATAAGTGATCGCCTAAACTTTATCAGCAACTTGAAACATTCTAACACACGTTCCAAGCATCGTATGAAGATGTTTGACATCCTTATCAACGTAAACATGCTAGCATATATTTTAACAACACCCATCTAAAATGCATCAGCAAGTTGAAATATCCTAACAAAAGTTCAGAGCACCGTATGAAGATGTTTGACATAGCAGAAGGAGTTTGGCCTTAAAATTGTTATTAACACAAACAAGCAAAAGCCTCACTATTTGTACAACAACACAGCACTATTTGACGAAAAAATCAACAGAAACAAAGATTTTCACAAGAACTTTCTTCCAGTACAGTAAAAAGGCGTAAAAATCCTAGTTTTTTCAAAATAGCAAAATAGCAAAAGAAAAACCCCGATTCACTTGAAAAACATCAATAGTGTTCAAAATTTACCTTTAGATGTTACCAGAGAAATGTATATGGTCAGCGACGAAATAGAAGACTCGAGAAGAAGACTCGAGAAGTGTGTAAGAGAAGAAAGGCGCGGGTGTTCGATGTTTGAAATGATGGAATTGATAAGACTGATCAGCCGCATTTTTTAATTGTCATAATTGCCATTAAGGCCCCACCGTTTTTTTTTTTGTTCCGAATCCCACGCGCGTCCCTTTTCTGTATAAAATAGAGCCCGGGACGGGGGTACATTTCTTTTTTGAGATATTAGAACGTTCTTCTGGACGTGCCAAACATAATAATCAATTAGGTAGTTCGTTTAAAATGAAACGCGGTTGCTAAAAAATAAAAGGTACTTTTTTCACGTTCAGAACATAATAAATGATGTTTGAACCCTAACCCTAATCCTAAACCCCAAACCCTAACCCTAACCCTAACCCCAAACCGCAAAATTTTTTAACACTTAGAGAACATTCGCTCTCCTGTTCTGAACCTTGTAGGGAACGCTCTCGAACGTGGTACGTCTGTTCTGGATCTTCATACTGATGTTGTTTTTGCACCATTGAGGATTAGTTGATAAATACTAATATGAGGATCATTTAAAATGCATAAACAATGATTTAGTAGTTTATTAAGATTACAAAACATGCTATGTGTAAGTAAACCAAAATATATGTCGTTAATTATACTAAACTGCAAACACTAAGTTGTTTGGATAAGGAGTGTAGGGTTTGATTCTAGATCAATTAACAATTTTAAACATTAAGAAGCGTATTATAACGAAGTGTAGCATAGATTGGACGTTATATCACTAGATAGACACATTAGTAATCTATTTGTTGATCTTACAATCTATGTGTAGCTCAATTATAGACATTCTTCGTTTATCTACAACAACTAAGACTTCAAATCATACAAGTATTGATTGAACTGAACAATATTATGTGTATTTAAGGTGACTACATCAATAGTATGTCTATTGGAAGTGTTTACCCATAAAAGTTATACTAGAGTATACTCATTTATATCTATCGAAGGCGATTACTTAGTTATATCAGATGAAACACTTAATAAGTTATTGAGTATTTCATTAGATGGTGTTCTAACTAATGGATAATCTATATAATGATGATTTAACCTTAAATATAAAGACTTATTAATCTTTTCATCTTATATAGTTTCTTATTACAATCATATTAAAGGTTGGAACACTACACATTAAAATAGGCACCTATTTGAACTGAACATACTAACCCATGTTCGTGACGTAGATTAGATGTTTTGCATCAATCGTTGGAATTTTATATGCTAAGAAAAGTTGAGCAACCCGTTTTAAATACGTGGAGCGATCTGCTCCATACAAATTACATTAATCCAACCATTCTATTATTACCTTATAACACGTGGAATAACCCAACCATTCTATTAATTAGGTCTTTTTACCCCATTATTGAAATATTAGTTATCCCTACCCCCTCTACCTCGTCTTCTTCTTAACTCAACTATGTCTCAAGGATCAACTTATTCTCGCAGCTCCTCTCAAAATCGTCGATGTTGGTGTGGCTTACCTGCAATACAATTCACGGCGGGCACACAGTCGAATGCTGGACGAAAATTTTGCAAGTGACCCCGCAAGGGTATTAGCAATTGTGGATTTTGGGAATGGTGTGACGAGGAGTATCCCCAGCCTACTACATTGGTTTTAAACAAGTTGAAAATTTCACTTGATGAAGTTTGTGAAGAAAGGGCCAATTTGCTGAAGGAAGTTGACAAATTAGGGGCTTGTAATACTACAAATTTATTGAAGATCAGTAAGTTAGAGGCTAAATTGCAACGGTGGAAGATGTATTTCTTATTGTCTTGGGCAGTTTTTTTTGGTTTCATTGTAGCTAGGTTTATTTGATACCAATCGCTGTTCATCGAGTACTACTAAGATCTATAAATTTGAACGTTTTAGTTGATGTTTCGAGCATTTATCGATGGCGTTCCAAATTCATATTATTTTTGTAGTATATAATTTAAATTGATCATCATACGGATGTTCTAATACTGCAAACGGGATGTTCAGTGTAATGCAAAACAACATTCATAAATATTCAAAACATGCTACATTGTACTGAAAATTAAAGGACAACACTTCAAAACACGACATTCAAGACAATTAGAAATTCTTCTTAAATGACTAGACTTGCAAGGAGGTTAGTTCTTCATTTCACATGTGTTCCGCTGGAGGCCATGGTGGTGAAGGGTAGTTTTGGGGGTCAATCTCGAGTGCAGCATGAATACCACGAAGCATAAGCTTAATAAGATTCATATCTTCACGGAATTCATCGAACTTAATTCTTAATCGCTCCACTTGATCCTCATATACTACAATCTGATCAACATCTGAGGTCAGATCTGCGATATCTTCACGGACATGATCGATTTCAGTGAACCTACTAGTACTTGGAACTCCACTATCATGTTCTGGTGCTCTTGGGTGCCTTACTCTGTGAGGCATTATTTTTGTTTCGCCTTGTTGTTTTTGTTGTTGTTGTGCAGACATTTAACATTTATTGAAACCAGGCTTGGTGCCTTTTCGGCTGCATATGTGATGATTTAAAAAGGCGCCTATTCACATTGAATGGTTGGGGTTAGTACACGTGTTTTAATTTTGACCAGGGGTTCCTAATCCTTCCCGCTGAAGTCAGAACATCTTCATGGCGATACGAATCATCATATAGTCGTTCCATTAGCCTGCATAATGTGATGATTTAAAGAGGCGCGTATTCACATTGAATGGTTGGGGTTAGTACACGTGTTTTAATTTTGACCAGGGGTTCCTAATCCTTCCCGCTGAAGTCAGAACATCTTCATGGCGATACGAATTATCATATAGTCGTTCCATTAGTCTATTGGTTTTTGACGTTTATAATTCAAATTGATCTTCATGTTTGAAAATTACTATTAGTATTATTTTTTAAACTACTCATCATTATACACTTAACGGCTATCCCCTTCAATTCAAATATGAAGCAAAGCAACGAATGTGTCACTTCAAAAATTTAAAAAAATACATAACGGCTAGTGTTTGGATAAAACACACTTAAGTCGGTTACCTATTTTTCTCCTATAAATACTTTATCAAACCATTCAAATTCAAAAAACTCTATACCACTACAACCTATAATCTTCAGCCAAAAATAAAAAAATAAAAATGGTTCGCCGACCTCCCTCCTCAATAGTTGCTACTACTGCAAGAACAGGAGCAACAAATACAAGAGCATCCACGTCAAGAGTACCAAAAACGACAAAGGGAGCAACCTTGAAACAAGAAGGAAGAGGTGAAGCCAAGCAAAAAGAAGGAAGAACGGGAAGAAGTGAAGCCAAGCAAAATGAAGGAAAAACGGGAAGAGGGTCAGCCATGCAAAAAGAAGGAAGAAAGGGAAGAGGATCAGCCAAGCAAAAAGAAGGAAAAACGGGAAGAGGATCAGCCAAGCAAAAAGAAGGAAAAACGGGAAGAGGATCAGCCAAGCTAATAGGAGGAAGAAAAAGTCGAAGCACTTCTGCAGAACGACAAGAATGTGCAAATGATATTTTGGAACAACTTCGTGCTGAAGTTTGGGGTTCGAAGTTCAAATTTGAGGAATTCTTCGAATACTACAATAGGGATGGCAAAAAGATGTTGAAAGAAATAAAGAGGATAAAGACCATGCTCCAGATAGCAACCTTGAAACAAGATGGGACTGCATCGCGTTGAAGTGAAAACACATATTTTGACCAGGATGTTAATATGACTGTTTATTAAGTAATGTCTTAAATGCTAATATAATTAGCATACTTTTGTAAAGCGCTGAATCTTTGAACGATCAAGAATATTTTTGCCTGGTTCTTGATTATCAATGTATAAAGTAACTTTAATGTTCAGAACATCTGTTGTTGTTTTCCTATTTACTAGTTATTGAACATCAAATATCCATTAAGTTAAAAACTATTTGAACGTACAACATAATGTTCTGAAAATAACTAATGTTGTTCCAATAGTCTATAATTTTTAATATTTTTAAGTCAATCTTATCATAATACAGATGTTCTAATAATGTAAACTCGATGTACAGTATAATGCAAAACAATAGTCATCATTTGCCATATATACAATTCAAAAAATGGGTAATCATCCATATATTACACCCATAAAAAACAAAAACATAATTATCCAAATTTTACAACCCATACTAAGGGACTAATTTGCCATGGAATATGTCCACAGCAAATTTAACTAGACAGTCTTCTATCACATTGTCACACAAATATTCCATCGGGGTGTTGGACAGCAAATGTTCGAGGAACATGATGGCATACGCTCCACATGCAGTACCAGTCAAATTCCTTGGAAGGCCTTGGATACGCTCGTACGGCCACATTTCCATCGATTGGATTTCAGGAGGGAGGTGGTTGAATTTCCCCGACTGCCGGATGTATATTGGGAACAGGTACATTATTGGCCCCATTATTGAATCAAAGCGATCTTCATTGTACAACCCAATGTTGCAGTCGTAGACAGCGATCCTTGCCTCCTCTAAATAAAAGACGCATGTAACATAATGCGTGCTTTCAATGTTATACACGGCAAAGAGTCTTTTCACACCATCCCACTTCCTTCCACCCGGATATGGAGACTTACCTCTGGCATAATCAAGGAATGTATCCTCAAACTTATATTCTGCTAGGTACTTGTCAAGGCCGACATCAAACCCCTTTGCTTCCGCTTCAGCCGCATCGTATCGTACGCACAAGTTGGTCAGGAATGAAAGATCGAGGATAAGATCAGAGCTATCATAATGCCGGGGGTAAGCCTTATGCCTCACACGATCAAGGCCAAGTACTCATCCATAAACTGCATAATAAAATAAATTAGAAGTTGTGGATAAAACTATGCCCGACACATACTATTTTATGTTTGGACCAGCCAGTCGAATGTTCAACGAACAAAGGACCAGCAGGTTCTGAACGGATAAACAAATGTTCGTTCTTCGATAAAAACCAAACACTAACACAACAATAGAAGTAAAGAGATGTACTTACACTATCCCACATCCACTCTTTCACGTCCAGGAAGTCCAGAAAATCCAAGTAATTAAACTCGTGACACAGGAAGGCAGTCTTTTGTTCCTTCTTCTCCTCCAAGAAAGCGTCAAATGCAGCTTTCTGGTGAATGCTGAGTGCCTTGTACAGTGTCACTGGCAATCTCTCTTGGAGCCTGACTTGATCTCTCTCTCTAAATTTCCAAAAAAAAAATGTTTGAAAAAATCTCTAGATTTAATAGAAGAACGTCCCTTTTATGTTCATCGATTCTAATTGGATGTTTTACTAACCTTGCCATTCTGGCAGCAGTCATTTTCTTCTTTTGTTTGTTCTTCTTTGCCTGGAGTATCCTGGACAACAAAATATGCCTCTTTGGTTGCTGCTGCTGCTTCTCCTTCTTTGACGACGACGCTACTAAATTAGCAAGGGACAGCTGGATCGCATCAAGCTTCTGATCCAGTCCCTGTCGCCATTGAAGGCAGTCGTGACACTTGCAACTGCAGACACTAGGCTGCACATTCTCATGTTCTCTCCTCCTAGAGCTTTCTCCAACTTCGAACAAACCCTTGCCACTAAAAAGACCACCAGTAAAACGACCAGCCCTACCACCAATCTCATCACCAACTTGTGTTTCACATCTACCAACACCTCTACTAACAGATTCTTCACCAACCTTTCTTTCATCAATTACCTCTCTTTGATGGGTCCTGGGGCAATTCCTAAAAACTGTCACTCGATCACCACCAACGATTGAGCTAGCCCCCTCCAACATCACAACAAGCTGATCAATTACCTCATCGCCCCCATCAACAAACGGCTCAATATTCTGAAAGATATCATCTTCCCTCTCTGCATCGATAGGGTCAATGAAAGGGTGCACCACCTACATACCATAAATATTTGTTAAGAATACAATGTATAAGAGAAATAAACCTTAACATCACAAAGAGTGTTTAGAACATTATTATTACTGTTCGACATTTAACACCAGTAAAAATGAAACATCATATCTGTCGTGATCGAACATCTGAAAAGACGTTCTTAACATTAACAGAAATGATTATAACGACATTGTAGATGTTCCAACATTTAGAAAATTGTAGGTACTTACAGGCTTTGCAGCATTCTCAAACAGCCTTCGAGAGTCTCTTTCATTCTTTCAGTGATCCACCTGTGCATCCTTGGCATGGTCCTCTCCTTGGGAAAATCCCTGGGACGAAGCGCAGGTATTGCTTCAAATACTCAACCCACAAATGCCCAAGGAAACCCATAAAGATTGTAGTTTGGCCCGTCCTTAGCCTTGCTAGCTGCACGATCAGCCATGGGCTTCGTCAGGTACTCAATGGTCAGCTCAAAGCTCTTCCGCCCCCAAGGATACTTGGCAAATTCATTTGGAGGATATGCAAGGCAGACCAGTAATTCCTCAATACCAGCTTTTTTGTCCTTAGCGCACAATATTGAGTGAACAAACCATGCCATGGCAAGCCCAAACTTGTACCGTTCAGGAACTTCCTCATTTTCTATCAAACTCAGCAACCGGGGAGCAGTAACTGCCCTTGCTTTCCCATCCTCCCATGCCGTTGAAATATACTCCGACATCTCTCTGCCCCTCTCTTTCATTGCAGCCTCCTATTGGACACTTGGATAGGCTTGGCATCTCAGCTTTGTCATCAAAGCAAACTCTTGGAGGCCAAAACGAACCGGCACTCCATTGAAATTGAACCAAGCTTCTTTTTCTTTATTGCACAAAACTCTTCTTAGCAGAATATTGTGCACCAACCTGGTTGGAAACGATGGCTCATCCGGCAAGTCCAAGAAATGGCCAAAGATACTGTTTTTGAACTTGTCATACAAACCACTTGTACGCAGCACAATTCTGAACTCACGCATTCGTCCAATAAGCGACGAGCGGACAGTTATCTTGGATTGAAAATGCTCATGATCATCCAAGTAAGTCTTCAGCACCATTGGTGGAATGACACTGGTAACGTACTCAGGCTGCACAATGTTTTGAAATTTGTTAGTTTAAGGAATCACCACGGTACTAAGAACATAATATCAGATGCATGAAACATCCCTTGAGATGTTCCAAGGAACTACAAGAAAATACTTTGAACATAGTTAAGGTTGATCTGATCATGCACGCGAGTGTTATCAAATCACATAAAAAAATATTGAACATTCTACTGTAAAGTGAAGAACAACTTTATGTATATTCTAGACAACAACTATAACTCTCTAGGTGGCTCTGCAGAATCAGCTCCCACGTCTCCTTCGCATCTCTCACCCTCTTCTTCTTCCCTACCATTCCTACCTCCTTCACCAGCTTGAACATCTACAACCGCTATAACTTCTTGTACATCATCAACATTTGCAACTCCTTCAAATTCTCCTGCAAGATTATTTACCAGCCTTCCCACCTCCTCTTCTTCTGCCATATTTAAAAGGCTCTCTTTTTTGTTTCCATCTTCATCCCAGTCATCATCACCAAACAGCGCTTCTATTTCTTCTGATAGATTACCATCGTCCGGCACCCTCACAGCTTCTTGTGGCCCTACATTTACATCATAGTTTAGGGACCCCTCCTCTTCGTCCTCCAATATAATTCTCCTCTTCCAAGGAAGCTGTTTACTAGGAGGAATAGTCTCCTTCCTCTTAATTCCCCGCGTATAAGCCATTGTAGCTGCAAATCACAAGTATATTCATCAATTAAAGATGTGCAAACATGCAATATGGGTGTGTTAAACATAATATACATATGTTTTATCAAACCCTAATTTCAGTAGAGTCATCATCCTCTCGCACGGTCGGAGCACAGTCTCAAATGTTCCAGGACTTTAAACATGCACGCACAAACATATACATGCAACATCTTGACTATATGTACAACATTTTTTTCAACCTTTAGCATATTTATTTTATAAAACCCTAATTTATTTTAACAAAAATCATCTAAAATGCATCACCAACTTCAAACATCGTATCAGACGTTTAGAACACTATCTCACGATGTTTCACTCTTCGAAAGAGTATGCTCTTAACATGGTAATATAACATAAACATGCAAAAACTTCACTATTTGTACAAGAACATAGCACTATTTGACGAAAAAATCAACAAAAACAAAGATTTTCACAAGAACTTTCTTCCAGTACTGTAAAAAGGCGTAAAAATCATAGTTTTTTTAAAATAGCAAAATAGCAAAAGAAAAACCCCGATTCACTTGAAAAACATCAATATTGTTCAAAATTTACCTTTAGATGTTCCCGGAGAAATGTATATGGTCGGCGACGATGATGTTTAGAAAACTGCGTAGAATACTGTAGAAAAGACGAACTTGAGAACTGTGAAGTGTGTATGAGAAGATTTTTGGGGTTCGATGTTTTAAATCATTGCACTCTGTCCGTTCGGTTCATTTTCCCACCTTTGATTAAAAGTTTTTTGGGATTGCTAATTCAGTCCAAAAAGGTTTTAATCAATCCCCGCAAGTTTTGTTGTTTCTAATCTGGCCCATGGTTTAATGTCAAACGCGCGCGTTATTCAACGCTCCACGCGCGTCCCCTTTTATTAATTAAAGACTTGAGAGGGTCTTTTGGCCCATTCTTCTCTCGTTACAGAAGGTGTTCCAATTGTATTGTAGAAGATTCTTCACCAGAACTTCACCACAACTTTTCCAGGATTGAGAGAAGAAAAAGGAGTTCATTTTTTTAAGTTTTTGATGACGGAAGGAGAAGCATTAGTTCTCCAGAAGAGAACGCTCCTTTTTAACTTTAGTAAGTGACACAGCTGTTCAGGACTCTTCCTAACAGTTGTGTCTATTCCTTCTTATTTTAATAAATATAACAAATATATATTTATTATTTACTTAGATATGGATCCGGGTTGACCCACATGGGTGACCCGAATCCAATTTTCAACATCTCACACTCACACATGGTGGGTCAACTCTCATTCCCATTCTGTAACATCCATACATAACCACTAGACCGTGTGACCAGTGCATACTTCGAGAGCTTAGTTGTTATACATCTGTTAGGAGTATATAACATCTCGATTAACGGAACCTTGGAGTCGATTGATGCAAGTACCTAGATCATTTATCACATTTACATCTCTAACTATCTCTTTGTATTAATTTGAGTTCATCATTATGTTATTATGTTCTTGTTCCAAAGACAAACATAATGGGTCGACCAATGAACACAATTAATGTGATAGTACTCATTAATGATCTTTCTCATCTCATGAATCTCTTAATCTCAATTTGACTTGTTTTTCTGGAAATGTCCCGCCAGACCGAATTAGCCATGATCTCTTCGCAACGGTCTAATATAGCAAACACCAAATTGAATTTCGAGAAACTAATCAAAGTCATGAGGGTGCAAAAGAAAGAAAATTACATATAATTTTCAGGGCTTCACACGATAGGCAAGTAGAGATTAAACTTGTATCGCCCATAGGTCACTTTATGCATACGTGGTATGAATCACGTATCACAGTATTAACTCCTTTTCCATGGAGCGTATGTCTTTCACAAATTAAATACTGTGCAGATGATAGCCAGACAACCAATGTCTAATTTTCAGTTCACAAATCTACTCATACATTTTATCCTTTAGAACTCACATCTGGCATTAAGACAGACTGTCAAATTTAATCATAAATGATTAATCATAAAAAAACAAACGATATTCTTATTATAAACTTCAACTTCAAGCTCTCTATTATTATCACTTCAGATAACAATAAGTTTATAATTGTCTCATCCCTATTAGTCACCTAGACAATAGAGGCGGTTGCCTGTGTGAATAGGCCAACCTTTTTGTCTATCCGACATACTTCAAATTTATGTACTAAACATAAAAACATTCTATGTATATGAACCAACAACAAATAATTTAGGCTTCAACTACATTAACTTCAAATAATGCAGTTTTAGGGTGGACATGTTTGGGAAAATTTAAATATAAATACATCAACATCTACGCAAACTCAATGCCTTCACATATCACTCATAAGCACCAAATTTTATGTGTTGCATTATCGGATCTACTATTATATAATGCGTAGAGATGTATTTCATGTTCACCTTTCTATGTACAACTATGTCTCTAACGAAATTATACTTAATATCAATATGTGTTGTCTTCCAATGATAGTTGGGATCTTTTTGTGTAAGCTATTAGTACTTGACTATCACACTTGATTGTCACTAATTCAATAGCACTATCAAACACACCCAAATTTATCATGAAGACATTTAAGCCAAACAGGTTATAGCACAGTTGCTGAAAGCGCTACAAATTCAGCTTCTATTGTAAAATAAGACTAATGATTGCTCTTGCTATTCATTCAACAATATGCACATCGCTATTATTTTGCAAAGAAGGACATACTCATATTTAGATTTTCCCTTGTCTAAATCTCCTTCTCAATCATCATAAGTATAGCCATTTAGTCCCAGATCCTTTCCTTGACAATACAAATCGACTGTGCCTTTGAGATACCTCAGTATCCTTTAACTGCTTTCCAGTATTTCGTTTCTAGTCAAATTAATATTTGCTAAATAGAAAAACAGATATCAAGCTTCATGAGACAAATCATATTCTTGGGGATTCACTAGGATAGATCCTCCCACTTGAAACTTCGCCTCTAGAAATAGGAGTATGAATGAGTTTTGGACTATTGCATATTAAATCGTTCAAGAAAATTTCTTAATATAAGATTTTTCTAAAAGAGACAACAATCCCTTGGAACGATCCCTTGAAATCTGAACTTAAGGATTCACCCATATTTTTCCTACATTAAGTCAATCGCGTATTTTGAGAACCCATTTGTTCTCAGTGGTGCTATGACCCATAAGTAGATCAACCAATTCCAACTCTTGGTTTGGTTTCACTAACTCCTTTTCATATTCCATTGCTTAAACTATTTATCCTTAGTAGGGTATTTAAGAGCTTCATTTATATCTCATAGCTCTTGTTCATCTTGTGGAATAACTATATATGCTTCCCCTTCGATCTCAAATCGGTGGTGGAGAATACATAGACGACTCATTCGTCAAGGTTGAGATCGATAAATTGATTTATCAATTGATAGTTACTCCCACTGGGACCAACAATATTAATTGGATTTTTTTTTTTGGACAACGTATCAGTGTTAACTGGAACATATCCATTATCACCAAAATATGATGCCGACTCGAATCCATTTAGCATTAATAGCGGAAACAATCTGGTCCACAGTTTCATACAGAGACGAGTCTTGGCCTATCTCACCCTACTTAGAAAAAAAAACATTCGTTAGGAATGTTATGTCATGTGATTCAAATTCAATTATGGTGCCACTGTTGTTTTGTTCTTCACTTATGAACATACAAACTTTGGACATAGAGTATCATAGAATGATACATGTCCTTCCCCTTGGAACTAGTTTTTCATGTGGAAAAAAAGTTTATGTATAAAAGCAGTACAAACTCAATAGTAGAAAATAATTGAATTTTCATGTATCCATAACTTATATGGAATATACTAACTGACTTAGAACAATTTCATAATTTGGATCACATATGTCATAGTGTCTCAAGAGCAATGGAATGTAATGTCACTTCAAGGAGATGTCACAGACATATCTAGAGTGTCAAGAGCCTCTTGCTCTATTTTAGGACATACTGAATTTATTGCCACTGTTAACACTTTTGTTAAGCTCGAGACAATATTTTCATAGCAGTTGGCATATTGATATAAACCAATATAAACTTATTGAGACAACTATGTACTTACTTAGCGCCTAAATTCATATACATACTAATCCCTGAAATAATCTAATTATATTTAAATTTATTTCACATTAGATTTGGAATCGAAAGTTCACTATGTTCCCAATCATCATCCAAATTCTAATATTCGATAAATCTAACACAATCAATTATTAAAGGAACACTCATCTTAAATTACTTTAATTGAAGACCAACTATATAAAAATTCTATAATAAATATAGAAATATTCAACAAGAATAATAGCATAAACCATAGAATCTAAAATTCATACAAGTACACTTGTAAAAATCTAATACCACGTAGACAATCACACAAATCAAATATATATATTCGGACATTATTTTCATGTAACAAATACAAGAAATTTGATTCACCAAAAGTATATATTTATATCAATGTATATACGTGTCTATATACGCACATGTATATTTAGGTGAAGAACAAGTTTTTATTTTCAAAAAAACTTCAGATAATAAACACTTAAACATATTTCTTTTATAACATATACAAAGAAATTAATGTAATTAAAATGTGCCCAGGAAGCCACTTTCAGGATTATAACAACAATTCTAAAATTGAAGTTTTAAAGTGCCAGAAACACCATTTGTGTATGGCATACGTGGCGAGAAATAATTATGTTATTTCCAGTCCAACAAGCCACTGGCAACACAAAGCAACTACACAATTCATATATCACGTTGACATTCAATAACACAGATGGGAAGAACTTAGGAGTCATCAAAAATCTACATATACACGAACTTATATATATGTTTACCTTATATATGCACAGATGCATTAAAAATGACACCAAAAGTTTTGCCAAAAAAAACTTTAATATTGTTTTTTGTTTGAATAAACAATATTCAATTTGTATAAACATATTGTAGAGCGGAGTTTCGCCTATTCCAATAGGACAATACTACACTTTCAGTACTTTTCCCATAGAGAGTAAAACGTGACGAACTTCTACTTCACCTATGAACATATATATTTACATATCATAGGTGCAAGTATAGTTTGATGACAGCCTCCCAAAGGACACATATCCTTGTAAGTTCCTTCCTAAAAGACGTGTTGCTACTACTTTGTGTTTGAAAACTATCGAAAAAAATTTATAATATCTGAAGAATTGGCAATATTCAAATTCAAATGAGAGTTGGAATGAAAAAGTAGAATTCCCACATGACTTCTGATCACTTTTCCAAATAGCATTCAGAATTCATTTTTTCCAAAAAAAAGGTTAATTAGAATTCTATGCTTCAAGATTTCTCCCGTCAACCAAGTTTTCGGTTAAAGAAAGCAAAAAAAAGCTGCTCTTTTCATTAAGTTCTCAACCAGTTTGAGTCCAAAAAAAATATCTATCACCCAAAAACCAATCTATTTTCAAAAACATTGAGGAGAAGAGATCTGTGAATTAGTGTAGTTTGAAGAATCACTTTAAGTTCTTGTAACTTTCGTCTATATCATGGAGAATAGAAATCCTCATACACGAGAGACATAAAACGGGAAAGGTTGGGAGCCGCTAAGTAAAGAAATAAATTCTTGAATGTGACAATACCAGTATAGAAGGAAAAAGGTGAACTTTACTACTTCAAAAATCCTTCATGTCAGAATCTCATCTGACACAATTTATACCAAACAATAGTGTATGTTGAACACATAGTTATTTCCAAATAACAACTATGCCGCAGCATCCTCTCGACCCAACAAGTTTCACTAACAAAGACGAAAAATTTCAGAATTCTTTTCTCACAACGAAACTGATTATAATCTAAACCCCCGGGACTAGGAAACAAAATAACTCGGCGCTGATACCAATGAAGAATTATACAAAATCCAAGAACATACAATTGCCCAGGGTCTAACCGTATTTGTTTTACTAGTCAACAATACAACCACATGTAATTAACACACGAACTGTAAAGAAAAGTCCACAGTCTATGTCGTACCTTGTTACAGAAGGTGTTCCAATTGTATTGTAGAAGATTCTTCACCAAAACTTCACCACAACTTTTCCAGGATTGAGAGAAGAAGAAGGAGTTCATTTTTTTAAGTTTTTGATGACGGAAGGAGAAGCATTAGTTCTCCAGAAGAGAACGCTCCTTTTTAACTTTAGTAAGTGACACAGCTGTTCAGTACTCTTCCTAATAGTTGTGTCTTTTCCTTCTTATTTTAATAAATATAACAAATATATATTTATTATTTACTTAGATATGGATCCGGGTTGACCCAGATGACCCGAATCCAATTTCTTAACACTCAAGTATTTCATAATACATTTGTTTGCAAGAGATGGATCTATTGAATTTTCTTTCTTTTCAAGGAATTACTCTATATTCTATTTCGGAAAATATGAACTTTAATGTCTTAGCATTTCGAGCTGATGAAATTCCAATATGTTAGGGAAATATATTTGATCCCTCCGATCCTTTGTCGTGCAAGGTTTATAAAGATTTTTTATAGTGTCCTGGATCAGTACTCTGCATATGCCTTAACTATTTGAGTTGAATACTTAAATTATTTCTCATGACAGTAGAGTAAAATTCTGGGGAGCTTTCTATTTTTCTATAGTTGGGTTTGTCTCTCAACTCTCAAGTCAACCCATCGAACCATACCATTATGCCAGAATAAGTTATTAGCCTGATGCTTTTTTCAGAAAATGCGGAAAAAATAAAATCAGCTCATGTGGAAACCCTAGAATCAAATCGCACATACGGGACGGTAATTAGAGAAATATACTCTATTGCTCATCAATTATGCTTAAGTTGTCTAAGAGGGTTTATAATAACCTCAACTATTTCATTCGTCGACTTAAATTTAGAAATGAATATTCAAATTCTCTCACACAATAAGAAATGACATAATTATTTCTAACTGAATATACTAGTTGACTTCACGTCTGGACATGCTCCATCCATTTTTATTATTGCTCATGAATAAACGTTGGTAGTGGCTTTTTCTTTTGAGCTTTGTTATTATACTTAGACTAGATGTCTTTTACTCGTGACAAAATTAAAGAAACAAGTGAAGCATCAACCTAACATTAACTGCAAATTAGTTATTATATTCATCACGATGATGATGGTTTAATTTGGTTTCTTTTGTTACTACAAATAATAGGCGTTTCAACTATTAATAATGGTCAGACGTTGGACTTTTCTTTTTCCAAGTGTAGGTAAACCTTGTGTAATTTCATACTAAAAAAGGCTACAACTTAAATTTATATAAAGATATGAAAAAATTACTTGTGTTGTGTAAAATAATGGGAAATTTTGATCACTAGCCATTTTTGGACGCGCTCATTGGGGACTATCCACCGTTTTCCAATTCATTGAAGAATAGCCAAAAATTCGCACGCACACTTAAGCTCCATTAGCGTTGGAAAAACACCACAGACTAGTCCCATAACAAAATGTTGGGGCTTTGAACAAGTTTTGTTCACAGGCCCAGCATTTTGTTATGGGTTATGGGACTTTATATATAAAGCTTCAGTCCCATAACAAAATGCTGGGGCTTTGAACAAGTTTTGTTCACAGCCCCAACATTTTGTTATGGGACTGAAGCTTTATACAAAGTCCCATAACAAAATGCTGGGGCTTTGAACAAAACTTGTTCAATGCCCCAGTATTTTATACTGGGGTTAGTTTACTGAAGCTTCCCAGTATAAATACTGGGGCCTTGAACAAACTTGTTCAAAGCCCCAGTATTTATACTGGGATTTGTCCGGAGATGGCTATTTCTCAGCGAATTTATTTTTGACAGCTACAAATCAATTAACGCGCGCCAAACAGGTTCCTGCACGAAATTTTTACTAAAATAATGATATTCATTAATTAAAGTAGATCTGTGATATGATTAAAATAGTTTACAGATGAGAAACTAAGGGGATGTATAATCGTACAAAGAGTCAATAGATTGAAAAGTCATTTGGGAATTGTGTAAATAAGTAGTATAATTGACACAAAATAATATTGAAAGACAACTGATATAAGCGTGTAATAGAAGTAGTATGTATAGTGATACATGGAGGATGAAGATGGAATTGAACTCAGCTCAAATAGACGGTAGACATAGAAACTAGCTTGTTAAAAACAATTAGATCATTGGTGGTGGACTTATTCAGATTCTGGTATTGACAGTTACCAATTTACGTATCTTTCACTTTCTCTCTACCTTTCTTATCCTCTCAACCTAGCTCTGATACCACTTTGTAATATTCTTTTAATAGTAAAATGCTGAGTCGAATATAAAAAGGAATATTTTATTAATATCAAATTGCTGGATAAGAAAATATGACAATGGAGGATTACAATTATCTAGGTAATCCATCTGATTCGTTTCTTGAAGTAACATGCAAGAATAAAAATTGGACCAAGGAAAGTAGAGAGAGAAAGTGAAAGAGAGTGTAATGGGTAACTGTCAATACCAGAAGCTGAGTGAGTCCACCACAAATGAGTTGGTTGTATTTAATAAGCTAGGTTTTATCTCCACTGTCCATTTGAGCTCAGATCAGTTCCATCTTCATCCTCTAAATGTCACTGCGCATACTCCTCCTTTCACACGCTTATACCAGTTGTTTTGCAATATTGACTTATGCCAATTATCCTACTTGTCTCCTATACAAAATTCTAAATGCACTACTAAAAATCAGGGCTTTTCCGACCGCCCATATGGTCGGACAACGGTCGCCGGTCCAACCAAACAAGGCAGTCGGCTGCATAGTTGTCGCACACAGGTTTCCGACCGACGCAGTCAGAGCTCGGACCGAATTTCGGTCGGCCAACGGTCGCCTAATTTAATAGGTGGAAAAAAAATGATGAACTAGGCGACCGACGCGGTGGGAGATTGCAAATATCTGGGAAATTTTTTTGAGCTAGGCGACCGCGGCGGTGGGAGATTGTAAAAATCTGGGAATTTTTTTTTTTAGCTAGGCGACTGCAGCGGTGGGAAATTGCAATTTGTGGGTAAAAAAAATACCCTGATTTCGGACCGATGCGGTCGGAAATCTGGGTAAAACCTACAATAAAAAACTTGCAATTAGAGCTGCACCACTTGTAAAAAAAAGCACCCAGAAGAAGATTAGGCTTCTACAAGCCTTAATAATAGTCTAAACAAGGCTTATTGCCTTTAAATTGAAACTTTAACAATTTACATAACATCTCCAATCCGAATAGCGATCCAAACAAGTTAATATATGTCTAAAACAAGTCTAAAACATCAACAATCCATTATTACTACTATGTTGCCTCAGAACTAGACTCAGAACCCGACTCAGACGACGAGCTGTATACGTTTGCTCTTGCCTTTCTCCCGTCTTTTGCTCTTGCTCTTGCTCTTGGTCTTGGTCTTGCCCTTTCCCTTGCCCTTCTTTCCCTTGTCCGCACTACCACACATAATGTTCTGCATCATTTCCCACATGGCTCTCATATTTTCTTCATTGCGCAAACGTTCTTCTTCACTCTTTCTCTTAAGCTCTTCGATTTCATTGCGCAAAGAGACTTCCACCGAGGGATTAATTGAACTAGCAGGAGTGTAAGTGCCAAACAAACCTGGATTTAGACGTTCTGAGGCATACTGCGATCCAAGGCCGTAAGCACGTCCCTTCTTTACTCCGCCATTCACCTCCAACCATAGTGCGGTTTCCTCCTCTAGTGTCATTTGAGCTGGGTTACTGCTACCACACTCGGATGCCTGACACGCCATCCTTTCTTCATAGACCGCCATAGCCTTTTCCTGAAAAAAATTTAATAATAAGAATTAGATTTACAAATATTGACGGATTTAATAACTTTAAAAGATTGAATTTAATAACTTACATATAGCTCTTTAGCGCGGTCTTCGACCCACACTTCTTCTCCTTTTTTGTTTCTGTATATATACCTCTTCTTAAAGATTTCAGGCACACGAACTGGCCGCCCTTCTTTCTTTTCCTACAAAATTAAAAAGATGACAAGTTAGATAGAAAATTAATGCGAGTTACATAAAATAATACATACAATTAATTAATAAGTTACCAATAACATCCGCTGAGTCGCTGCGCTAACCGAACCCCCGGTGTGCAGCGATCCACCCTTTTCGGAGGCTCGCGCGGCTTTTCCTTGGGTGCTCCTCTTCTTAAATTCATCACTATCCCAATATTGTAGATATTTTACCCAAACGTGATCGTATATCCACTCAGGCTTCTTTCCTTTGGCCCGACAATCATACAGGTTACCTTTCACTCTATCTGCGCATTTTCCAAGGAAATTGCTTCGGGCAATGTTATCAAAGGCAAGATGCCATTTACACTTTGCCTGAAATAATTAAAAATATTATATTTTTAAAAAAGTGACACTTAACTAAATTATTAAAAAATAAAATATAGTTATTACCTGAAAATCGTCAAACATGCCCAGCTGTACTTGGAAGGGTACCCTACTGATCCACGCACAATACTAAATCTTTAATGGTGAGGGGCGGTCGTCAAAATATAATATCCGATATGAGTCGGGGTCGATTTCCCAAGGGAACTAGCTCGTCAAGTAAGAGAGTCGTAAATAGAAATTCAAATGTGGTTTAATATTGAGTCCTAGAAATGAGATTGTTTTTAAGAACGCTACAATTAACTACAAGGCATACAATTAAGCAAGTAAATTAATGATATATTATGAGACTAGGGGTGCAACCAACTAATAGTGATTTCCAACCAACGGGTGTCTTTACTTCACTTTTCCAACACAAGTATAATTATGATCAAGTATTCCGATTGTGATCTCTAGAATCCTTCCGGCCTAGAAGAGATCTTGCACAACTCGCTCGTCAAAGCCTTAGTTACATACTCAAAGTGCTACTCAAAGACCCGAGGAAAGGAGACCTCTTCTCAGCGTAACCCCTTTTAGATGAGTTAGTCTATATGAATAGCCTATCAACTCAAATCCTCGCCAACTCCACTATTATACACTAGTTAATCTCTTCCTAGTCTTCAACTAGCACTGTAGACAAGAAATCCCAAATATCATGGATTTTGTAATTTTCATGTTATTGTAATGGGGAGTTGGATAATTGTTACTTGTGTTATGGTTAGTGAAATAGAACAACACCCATTAATTTTCTATCACAATAGCATAATTACACCCCTAGTTATGAATTTAGCTACTCATAACTAGGGTTTGAATCAAAGCAATCAACATGTAATGAAATGATGAATTCAAATCAAACATAGACTTTGGATTGATGAATTAATATTCAAAGATACAAGTTTAGAAGCTTACAAAATGATGTTAAGTCTCCAACTTGGCTCACAAAATCGCCCAAAACCTTTAGAGTATAAGTATATAATTGGATAATGTTAAAACCCTAGCTTTTGATATTTATACAAGTTCAGGATCCCGTGTTTTAGGCGAGCGCCCCAATTCTAGGCGGAGCGCCTAGAAATTGTACACAATTGATCAGTGGCAAGGCTCAGGCGGAGCGCCCACTTTCCAGGCGGAGCGCCTGGACAATGTTGGTCTTGGGTGGAGCGCCTAGCTTCAGGCAGGGCGCCTGGATATTGCTTGTCTTGGGCGGAGCGCCCTAATTCTAGGCGGAGCGCCCCAATTCTAGGCGGAGCGCCTAGGATGACAGTGGTGAGGCTCAGGCGGAGCGCCTGGACACTGCTTCCTCTGTGTGGAGCGCCTAATCCTCAGGCGGGGCGTCTCAAGCTGTGGCAAGATGCTTGGCTTTTTGAATCCAATTCTTGCTCATTTAGCTTCACTTTTTCAATTGATGTTCATACCATCTGGTATAACATGAAAATGAGCAATTCACGACATTAATAACACCAAACGTTGCTTTTGGATTCAAAAACGAAAACTTAGAATAGTCTTTAAGTTGGTAAAATACCAACTTATCAACTCCCCCAAATTTAAGTGTTTTCTTGTCCTTAAGCAACTCAAAATCAAGCATGTCGAAACACTCTTTCACATTTAAGCTCAAAGTCAAGTCATGTTCCACCATCCGAACTTCATAAACAATATTTTTGTATTAATGAATTAGTTGGTACTAACTAGTCACACATACTAATATGAACACTTGACAAGCATCTATGCACTTTGCTCGGACTATGGCAAAAAGGAAACCCATGAACCTTTAGAGCTATCTCACAGTTATCGGCTTGCTCCTATTGTTCATGAGCCTTAATTTGCATTCAAACTCCTTGCTCGAAAGTTACTTGCTTCCTCACGAAAAAGAATGGAGTCTTTCACTCACAAAATATTTTAACACCAAATTTAGACTCCAAGAATTTGAACTCTCACAAAGAAATGCTCGTGTGTGCTTCTCAAAGATTCAACAACTTGCTCTTCTTGTACTTCTCCACTAATGTAGGGCCACTTGACTAGAGATCAATTAGGACTTGCTATGGTTGTAATGTAGGCTTTTGGTTTAAGGTGTGGTATATTTGGCTAAATAGTGACTTATACCTCCATAGCGCTACATCATCTTACTTTATTTTGTGCAACTTTCCTTTTCTTTCCATTTAAGCTCGTTCTACCTTTTCTTTTGAAGACGGCACTAATTAATCCCTCCTTTATTCAACATTTTTCTCTCTTATATATATATATATATATATATATTTCCATTCTTTTTCTCTTTCTTTCGTTTCTCTTTTCTCTTTTCTTCTTTCTTTCTTTCATGTACTTCACTTTGACATTTACAATGGGATTCCTAGCTTTTACCATCTCCCCCAAACTTAGATTTTAGCCTAAGTTGCACGTTTTTCAATACATACATGGAGGTTAGGGCCAAAAAGAGGGTTGGTGCCTTAGCACACAAGAATTAGCTCGGGTTTCAATTTTAGTGACTGCCAAATGAAAGGTTAAGGCTCAGAGGGGCTAACTAGGATAAATACGTACGGGCAGGCCATTTAGGATAGTAGCGGTCCAAAGAAAGCCTAAAATCATATCTCAAGTCAAGTTTCACCTAGATTTCGTCTCAAAGTACATTAAGAGCAAGTTCCAAACTTTCAAGTCACACACACAAGCTTATTAATCAAGAGCTCACTACACACGCAAGTAATCTTTCAAGCTCGGAGTTTAAGCACACACTAAGAACACTCACTCACAAAGCATGTAATGGTTCAAGATTTTAAACCATTCCAACAACACAATTGAGCTAGCTAAAGAACCTCGTGGTCTACAACTCACGCCATGTCATTCAAAGTCCAAAACTACTTGTCAAGATTGCCATAAAAATAATGTAATAATAGGTAGTACCACATAATCCATTAATATTTTTCAAAAGGTTTTATATACAAACTTGGTTCAAAAAGAACCTCCGGAAAGAACCAAGCAAAGAACTACTAGCTAGACTAAAGAAGTAGATATATACAAGATGGTTCGAATTTGTACGTGGATATCATTGAGCATAAAATCTATCCAAAATACACATACAAATCTGAACCCCTCTCCCAACTAAAGACTCTAGCAGCGTCCCTACATGCTAAGTGAAAAAGTAAAGTACAAGGGGGGTAGAAATGGGACTCCCTAATAGTGCTCAAGCTAGGCCTTTGCCTTTGCCATCTGAAGGCGGCCGTCTGTGGGTCTCCTCAAGTGACAACTGGGTGGCCAACTGCAAGTCAGTGTCATCATCCTCTGGGATATCATCATCAGTGGAATCATCATCCTCATCATCATACCTCATGGGTCGTGTGGCCTCTAGATCCCTCCTGATCTCATCATCAACATCTGCACGGACAGTCTTCACCACCAGATGAGAAGCCTTGGAGCTAGACGGCCCAGGCAAAGCAGAAGATACTGGAGGTGGAGCCTTTGAAGGTTGGACAGCAGGAGCAGCAGTGTCAGGAGCAGAAGTGGTAGGAATACTGATACATGTGGGTGAAATAAGGCCCCTACTGATCTTCTCGTCCCATGAGATGAAGTGCTGAGTCATGCCTGTGACAGCTGTCTCCAGGCGGGCAACTGTCTGCTGGGTGGCCTCAAGTGCTGTTGTGTGGGCCCTAATAGCTGCAGTGTGGTCCCGCATAACCTGCATCAACTTAGCGAACTGCTCGGGTGTGGCAGCCGGCGGTGGAGGAGGTGGTGGTGCCTGAGGTAAGTTGGAGAGTAAGGTCTTGATCTCTTCCAACTTATCATCTAGGTCCAAAACTGCTCGGGGTAATGCCTCGGGCTCAGTACTCCTAGGAGGCTCGTCAGCTAGAGGAGAATCGGGGTCATGTGGAGAATCCGCCCTAGAGAAGGACGGCAGAGCAGGCACCGGAGGGGCAGCTGAATCTGAGGAAGCTGGAGGGTCATCCTTGAATGCATACCAGTTGAATGGATGCCTCGGGGGTGTGTAGTAGTCACCATGATGATGCTCAATTCCCTTGTACTCTAGATAAGCTGTCAATGTGTTAGGGAATGCAAGTTTTTTCTTCTCAGAAAGAGCTACTTCAACCATTTCCTTTGCCATTTCCCCACCCAAGTTGATTTTTATCCCCCTCATAAGACATCCTATCATCACTGCCTGAAGCATAGTAATCTTGTTATCTTGACTGGTGGGGCGTATCCTAGAGATAAGGATATAATGCCACCCTTTGGCCTCAAAATTAAGATCACTCCGATGAATTTGCACGCCATTTTACTTCCACTTGGGATCCTTTTCTCTCCCAATTATAGGTACAAGCCATGCTCTCTTTTGTTTCTCAGTCATTTCACACTTCTTCATGAATCTCGTTGGCTTAATGTTGTCAAGCTCTAGAAACTCATTCAATGAACCGGCGTCCACATCCACATACTTACCCCGACAAAACACCTTTGTGTCACCTTCTTTGTTCGCCGCCAAGTTAGCATAAAACTCGACCACTAATTTTCCATTGGCGTCAACAAGTGGTTTGCCCAACACTTCCTCCCATTTGGCATGATTTTAGAATCTTTGGTAAATTCGGGGTTTTTCTTGTCCACATCTTTCAAGCGTATCACCCGTTCTAGGTTGACAGTTCTATACTGGATGTTATCCACGTGGAGTTTATAAGCCCTCGTTCTTTTAAACAAATTCCTCCACCTCTCGTTGCCGTCGGACTCATCATCGGATGGTACTTGGGATGGTACTAGTTCATCTCCCCCCTCCCTTTGAGCTTGTGAGGAAGAAGCATCTTGCTTCTTCTTTGTTCTTATCTCGTCCCTTGTTAGCCGTTGTAACTTGGCTGAGGGTACATCATCTCTCGAATCTACATTGGAGTGCAAGACATAACGGAAACTATTAAAAACAACATCATAACACATCGGAGCAGGGGCCAGTCGGAGCGCCTAAGGGTCAGGCGGTCCGCCTGGAGAGGGACACTGAAGTGGGCAGCCTGGGCAGTGGGGCGGAGTGCCCTGGAAACAGGCGGAGCGCCTAAGGTGTAATGAATCCAGGCGCAGCGCCTAAGGTGCAAGGCGGAGCGCCTGGCCAAATTCAAGCATAACAGAGGCACACTCAATTTTTTTCTAAAGCACACACACAACCTCATAGGACGCTCACAAAATCTCCAGCTTATCAAGACATCATCAAGAAAGCACACTTTAATCAACTAGTATTCTAATTTCATGGCTTTCATTATGCACACTTGAAGAATCTCTAAGCATTTTCAACACTAGCCATAGCAAAGTTAATTCATTCAACAAGCATACTACAATTTTCAATTGTTTAACTAGCAACCGACATCATGAAATTCATTATGCGCACTCTTGACGGCTTTTCAAGCAATCTTCAAACCATCATCTTACTTTCAAAATTCTAAGCATGTTCAAACATTCAAAACAACTCTTTCCAATTTCTCTTATCATTTCAAGCACTAGTCATGGCAAATTCAAGAGAAGGAATCAAAGTTGGGTAAGCAAATCGCTTTTAGAGTTTGACAAACAAAGTACTAGCAACTTCACTCATTTGTTCTTTGAGTTTTCGCTTTTCCCCCAACTAATGGGTTTTTGCACATTTCAATATTCAAGACCTCCCCATAGATTTCTTACATTCTAACACACCCCAAGCAACTAATATTATCATATTCAATCCATAGTTGCAAGATTTTAACCAATACAAACCAAAACAAGAATTTTCAATTCTAGAATTTCAAGGTAGCTCACCAATTCAAGTTCAATCAATCACACACTCTCCAAACTTGGTTTACTGTATCATGAACAATATAGACACGACTCAAGCACCCCAAATTCATAGGAAAATTATCAAGGGTTCAAGTTCATCCAAATTCCTAATTTTTATTTCATGAACCCTAACTTTTTCCATTTACCAACATCAATATATAGCATTTGAGCACAAGTAACACTAAAGTAATCTACTTTTAACTACTCCTAATCCTAAAACATGTTATTACAAAGTTGAAGAAGATTAAAGCACAAATAAAAAAAATTTCAACACATACCCAAAATTAAAGTGAGTTGATGATGAAAAGTGATTGTGGATTGATTTGTGTGTGATGTGGATGACTGAGAATGATTTTTTATGGAATGGGGATTTTTTTTTTTTCCAAGAGTCAACTAGGCATTGCACCTAGTGACCATTTTTATTAATAAACAAAAATAAATACAATGTCTTACAATATGTGCACCAAACAAGTGCACTACAAAAAGAACGCCTAAGTAGTGGTAAGATAGCATCATATCCAAACGTCGCATCCACTTCATTGGGTTGAGCATTATAAAATGCTAATACCACCAATCGAAATGAATTAAACGCCTTGATATAATACTTTACAAAGTTTACCTTACTACTTACGTGTAATAATAATCTAATGTAATAGCTAATTAATGAGCTACTAATATAAACATAAAACCAATGTAATAACTCGTTTCCGTGAAGATCCAAGCACATTTTCAATCCACGAAAACACCCCGTGCAACGAACAAATGAAGGCAGAAAATTAGCCTTGCGCCGTAGAGGGCGCGCCGCAGGCTCCACCGCGCCAGCATTTTCTTCCGTGATGCGGTCGTATCCGCGGCGCAGGCTGAAAGCGCGCATGAAATCCAACGTTCTGCCAAGGTCTGCGCGTTGAGGCACGCGGCGCGGAGGCAAAAGCGGCTGGGAAATTTGCCTTAGTCGATTTTGATGCCTCCAAAGCGTGGAATGGCTCCAAATCCAAGTAGCAACTGATCCAAGTGTCAACAAGCTGAAATCAAGACTAACCAAAGCTTGTGAGTGCCAATAGCCTCTTGAAAACATCATCCAAGTGAGCACATTGTCCAAATCAAAGCCATGTAAAGATTCATTCCAAGCAACTTGAGATATAACAATGAAAGTACCTACAAAAAAGAACACAACGTTAGTAAAAAAGACCTCCATACTCTCCTCCCTAAGGATTCGTGCATGAAGGGTAGTTCCACCACCCGTGTGCCTAGCCATCATGATCCTTTCCATCTCTTAGCTCTAAGCTCTACACCATGATGCTTATCATAATTGACTATGAACCTGGCCTTAGAAGGCATTTCACCAAAGGAAGTATAGCAAACATTAGGCACATCATAAGCTAGATTGGCAAGACAATCAGCTAACTTGTTGCCTTCTCACAAAGTATGTTGAAACTGGAAGCTCCCTAACTGCTTTAACTTCAGAATATCCTCCACAATAGAGGCAATAGACCACATAGGTTGCCAGGCACCTTCAATCACCTGCTTGACAACAAGAGAGTCAGTTTCAATCACAACCTCCCCTAGGCCATTCTCCACACTATACTTCATGGCTTCTCTAATGGCCAAGGCCTCAGCATACATATTGTTGTGCTCCCCAATGAGTTTAGCACATGCATACAATACATCACCATCAACATTCCTCACACAAAATGCCATTGAGCTAGGGCCAGGATTCCCCCTAGAAGCACCATCAGTATTCACCTTTAGGACTCCCTTGCTTGGCACTTTCCATCCCACCTTAATGTACCTGAATGTTGGCATATAAGCCTCTAGAGCATTGACCACATCAGGCCACGACTGTCTGACTATAGGAACAAAAGGGAACCTCAGCTTTACAAAGTAAAAAAGATTGCTAGTAACTTCATAGAGCAGCCTAGAGTATGAAGCTGTTTTATCATGCTTCAAAGCATTCCTTCTCTTCCAAAGTGACCACACAATAAATGAAGGCACAGTATGAAAAACATCCTTAATCCATGGTTTAGGCCACTGCCTCCACCATTTAAAACAAACCTGATGAAGATTGCATCCATCCACTTGAACACCTGCAGCTTGAGCAAAGTATTTCCACACACTGTTGGCTACCTGACTTGTTCTGAAGAGATGCTCTCTAGTCTCAATGTTCGGAGATGCGCAGCACCAACACCTGGATGGGAACTGATATCCCATTCTCTTCAATTCATCATCTATTGGAAGCTTGAACTTCCACAACCTCCACATCATAAATGACACTTTGAGTGGCATCCCTTTCACCCACATAAACTTGGAGATAGGAACTTTGTGCTGCTTTACTCTCATGTAATTCCAGGCACTACTAACTGAAAATTTTCCATTTGATGTCAAGCCCCACCAGGCCTTATCCCTTCTCTGATCAGTCCCAAGCAAGTGCACATTCTCAAGGATGTGTTCAACAATGTCTTCAGGCAAAAGAAGCTGCAAAAGCTCCACATTCCATGCTCCCTCATCAATCACCTCTCTCACATTGTTGTACCAAAGGTCACAGTTAAAAGTATAGGGTACAATGAAGTATAATGGACCAAGGCCTGACCAATTGTCATACCAGAGATGAGCTGATCCTTCCCTAATCTGCCAATGTATCTCGTGATCAATAGCTTCCCTAGCTTGTATCATCTTCCTCCAGACATAAGAGCCTTGCTTGAAAGGCACAATTGCCTTATTCAGCTTCTTACAATACTTGTTGGACATGTATGTAACCCACAAGGAATCCCCCGTTCTAAAGTTCCACCACAGTTTGGCAAACAAAGCACTTGAGACATCAAACAAAGATCTAAATCCCATACCTCCTTCTTCATATGGCAGACAAAGATTCTTCCAGGAAGACCAATGTCTGTTCGATCCTTCTTGTGAGTTTCCCCAAAAGAACTTAGCAAAAAGCTTGTGTAACTGATTGAGCACACTATCCAAAGGATTGACTGTTGAAAGAAGGTGTATCGGCATACTTTGTAGAACATGCTTGATCCGGATGGCTCTTCCCCCAAAAAAAAGCATTTTAGCACTCCAACCATGAATCCTTGAAGTTACTTTACCCACCAAATCCTCATAGTAAATCTTTTTCCTCCTACCATAAAAGATAGGACACCCTAGATAAGTGAAAGGGAAGTCCTTCCTCTGAATACCAGTGATCCACTCTACCTTTTGTACGTCATCATCACCCACTGAATGATGCAGATAAATAGCACTCTTATCCTTGTTTATCTTCTGACCTGACACAGCTTCATATGCTTGTAAAACTCCAGTGATCAAGTGCAACGAGTCCTCATGAGCTGATGTAAAAAGAATAGTATCATCAGCATAAGCTAGATGATTGAGATGGGGACTCCACTTGGGCATTGCATAGGGTCTATAAAAGCCGTGAGTGTTGAGAGAGTTCAAGGTCCTAGAGAGAACCTCAGCAGTGAGAATGAACAAAGTAGGTGACAAAGGGTCACCTTGCTTTAAACCTCTGCCAGAGTGAAAAAATCCATAACTCTGACCATTAAACAAAACTGAATACCAGTTTGAGGAAACCAGCTGAAAGATGACATCAATGAACTCATGACAGAAACCCATCTTTCTCAGCACCATTGTCAAAAAAGGCCAGGACACTCTATCATAAGCTTTCATCATATCCAGTTTTATCACAACATTTGCCTCCTTACCTCTTTTATTGATATCATGTATGATTTCCTGGGCTAGGAGGACATTCTCTACTATGCTTCTCCCTTTCACAAAACCTGCCTGATTCTGTGAGATAAGAGTAGGCAGAACATCAACCAATCTATTATGTACCACTCTGGAGAGGACCTTGTTAATGAAATTGCTCAAGCTAATAGGCCTGAGATAAAAAAATGTCGCAACTAAAGACTTTTTGGGAATGAGAACCAAATTAGTGTGAGTCACATATCTGGGAATGTGTCTTCCACTAAATAATGCCTGCACCACCCTGACAACATCTTGCTTGATGATATCCCAAGCAACATGAAAGAACTTGCCCGTATAGCCATCAGGGCCACTAGCACTGTCACCACTAAGCCCAAGCACAGCCTGTTTGACCTCCTCCTCCCACGGCACCTTAGTGAATGCCTCATTCTGTTCATCATTGATCATAGCAGGAACATTTATCAACAAGTCATAGTTGTTAGATACCTCCTCAGTAGTAAATTGTCTCTGAAAGAACCACAATGCCTCATTAGCCATTGCATCTTGAGAGTTAATCCAATTGCCATCCCTGTTTTGAATTCTGCTCACATGTAGCTTCTTTCTTCTTCCATTGACATGAAAGTGAAAGAATTTAGAGTTCACATCACCTTCCTTGAACCATTGCATGCCAGCCTTTTGCTTCCAAAATTCAGCTTCTATAGCAAGGTATCTCTTCAGCTCAGCTTCAGCTTTCTTCAATGCTTCTCTATTCTCAGGCGTTGGAGCCAATTCTAGCTGGTACTCATGTGCCAAAATAATGTCCTCCATGGTAGATACCTGCTGAAAAATATTACCATACGTTGCTTTGCTCCAAGCAGTCAACTTCTTCTTCAATGTTTTCAGTTTTGTATTCAAAGAGTAGAATGGATCTCCTGCAGCTTCAACTTCCCAATGCTCTCTCACTAAATCAAGAAAAGTGTCGTGTGTGGTCCAAAAGTTGAGAAATTTAAAGGGCTTGATTGTAGGAGTATCATCCTGTGAAAAGTTGATCAACAAAGGGGAATGGTCTGAACCCACTCTAGCAAGATGATCAATTTCAATCTTGGTCCACATATCAACCAATTGCTGATTGCCCAAGCACCTGTCAAGTCTCTTCAAAATGAAATCTTCCTCAGTCCTACCATTCCACCAAGTGAAGATGCTCCCAGAATTAAATCCAAGGTCCATAAGCTGACAATTGGCAAGAGTAGAAGCAAATTCTTCATATTCAGGAATGAAGACTGGCAAACCCCCATACTTTTCATTCTCAGACAAAATGACATTGAAGTCTCCAGCAACCAGTCAAGGCCGCACATTATCACTAGCAAAGTACTGCATTGCCTCCCAAAGAAAGAACCTATCACCAGCATTTGTTTTGGCATATACAAATGTGATGACAATTTCTTCATCAAAGTGTTGGTTATTGAAGGAAAGTGTAAGCTGCTGCTCATCATTCATCACTTCTTCCACTTCAAAATCAGCATTAACAAACACCCAAACCTTCCCATTGACATTATGAAAGCATTGTTCCATCCCAAGTCTCAGTTTATAGCTATTAATGGTACTAATATCCTGGAATGGTTCCATCAATCCTATAACTTGAAAGTGCTTCCTTTGATGTAAAGTGATGAGCCTGTCAAAGGCTTCTTGAGTATTTACTGACCTTATGTTCCAGATGAAGAGTTTATCCATCTAATTCTGCATGGTAGAGGTTGATCTCAAAGCCTTGATTTTGTCAGGATCCTGACTATAATTCTTCTTGTTCCTCTTTTGTACCTGCATGGAATGGGGATTGATTTTCGGCCAAAGGGTATTTTTTCTTGTTAAAATTTTGAAAGAGTACAAAATGGGAAAATTTTTGGGTATTAAACCCCTAAAATCGACGGGTCAGCAGCCTAGTGGCCGGGCGGATCGCCTGCTGGGCCGGGCGGACCGCCTAGCCTTATTCTCCCTTTCTTTGTTCAGTTTTCGCTTTTAAACTTACCTGGGCGGTCCTCCTCACAAATTAGGAGGTCCGCCAAGCCTTGTACAAAGCTATTCTTAGCCTTTTTCCTCACTTTCCACTCTCGAGCACCTGCACAAGTAACAACTAATTACACTAAAAACATGGGTTGCCTCCCAAGAAGCGCCTAATTTAATGTCGCGGCACGACGGTTTTGGCTTTTTCTCCTCAAGGTTCATCAAGGTAGATGCACGCCACTTCACCAACCTCGGCGTCGCATCCCAAATAGTTTTTCACCCGATGCCCATTGACTCGGAAGGTTCTTCCTCCTTCTTTCAATTGTAAATCAACCGAGCCATAAGGTGTAACATCTACCACCTTAAATGGACCTTTCCACTTGGATTTGAGCTTCTCGGGAAACAATTTCAATCGGGTGTCAAACAATAACACTAAATCTCCTTTTTTGAATGTCCGGTTCCAAATCCTTGAATCATGAAGCTTGTTCATTTTTTCTTTGTAAATCAATGCATTTTCATAGGCTAAGAACCGGAATTCATCAAGTTCATGCAAGTTCGACACCCTTGCACTTGTGGCATCGCTCCAATCCATATTCAATCTCTTCAATGCCCACAAGGCTTTGTGCTCAAGCTCAACCGGCAAGTGGCAAGCTTTACCGAATACCAAGTTAAATGGGGACATCCCAATTGGAGTCTTGTAGGCGGTTCGGTAAGCCCATAAAGCCTCATCAAGTTTCCTAGCTCAATCGGTTCTAGTTGCATTAACCGTTTTGGCTAGAATATTTTTCACTTCTCGGTTTGAGACCTCAACTTGACCACTTGTTTGAGGGTGGTAGGGCGTTGCAACTTTATGTTTCACGCCGTATTTTTGGAGGAGGTTCGCAAAAGCTCGGTTGCAAAAATGGCTTCCGCCATCAGTAATTATTGCCCTCGGGGTCCCGAATCGTGAGAAAATATTCTTTTTCAAGAATCCCAACACGCTCTTGGCTTCATTATTGGGTGAGCGCAACTGCTTCCACCCATTTGGACACGTAATCAACCGCTATCAAGATGTATTTGTTGCCATAAGAACTCACGAACGGCCCCATAAAATCAATTCCCCACACATCAAACAATTCAACCTCAACAATGGGATTCATCGGCATCTCGTGCTTCCTTGATATTCCACCCATTCATTGGCATTGATCATAATTTTTCACCCAAGCGTGGGAATCCTTGTGCAAAGTTGGCCAAAAGGAACCACATTGTAATACCTTGGCCGCCGTCCTCACTCCACCATGATGTCCTCCGTAAGGAGAAGAATGACACCCTTCCATAATAGCTTCTTATTCGGACTCGGCCACACATCTCCGAATGATTCCATCAACGCACACCCTAAAGAGATAGGGTTCATCCCAATAATAAAACCTTGCATCCTTAGCTAGTTTCTTCTTTTGATAGAACGTGAAGTCTTGGGGATAGACTCCCCCAACTATGAAATTAGCTAGGTCGCCATACCAAGGGATTGGTTCTCAAGACACGACCAAGATCCTTTTATCCGGAAATGCATCATTCACTTCCATCTCTCCTTTTGGCCTACCCTTCTCCTCCAAGCGGGACAAGTGGTCCGCCACTTGATTTTCGGTCCCTTTTCGGTCAATAACTTCAATATCAAACTCTTGGAGGAGTAACACCCACCGGATGAGCCTTGCTTTGGAGTCTTTCTTCGCCATCAAGTACCGGATGGCGGAGTGATCGGTGTGCACAATTGTTTTCGACCCCACCAAATATGATTGGAATTTTTTCAAACGCGAACACGATAGTCAAGAGTTCCTTCTCCGTCACCGTGTTGTTCAATTGAGCTCCGTTCATTGTTTTGCTTGCATAGTAGATTGGATGAAACATCTTGTTCACCTGTTGACCTAGCACGGCCCCCAAAGCCACGTCACTAGCGTCACACATGAGTTCAAACGGAAGCTCCCAATTAGGACTCACAATTACCGGTACGGTTGTTAACCTCTTTTTCACTTCTTCAAAAGCTCCTAAGCACGCTTTGTCAAACACAAACTTGGCATCCTTCTCCAAAAGTTTGCACATAGGATTCACAACTTTGGAGAAGTCTTTGATAAAGCGGCGATAAAATCCTGCATGCCCCAAGAAACTTCGGACACCCTTCACGGTCATTGGAGGTGGAAGTTTAGAAATCACCTCAATCTTTGCTTGATCTACTTCGATGCCCTTCTTGGAGACTTTGTGTCCCAACACTATGCCTTCTTGAACTAAGAAATGGTATTTCTCCCAATTGAGCACAAGTCTTGTTTCTTCGTATCTCTCTAGCACCCTTTCCAAGTTGGATAAGCAATCATCGATTGAATCTCCAACTACCGAGAAATCATCCATGCAAAACCTCAAGAAAATTCTCCACCATGTCGTGGAAAAGAGCTAGCATGCACCTTTGGAATGTGGCGGGGGCATTACAAAGACCAAATGTTTGTGAAACGCAAAGGTGCCATAGGGGCAAGTGAAAGTGGTCTTGTCTTGATCCTCGGTCTCAATGGATATTTGGTTATAGCCGGAGTACCCATCCAAGAAACAATAGTAAGCACGACCCGCCAACCGATCAAGCATTTGATCAATGAATGGCAAAGGAAAATGATCCTTCCTTGTAGCGGTGTTGAGCTTTGGATAATCCATACATACTCTCCATCCAGTTACAGGTCTAGTTGCAATGGACTTACCTTTGTCATTTAGAATCACCGTCATACCCCCCTTCTTGGGCACACATTGCACGGGTGACACCCACTTGCTATCGGACAATGGAACTATCACACGCGCATCTAGCCATTTGATGATTTCTTTCTTCACTACCTCTTGCATAGGAGGATTCAACCTCCTTTGGTGTTCTACACTTGGCCGACACACTTCTTCAAGCAAGATCTTACAAGTGCATACCCCCCGGATCAATTCCCCTTATATCCGCCAAGGTCCACCCTATAGCTTTAATCCTCCTCTTCACCACTTCAGCAAGTTGAGATTCTTGAGTTTTGGTCAAGTGAGATGAGATGATTATGGGTAGAGTGGAGTTGGGACCAAGGAAAGTGTATCTCAAATGGGATGGTAAGATTTTCAAGTCAAGTTTCGGTGGTTCTTCGATGGATGGTTTTGTTGGTGGTGTTTCTCGGTTTTCAAGGTCTAGGGATAGCTTTTTAGGTACATAGGGTTTTGATCCAAAGCCTTCCAATGCCTTCACTACCTCCGCTACACTCTCTTCATTTTCCACATTTCCAAATTACCGCCGCCAACGTGTCTTCTTGACTAGCTAAGACACTCTCCTTTTCCACTAGAGCATCAACCACGACATCGATATAAGAACAAGTCGCATCATTATCCATTGGTTGTTTCAAGGCCTTGCAAATATGAAATACGACCTTCTCTCCATTGAACCTACAAGTAAGTTCACCTCTCTCCACGTCACAAAGAGCTCTTCCGGTTGCCAAGAATGGTCTCCCAAGAATGATAGGTACTTCAAAATCCACGGGGCAATCAAGAATAACAAAATCCGCCGGGAAGACGAATTTGTCTACCTTCACCAACACATTGTCAATAATTCCAATCAGACTTTTTATTGAGCGATCGGCCATTTGTAGGTTCACGGTTATTGGTCTAGGTGCCTTGGTGTCCAATGTCTTATACACCGCATATGGCATTAAGTTGATACTTGCACCTAGGTCACACAAAGTCTTCTTGAAGTGTCTTCCACCAATTGTGCATGGAATGGTAAAAGCCCCGGGATCTTCCATTTTTGGAGCTATGTGTGTTGACACAATTGCACTCACTTGATGAGTCACCTTTATTGTCTCGAAATCTCCATAAGTCTTCTTGGTCACCAAATATTTCATGAATTTAGCAATGTTGGGCATTTGTCCCAATGCATCAACCAATGGAATGTTGATGGGGGTACTTGCTATCTCCTCCCAAATCTTCTTTGCATGGGATACTTCTCTTTATTTGTTGCTCTTTTGAGGGAAAGGAAGTGGTATTTTAGGAATGGGGCTTGGGTTAGAAGGGCTTCCTTTGGGTTGCGGAGTGTTCTTTGGTTTGGCTATTTGGGTAGTGGTGTTTTGGGGGTAGGCTTTTTAGTGACTTCTTGAACATCATCATCATACTCTTGTACCAATACATCACCTTGACTCTCCATTCATCTTGCAACATCTCCTCTCTAATAGCTTCATTATCATTCCACTCGGCACCCACATGATCATCTTGCATTCTCAACTCCGCATCATTATTACTCATGGCTTTTGGATCTTCATATGTCTTGCCACTTCGAGTTTTGATCGCCATCACTTGGTCTTTACCGCCTCTTTTAGGATTCACTACCGTATCACTTGGTAATGCTCCTTGCGGTCTTTGATTGACTTGATGTGCGAGTTGACTCATTTGCGACTCAAGTTCTTTGATGGATGTGGAATGTGATGTCATAGTTTGCTTAATGTCTTTCATGTTTCCCGAGTAGCCTTGTTGATTTTGAAGCATTTGACTCATCATTTCTTTCAATTTGGTGGGAGCCTTTGTCTCTTGATCATTTTGCTTAAATGGAGGTCTTGGAGAATATTGTTGAGAAGAACCAGCTCCTCTCCCCTCTTGGTTGCTACTGCAATTACCTCTTCCTTGACTCGGCCTCCATTGCCCTTCTTGTTGGTAGGCTTGTTGATATGGTTGTTGGTAGGGTTGTTGATAAGGTCTTTGATAACCACCTTTGATCATACCCTCTTTGCCCTTGGTAGCTACCACATAATATACTTCCTCCCCATCTTGCACATGGTAGCATTGTTCCGGATAGTATCCCTCTTGCCCATGTTGGAGAAGGGTCATAGGAACACCTCCGGGAGTCACATAACCCATTGGGGCCACTTGATGGCCGGCATTTGTGGTGTGGATATTCTCCACCTTGTGCAACTTCTTTTCATTGGCTTCCCTATCGGCCTTTGAGTTCTTGTTTATGAGTTCCACCGATGTCAAGATTCTTGCCATTTTCTCATCTTGCGCTTCTAATCTTTCCATCATCTTTGGACTAATCCCAACTTCTCTTCCCGGATTTTTAGCTCTTGATTGCCATTCTTGAGACCTCTTGGTCACTTTGTCTAGGATATCTTTCACCTCTTCATACCTCTTGTCCATGGTGACACCATCACATAAAGTATCCAAGGCGGATTGGTTCATCTTGTTCAACCCTTGATAGAAGCTTTGCAACAACATGTTCCCATTGAAACCATGATTAGGACACCGGAGCAACCCATCTTGGAAAGCCTCGGTCAAAGAATCGGATGCCTCTTGCTCAAACATGTAGATCTTATCCCTCAATGCCGCTTGCTTCCCCTTTAGTGAAAACTTCCCTAGAAATTGTTTTACCAACTCTTGCCAAGTGAAAATGGAGTTTCTCGGCAACTTGTTCAACCAATATTTAGCTTTTCCGGTGAGAGAGTAAGGGAACACTCTCAACCTCAATGATTCTTCTGATACCCTTGTCGACTTGTAGAGATTACAAGTTTGCACAAAATTTCTCAAGTGATCATTTGCATATTCATTATTAGTACTACCAAAGCAACCATATTGTTCAAGACCTTGAAGAATTACATTTGGGATGCTAAAGCTATCATTGCCATGAATATGAGGAGGAACTATGGCACTTGCAAAACAATTCATATCAATTTCTTCCTCAATCTCCTCATCATCTTCATAGTCTCTCATCTCTTGTCGATAGTCCCGAGCACCTCTAGCATACTCTTGTTGATAGTCTCGAGCACCTCTAGCATACTCTTGATTACGGTAGACATTGCGAGCATTAACTCTATTGTCATTGCCCCCTCGGTTGACATTTGCTCTACCTCCACGGTTTACACCTCGACCCCCTTGGTTCACACCTCGGCCACCTCAGTTTGCATTGTTCCCACCTCGGTTAGCATTACCCGCAACATCTTCATTTTCTCCAAGATTTCCTTCTTCATTTGCTTGGACCCCCGCATTTGCTTGGCCAAAAGGGTTGTCATCATGAGGGTTCATATTATCCACTTGAGGATCATTAGATTCATCTTGTATTTCATCTTCGTCCACTTGTTCGACATGGAATGGATAGCCCTCTTGGTTGAGTTCTACATGGAACTCTTCATCATATTCTTCTTCATAACCTTGCGGATCCCCATGTTGTTGATTATAATAATGATTGTAATTGGGGTTCCGCAAGTGCCGATTCGGATTTCTCCTATAAGACATGTTCACCTAACACAAGGTAAAACCAAAAACAAAAGCAAAATGCTAGGACTTGCGAACTAAAAAACTTTGATTAACTAATGCAACTCAATATTTAAACCATAATTCCCCGGCAACGGCGCCAAAATTTGATCCACGCTTAATCCTACACCTTTAATGGTGAGGGGCGGTCGTCAAAATATAATACTCGATATGAGTCGGGGTCAATTTCCCAAGGGAACTAGCTCGTCAAGTAAGAGAGTCGCAAGTAGAAATTCAAATGTGGTTTAATATTGAGTCCTAGAAATGAGGTTGTTTTTAAGAATGCTACAATTAACTACAAGGCATATAATTAAGCAAGTGAATTGATGATATATTATGAGACTAGAGGTGCAACCAACTAATAGTGATTTCCAACCAACGGGTGTCTTTACTTCACTTTTCCAACACAAGTATAATTATGATCGAGTATTCCAATTGTGATCTCTAGAATCGTTCCGGCCTAGAAGAGATCTTGCGCAATTCGCTCGTCAAAGCCTTAGTTGCATACTCAAAGTGCTACTCAAAGACCCGAGGAAAGGAGACCTCTTCCGAGCGTAACTCCTTTTAGATGAATTAGTCTATATGAATAGCCTATCAACTCAAATCCTCGCCAACTCCACTATTCTACACTAGTTAATCTCTTCCGAGTCTTCAACTAGCACTGTAGACAAGAAATCCCAAATATTATGGATTTTGGAATTTTGATGTTATTGTAATGGGGAGTTGGATAATTGTTACTTGTGTTATGGTTAGTGAAATAGAACAAAACCCATTAATTTTCTATCACGATAGCATAATTACACCCCTAGTTATGAATTTAGCTACTTATAACTAGGGTTTGAATCAAAGCAATCAACATGTAATGAAATGATGAATTGAAATCAAACATAGACTTTAGATTGATATATTAATTAATATTCAAAGATACAAGTTTAGAAGCTTACAAAATAATGTTAAATCTCCAACTTGGCTCACAAAATCGCCCAAAACCTTTAGAGTATAAGTATATAATTGGATAATGTTAAAACCCTAGCTTTTGATATTTATACAAGTTCAGGATCCCGTGTTTTAGGCGGAGCGCCTAGAAAATGTACACAATTGATCAGTGGCAAGGCTCAGGCGGAGCGCCTGGACAATGTTGGTCTTGGGTGGAGCGCCTAGCTTCAGGCGGGGCGCCTGGATATTGCTTGTCTTGGGTGGAGCGCCCCAATTCTAGGCGGAGCGCCTAGGAAATGTGCACATTTGGATAGTGGTGAGGCTGAGGCGGAGCGCCTGGACACTGCTTCCTCTGGGTGGAGCGCCTAATCCTCAGGCGGGGCGCCCTAAGCTGTGGCAAGATGCTTGGCTTTTTGAATCCAATTCTTGCTCATTTAGCTTCACTTTTCAATTGATGTTCATACCATCTGTTATAACCTGAAAATGAGCAATTCACGACATTAATAACACCAAACGTTGCTTTTGGATTCAAAAACGAAAGCTTAGAATAGTCTTTAAATTGGTAAAATACCAACTTATCACCTACCCCAGGATGGCCATGGCTCAGTCCATCTAGATTTAATGCATTGGGTGACTATGGGAGTAGCCACGTTCGAGGGAGTAAAACTTGATAAAAATTTCTAGTGTTAATAAATATACTAAAAAATTAAACTTCACAGTATAATTAAATAGTTAAAAAATAACAAAAAATAATACTTACCCACGACTACCCTCAGGATAAATCCTCACCCTCCCGTCATCATCATATGATCCTGCAGGACCAATTTAATAAGGCGAGCTCGGATCATAATATGGTACAGTAGGTGGTACCGAAGCATCCACCGAGCTCGGATCAGAAGCTGGCACAGTAGATTCAGAAGGAGTAGATGATGAAGGGGATGGAGATGGACTGGAAGATGGCAAAGGCATGGATGATGAACCGATGCCATATGGATGAACGACATAACCAGGCGATGTAGGAAGGGGCATTCCAGGAGGAAAGGCAGGAGGAGGGGTGAAAAAACCTGGAGCATATGTAGACGGAGGATGTGTAGGAAGCATATGAGGTACATGTGCAGGAGGAGTAGTATGACCTGAAGCAGGAGAGGTACTTTGAACCTTTCTTTTCCCCCCTAGCCTTCTCCGAAGATAACATATCTGTAAAATAAGCACAATATAATCAAATTATAAATTTTTATGGAATACATTTATAAAGTAGTGCAAATAATTGTAGTAAAGTAACAACAAAAAACTAAGAACATGTCAATCATCATCATTCGCGTTAAGGTCATCGGCTATTTCTTCTTCCTCGCTCGTCTCATCGCTATCAACAAATTCTTCCTCACTTGTTTCAACGTCATCCATATATTCATCCTCTTCGTTTGCCCTAGATGTTCCTTCTCCAAAATTAGTCGTGTTTTTTCCACGTCTAACCACGGATTCATCAAACTGTTCATAAATGCCTTCACTATGTTGCAACTGGTCGACTAATTCAATATCCGCAATCAAGGGAACGGTTGATACCTCATTTTGATATGCAACATCTAATACATCATCAACTTCCACTCTTCCCACCGGCTTGCCTTTAAGAACAGCCCACCAATAATTAGCTTTGGATTTGGCTTTGGCTTTGTTCATTGTCGGTGGAAAAAGGAACGTACCACACTTGCTTTACATTCTGGGCAATGATGAAAGGATCATAATGTCCATATGACCTTTTGTGATTAACTTCAACTATTTTAGAACATGGGTCTACCCTCGTACCCTTGGGACTCGGATCAAACCACTTGCAACGAAAAAGCACCAAACTTTTACGAGGCCAACCTACTGTAAACTCTATTTCTAAAATCTCTTCAATCACACCATAGTAATCAAAGTCTACATCCTGGTCACTAGTACCACCTTTCACACACACATCGCTGTTGTTTGTTTTCTTCCCCAAAGACCATTCTCTAGTATGGAACTTATACCCATTAACAAAGTACTTAGACATCCTCTTGTATTTATAATAAAGCCCGTGAGATATATCATGCAACAATGGGAAGTTTATGCCATTATTCGGATTGAGTACCTATATAAAGTTCAAGATAGTTGTACACATTAAACCTATATATATATATATATATATATATATATATATATATATATATATATAGAGAGAGAGAGAGAGAGAGAGAGAGAGAAAGAGAGAGCAAAAAACTTATGTATTTGTTTATATAACACTTACAAATTCTCTAAACCAATCTGAAAATTTTTCATAAACAGCAGCAGCGCCAAATTCTCCAACAAAGTGACTAGATGATGCGCCAAAAAAATCTCATTAGTTAGATTAATGATGAAACTTGAATGTTAGGTTTTAATGTAAAAAAAGCATACTTGTAAAAAGGCATGACATCGAGACAATTCAACAAAACATGAGTTGTAGCTACTTTTCTGTCCCGGTCATTGAACTTGCATACTTCGGTCATTAACTTTCCTCTACCAGGTTGATTGAATATAGAAAATGGTGGATAATTCGGATCATTGATGTCTCCAACATCATGTCGATCCGGCCTATTTCGCAAACATGGCACATTTTGATCGAAATAATACGAACAAAAATGAGAAGTTTCTCTAGCCAGATATGCCTCACATATGGACCCCTCAATTTGGTTCCTGTTTTTCACGTCCCGCTTACACTTGCCAATAATTCTGCATAATACATTATATTAATTAGTTTACTTAAGATGAATTAAAAAAATGAGTTAATAATAACTTAAGAGACCTTACCTCTCAAAAGGATACATCCATCTACAGTGCACCGGGCCTCCCAATAGTGCCTCTTCCGCGAGGTGAATTGGAAGATGCTCCATTACATTAAAGAAATCAGGGGGAAAGATTTTTGTCAACTTAGTCGCGACAACAGGAAAGTTACTTTCCAACGACTTAAGATTCTCTTCCTTCAATGTCTTAGAACACAGCTCCTTAAAAAATAGGCTCGTCTCTGTAAGGGGTTTCCAAACTTTATCAGGCAACCCATTGAATGCAATTGGGAGCAAGTTTTCCATGAAGATGTGACAATCGTGGCTTTACATGTGAGTCAATTTTCCTTCTGTCATATCAACACACCTTTCTAAGTTTGATGCATATCCATCAGGCATCCTCAAATTCTTGACCCAATCACAAATCATTCTTCTCTCAAACAATCCGAATGTGTAACTGGCCTTGGGAAGCCAAATCGTGTTGCCAACTTGAGATAAGTGTAACACAGGTCTCCTACAAAGTTCCTCAATGTCCAACCTGGCCTTCACATTATCCTTTGTCTTGTTCCTGACATCCATCATAGTATTAAAGACAGCCTCGAAAAAATTCTTCTCAATATGCATGGGATCCAGATTATGTCGAAGAAGATTATCCTTCCAATAAGGCAACTCCCAAAAGATACTTTGTTTAGTCCAATTATGATCAATACCATAGCCAGGTGCTTTAGATGGCTGTTGGTCAGTTACCTTAGGATACACCTTAACCATATCCCATATTTCTCCTCCTGACAACCTTCGCGGAGGCTCCTCAAAATCAACCTGATTCTTCATAAATGCACTACTTTTATTCCTAAACGGATGATCCATTGGCAAGAATCGACGACAACAATCGAACCATGTAATCTTACCGCCATTTTTCAAAGTGAATGCTTTTGTATCTTCCATACAATAAGGGCAAGAGAGCTTACCAGCAGTGGACCACCCAGACAACATTCCATAAGATGGAAAGTCATTTATAGTCCACATCAAAGAAGCATGCAGTTGAAAATTCTATTTCATTGATATATCATATGTTTCCACACCTTCATACCACAATAGCTTTAACTCATCAATCAAAGGCTGCAAAAATACATCAATCGAGGCTTTCGGATTATGTGGCCCTGGGATAATACAATTCAAAAATAGATAAGGACTAGTCATGCACATTTCGGGCGGAAGATTGTACGGCGTGACAAATACGGGCCAACAAGAATAAGGTGTAGACGAGACATCAAAAGGAGTGAACCCATCTGAACATAGACCCAACCTTATGTTTCTTGGTTCACTAGCAAATGCCGGATACACCTGATCAAAATGTTTCCATGCCTGACCATCTGACGGATGGCTTAGAATGCCTAGCTGTTTTGTACGATCATGATGCCATCTCATATGAGGAGCAGAGCTCATCGACGCATACAACCTCTTTAACCTAGGTATAAGGGGTAAGTAATGCATCGACTTAATAGGTATCGGCTTCTTTTTAGGGTTTAGAATCGGCTTGTAACGAGGCTCCTCACAGAATTTACATTTATCTAATTCTGCATCATCCTTATAAAACAACATGCAACCGTTGACACAACAATGAATTCTCTGAGCAGAAATACCTAATGTGGAAACCAACTTCTTAGTGTGGTAATAATTAGTTGGTAATGCCATGTTAGTCGGATTGAGATCATTCATAAGGTCAATGATGGAATCCAGTGGCTGCTTGACATATACTAAAATCAGATTTAATACTTAACAATCTAACAGCAACTGACAATTTGGAATGCACTGAGCTTTCGTACAATGGACGACTAGCTTCCTCCAACCGTTTATAGAAGAGCTTTGCCTCATCATTAGGAATGTGCTCAATATTTGGTTGCGATGTACCCGGTTGGGATGGCTCATCTGGGTACATCCCAAAAGCATCATTAACCATATCGTTCATTCGATAATTATCAAGATCATTCTCCACAAACGGACTACTCCCACCGACATAAGCATTTTGAATATGAACATCACCCCCCACATCCCTAGACTCTCCATGATAAACCCAAAAAAAATAATTTGGCATAAAACCCTTCCTATAAAGATGCATTTCAACATCTTCCAAATTTTTTCCTTTTATGCACTTGCAGTCCACACAAGGACACTTAATCTGGCCCCACCGTATAAAATCATCAAGTTTTTTCGCTTTTTCAATAAAGTCTCCAACACCTACTGCAAATTCTGCCCTCATCCCCCGCCGGCCGGGATTATTTCTATTATACATCCAACTACGACTTTCATGAACCATATCTACACAAAAATTACACGTTTGAGATGCATATTAAATTGCAAAGATTTAAACAAACATTTCTTTGATACACTACCAATTTTCATAAGATTAAGTAATTGTATAATTTTCTAAGTCAATTACTTTTATATTACTAACTGATTTGTTCTCTAAGATTATCATTTAGTAATTAATAATTCTCAAGAATCAAATGAACTAGAATAAAAGATTAAAAAATGAAGGTGGAAAAATAATTGATTTTTTTAAAATGAATTTACGAAAATAATTAAGATATTTTAAATTGTGTAACTACTATATTACTTATAGGTAATGTCTATTACTTAAACTGTGAAACACTACCAATTTGAAAAAGATTAAGTACAACTTACTATGATTATATCTAAGTCAATTACTTTTATATTATTAACTAATTTATTTTTTAGGATTATCGTTTGGTAATTAATAGTACTTCTCATTTGCAACTTATATCTATTTCTATGAAATGAAATAGAATCAAAGATTACCAAATGGATATTTAAAAATAATTTATTTCTTTCAAATCAATTTACAACTTAAGATATTTTAAGTTGTGTAGCTACTATATTATTTATAGTTAATGTCTATTAAATTATTGTTAAGTGTTATATTAGTTCATTTGCTTACAATATCTTATTAACTTCAACCAACAATTCAACTAATCTTAACTTTAATTTGTTTTTTTGTTTTTTTTACTACACTAAGCTTGACCAAGAATACTAGTTCAACCAAACTTTTCCATGTCCAACCCAACTGCTAATCAAAAGGCATCAAGATTGTTTCTTTTCAAAGTCCATTAGTAATATCACTAAACTCCATCAAGAAAATAACCTTAAAATTGTCGTACTTAATAATTTTTAATTTGTGAATTCTAGTTCTAAGCCTAACACTTATTTTTTGTTCACTTGACTAGACCATGTACAAATCTTAGTTGGTTTCGTAATGGTGAGCCACTATTATGTCTTTGTTGCTACTACTTTAATTAATTTATCCAAAATTTGAGCTTTTGATTAGTTCTCACCACTTGTTTGATTCAATGCCTCAAACATTCAACTTAACAACAACCCCAAACAATGTTCAACAACAACCCCAAACAATATTCAAAAACAACCCCAAATAATATCCAACAACAACCCCAAGCAATGTTCAACAATAACCCGAAGCAATGTTCAACAACAACAGCAACAAAAATATTCATTGACAATTTTCCAACTATCCCAAACTATGTTCAACAACAACCACCCCAACATCAACCCAAAAATATACAACAAGATTACACTTTTAAAGCATATTAATCCATAATATGTAAGAAAATTTATGTAATAATAACCACTAAACAAATATAGTATGTCTATTTAATTTCATGAACTAGAATTCAAAAAATTTATGGTAAGAAATTCGGATGAAAATTTAAAAAAAAAATTGCTCCAAAGCTAGAAAACTCACCTCAAGTGCTGGAGTTTTGCTCCACCACCACCTCAACCTAAAAACTTCGGATGAAAGAACCAAAAAAAAGTTAGGGTTTCGGATTTGGGGAAAAATAAGAAGGAAAACAATAAAAACAAACTTACCACGGATTTGTAGACGTAGGGGGTGAAAATTTAGTGTTAGATTTGACGTAAGGGGTGAAAATTTAGTGTTAGATTTGACGTAAGGGGTGAAAATTTAGTGTTTTTGAGTTGGGGACGGGTTGGGGAAGAGTTGGGGAAGAGAGGAGGAGTGAATGAGGAAGAAAGAGAATGAGGAAAGAGAGAGGGTCTGTCCCGTTTTTCTATTCTGCTAGCCGACCGCCAGCCGACCGCGGCGGTCGCCCATTTTAAAAAAATATATATTTTAATATCTTCAGACCGCTGCGGTCGGACACTTTACAGAAATAAATTTTTAATAAATAAAATTCGTTTTGTCCGACCGCAGCGGTCGCCTGACCTTGTCCGACCGAATTTCGGTCCGAAAATCGCGGTGGGAAAAGCCCTGATTTTTAGTAGTGATGACTTCCACTCTACTGACTCCTTCTTATTCCCGTTCTCTAGTGTATCCCAGACTTTTTGAATGTTTTGCATTTAGCGATATATTCAAACATCCCAGTTGAGATACCACAGTAGAGAACGTGATTAGCCCTAGCATTTTTTTGGAGCCTCTAAAAGTCATCCTTGCCCAGTTCATGTTATGACTTTGGTTCTTCCACTCAGAGTCATATATTTTGGTAGGGATCAAGTGACCATGAGCCACAATTTTTCATAGTTCATATCTCTTACCTTTATAATTACTTCTGTATGTTGCTTCCACCAAACATAACGATAATTATTAAACCAAGGTGGCCAGAGTAGTACACGTACCCCCATAATCCAAGGTGCTGCAATATTAAGCTTACAAGGTGTTAGCCTATTACGAGAAGACCAGCTCTGATATCACTTATTATACTTATTACACACATCAAGACACTACAGGGAGTGGAATAGTGTTTGTGCCCGTTTCTGGATAAGCTTGTTTAGGGAACTTTAATAGTTTTACCAACACAAAGAACCAGGTTCTCGATGTTGGTCCATCTAAAAATACTGAAAGTAAAGTGTGGAATGTAAACTAACACAATATTTTATGTGAAAAACTCCTACCTCAAGGGAGTAAAAAAACCACGACTCGCCATTGTGAGATTTCCCCAAATTTGACTAACTAGCAACAAGGTTTGTAACCCTACAACAACAGTGACAGTCCAAGCCACCTCCATTACAACTTACCACTGCATATTGTAGCAATCCATCTAAGCATTTCAACCTAGGCACTTGCACAATCAGTTCAAGTCGCGACTCCCCCTGTAATCTTTTTTTTTTTTCATTAAAAGTCCACATCATTGCGGTGGGGGTTAAGGCCTAGACCCCAACCTGTATATTAACATCCAAAAAGTGAAGATATGGACTAGGGGGACATAATGCCTTACCTGTCCAATTACATTGAGAGGTTCAGACCGATCTAACAGTTTTTGCTTGTTAGCTTTCAAAAAGAGTACATCTATGCTATCAGTACTACAATTTACAATGTTGGATTTTTTTCCCTTCCACTGGAATGCTAGAAGGGAAATAAGTAAAAGTAGTTTCCACCCGTCAATTGCTAGAGAGAATCCCATCATGTGATGCTATTGTAGTAGAGTTTCTTGCTACTTGCCTAACTCTAAAAGTTGGCATTTGAAGTATATCCATTCTGTATGCACCCCTTGCTTCACTAGGCAACTCCCCCACATTATGAAAGATTTGGAAATAATTCCTCATAGCACTTCCTCTCTTAGCTAAACTATCGGCTACTGCATTCGCTTCTCTTAGACAGTGAACTATGTGAAAATTAAATTGCTCGACCATTTGTCTAATTTTGATCATTTTATCTTTAAACTCCCATGGAACTAATCGATTCCCTTTAATCATCTCCACTATCAATATGGAATCCATTTCCAAGATTACATTTGTCCAATCATTAGACACACATAGATTGACTCCAAAGATTGCAGCCTCAAGTTCTGCAGCATTGTTAGTGCAGAAATGATAGATTTGGCGAAAGCTATTATAATCTCACCATTTCTATTCCTGACAATGCCCCCAATACCTGCTGTATTTTTATGCAGTAAACTACTACCATCAGTGTTCGATTTCAAGCATACTCTAGCTGGTTTGCACCAGATAACTTGTCTTGAAGTAATACCTGGTCTGTAAGACTCAGCAAAGTCACATATTTGATGCCAAGACCAAGTAGGAGCCACATTGAGTCCCTGTAATCTACCATTATAAATTGTAGTATAAAGGTTTCCCTTTATAGGACATCAATCTCCTATGCTTCTATAATAAGTGTATATTGATACAACTCGATCACCTATAGAATCAACTAGACAATGAACAAGAAAAAAGAATAACCTTTTTCTTAAACCAGGTTCTTCGATCTTGTCTGTGATGTATGCGCTCCAAGGCTGATTTAGATTTTGCCTCATGAATAGATCATAAGTGCACAAGTCTTAAAGTCTTCAATATGCTGAATATATTGTAGGAGTCATTATGAGCATATAAAAATTTCCTTGTAGGACCTTGTACAAAACCCTTCTTTTATTATGAAATTCCTTCCTACACGATTTTGTTTCCTTCTTGGACACTCATAAGTCTTTTAAGAATCTTTTATGCACCTTCTAAGAAGTTTCTCCGAGCAGCACCGACAGCTTTTAAGGTTTATTACTTGCTCTAAAAGAATTCACATCTCCACCTTTAAGTGAGTCCCAAACTGGTAAGGAATGTAACGCTGGTGGTTTGCAAAACCTTTCTCCTCACGAGGTCTTCTCCTAGTCCAACTACAAATTTGTTTCCTTTCCAGGTTCCTCTTGGATTTAGCTCTTGGTATAACATAGAGACCTAATCCATATACCCTTTCTCCAGCATAGTGGATTAACCTCTGTGCGTCTAAGTTTAATTATGCACAAGCACTATTTGTCATATTGATAAAACAAAATGGGTTAAGGAGTTTGTTAATCACCAAAACATTAAAAGGCCCTTTCCAATCATACTCCAATACTGTTAAGTTAAGAAACCCCTTAAAGCCTTAATATTTTAGGAGTTTGGGCAATTCACCATTGCCTCTATTTTAGAAGCGCCGGTAGAAACTCCTTCTGATATGATGATATGCCCAAGGCACTCAATCTTGGACTATCCAAATGAGTACTTAGACCTGAAAAAATGTATCTTTTCTCAGCACTTCTAACACCTTAGTAAGATGTTCAATATGTTGTTGCATAGCAGAACTATACACCAAGATGTCATTAAAAAAATACTAGCACAAATTTTCTCCAGTAATCTTGAAAAACATGGTTCATCAAACTCTGGACTGTCACTGGGGCATTGGTAAGGCCAAAAGGCATAACTTTGAACTCATATTGCCTAGGTGAGTCCTAAAACTAGTTTTATGAATGTTCTCCTCATTCATACAAATTTGGTGATAACCCGCTCTTAAATATTTTATAAAGAACACATTAGACCCTGCCAATTCATCCAAAAGATCATCCACCAATGTGGGATTATACTGGGTATGTTATTGTTGTTGTTGTACTCATCCTATTGAGATCCCTATAGTCTATGGAAAATCTCCAGGTGCCATCCTTTTTCTTCACATAATACTGGTTAGAAAAAAAGGGAATGGCTAGGCCGAATAATACCATTTTGTAGTATCTCATTTACTTGTTTCTCCATTTTATTTTCTGTAAATAATTGTAGCTATCTGGTCTGATGTTGAGAATTGTTGCATCTAGTTTGAGAGGGATGAAATAGCCATGCTGACTCCTTAGAGGTAGTGTTTTGGGCTCTGCAAACGTATCTTCAAATAACTACAATGCTTGGGTAAGTTCTTCAAGTATATTCTGATCTTCTCTCTATGTCTGGCTGATATTGTAAATAAATTGGCCGGTAACATCTGTCATTTCTTCCACATGTGTTACACAGTAGTGGCTGACATACTGTGAATTTTTCCTTCATCGGTAATCCTTTCTAGATCCACTCCCTTCTTTCCTTTTAAGTTTACTTGCAACTTGCGGCTAGGAAATTAAAGGTTACTGATGATTGTTGTGTTTCATCCCGTTCACACCTAAAATCATATCACACCCTCCGAGATCAATGAGTCTACGTCATCCTCAAACTTTACTCCTTGAGTTTCTATTTGAACTTGGGGAAAGAGTGTTAACTCTTGATGTTGCTTCCATTAGATAATGTTACTTTTATGAAAAAATCATCCTTGATGATGCACCTCACTTCTTTGGTTGTGGTAACTATCCAAGAAACTATATGTGCTCTATGTATCCACCTATATGGTAAGCAACTTCTTCTTGCCCCCCACTAAGTCTAATGGTATTTGGTATAGTTGTTCCTGATAGGGCATTGAGATTTATAGCTTCATCCGTGCCTATTTCTTTTTGTCCTATTAAGACCTCTTGAATTTCTTCCAAGTTATCTTGTAATTCCTCTTCATTATGATCAAGATATGCTAAAATAGCATTTAATTTTTGTCCTATACTGATAGCCATGGAAATATCTTTCACCACACCTGTAACTTATATCTAGATTCATCCCAACTCCAATAGATTTAGAAGTGTTCCCTTCCTTTTGCACTCCATGATACATTCTTTCTGTGGTCTGTTGTTTGGAATTAGGTTTAATAAGGGCTGACCTGAGGGGTTTCTAGCCCAAGGCAAGATGTTATTTCTTCTTTCCATATCCTCCACCACTCTTTCTTGGTGTTTAGTTTATTCTACTGCTTGACTGAGAGTAAAAGGATTCAACTGCCTAACAGTGTGTTTGATTTCTTCTTTTAGACCTCCAATAAAGAATGATAAAAAGAAATCTTCTGGTATGGTGGGGATTCTAATGAGCACCCATGATTTCAACTCCTCAATTCTCTCTAAGTAAAAGTTCACACTACTATGTTTGACACATTTCTTGAATACCTCCAATATATTATTAAACCCTATTTTTCCAAATCTTTTATATATTTTTAATGGTGAATTTACCCCACTTAATTGTACCTCTACTGAGTTGAAAAATAAAAATACCACGTTTCAGCCTTACCATTCAAGTGCATTGTTGTCATCTCCAACTTCTAGTGGGAATTTATGATACAATGAAGTTGGCATACTTCTCACATTTGCGGAGCCAAGCTCGAGAATCGCTTCCTTCTCCATTAAAGCAGGGAAACTTCACCTTTGTCATCAATATTAAAAATTAAACTTTGCACATTGTTTGAATCTCATTTAAAGGGTGAAATGGGCCCCATGACTACCATTTTCTCCAAAGGCCCACCTCCTAGATTTGTATTAGGCTCTTTTGTTGAATTTTTGCATCATTTTTTCTATTAGTTTATCAATTTTAGAGTTTGTAGATGCGATTTTGCTGTTGATTTCGGTCATGAATGTTTGTAACTAGGTTTCCGCTATACTTTTTGATTTGGTTGAGTCAGCAATTGAATTAGAATCAACCCCCGCCGTGTGACTCCAATGGTTGCATTCTCATTCGATTATCTGTAGTTTTCCAGCATCGCATGATAAAAGAGAATAATTTCGTCGTCGTGAAAGTACTGGTTCAGTGGACAAACTTAGGTCCAAATATAGACACATGGAAAAACTGGGGCTATACCAACTTACACTCTCTTTCACTTCTCTCTCTTCCTTTCTTATCCTTCAAGGAATAACTTAGAAGGATTACTTAGATAATTCTAACCCTCCATAATTTTCTCCTATAACAATTTGATATCAATAAGTACTATTTTTACATTCAACTCAACATTTTACTATTATAAGAATATTACATTCCTAGTGTCTCAGGTTGGAGCCTCTAAAATGAACAAAAAAGGGAAAATATTATAAACAAAGTTATTATAGTTATGCTGACTCCTTTCTTAGCCAGCAAATCCGCCGATCTATTTTGTTCTCTAAAATTATGTTGGCTAACTGGATCCGCGAGCCGGTGTATCATTTGCCTGCTTTCATTTACAATGTTAGTATAAATATAGTGATTTGTTTCAATTAAATTGAATGACTACCTCCCAGTCTACACTAATTTCCATCATGGTTAATTCATCCAATAGAGCAATTTTAATCCGACGTAGTAGTGTATTGTTATTTCAACTGAAGTGTTTTTCCTTGCATAATAATATGATATGGAATCTATTAACCTGACGAATTAATCCAGATTTATTCCTCATAAGGTCCGCTACAAGAAGAAATTCTTTCTATACTAGGAATTTCTCCATTCTCAGATCTCGCATTAAGACCTCTAGTGAGTAATGGTGGAACCCTACACATCCTACCACACCTCTCGTAGCAATTACCTGGAGCATTGGTAGGCATTAGTATGTGGATGGTTACATATCCAAAAAACTTAAGTTATATATTGTTAGTGTAAGAAAAAATTACATTATCAAGTCACCCAAAAAAGTATGTTTAGGTCAGCCTCCATAAATTAAGGAATTTGTAATCTTAAAGATAAGACATGTTATCTACTGCAATATGTAAAAATAATATGATTATATAAAAATTCTTTACGCTGATTTATATCTTTAAACTCATCCCAAAATTCATCCATTTCTATTTCCAAAAATATCTCCGTAGTCTCCTATTCCAGATAAAAGTGGACCTAGTCACTTTCTAGCAGTCACCAGCACTCATTAATGTGTGAAAAAAATATTTGCGTGGATACAATATATATATGTGTGTGTGAATTTCCGCCTTCAAAACCTATATAATTTTATATGTTATTTTATATATCTATATTGAAAATAATGATAACCCGTTCGTGCATAAGTTCTAGGATCGACCCTGCTTTCAGGATTGCCCATGAAGCTCCAGGATTGTATCATTATTATTCTTTGTTATAATTTATTATTCTTCATTCAATATAAAATATGCATAAAACCAAGCACTAGATTGGATAAGGTGATATAAGTTAGGGTATTATCAAGAAAAAATCTTTATTCGATTTACAACCAAATAAACATTAATATATCGAGTTTAATAGTAAAATAATACATACAATAGGGATACATTTGGACTCTATATTAATTAATGTTTATTAACGAGAGGTGTAGTATGATGGATGACCCTACCCTTAATCGGGGTCTCAAGTTTGGGTTTGATTCACGAAAATGAGAATGTGAAAATACTGGTAGGGAGAACTTCCCCTTTGAATAGGTCCTAAACAATACAATTCTAAGTTAATTGAACTTTAATGCGGTTCCAAACAATAACAATATACTCAGTGATATCCCACAAGTGGGATCTGGGGAGGGCGAGATGTACGCAGATCTTACCCCTATCACGGTGGAGAGGCTGTTTCCAATAGACCCTTGGAAAAAAAAATATTTTCAAAAACATATTTTGAAACAAGACGAAAAATACCATGTCAAGGAGTATACTAGAATAAACTAAATAATACCCAAGAATATATATAAAATTCCAAAAGCAATAAAGACGAAGAATCATAAAGAAACTACTACTGCTAATATGGCAGAAATCGCTCGACTACTAACTAACCGTCTATCATAATCCTCAACATCCATACCTTCCTATCTATGGCCACGTCCTCGGTAATCTGAAGGTGAGCCATGTCATGTCATGCCTTATCACCTTGCCCTAATTCTTCTTCAGTATACCTCTACCTCTGCACAGACCCAACATAGCCAATCTCTCGCACCTCCTCACCAGAGCATATGTGCTCCTCCTCCTCACATGTGCGAACCATCGCAACTTGTGCTTCTCGCATTTTATCCACAACTGGGGCAACACCTACCTTATCGCGAATGACCTTGTTCAAGATCTTATCTAGATTTGTATGCCCATGCATCCATCTAAGCATTCCCATCTCAACTACACTCATTTTTTAAACGTGTATGTTTTTAACTGGCTAACACTCCACCCCATACAATAATGTTGGTCTAACGACCACTATGTATAACTTTCTTTTAAGTTTAGGTGGTACTTTTTTGTCGCATAGGACACCGGAAGCTAGCATCCACTTCATTCAACCTGCTCCTATACAATGAGTGATGTCATCGTCAATTTCTCCATTGCCTTGGAGGATTAAGCCAAGATACTTAAAGTTTCCGTTCTTAGGGTTGACTTGTGTATCCAATGTCACTCCATATCTGATTCATGAGACGCATCACTAAACTTGCATTCCATGTACTCAATTTTTATTCTGCTCAACCTGAAACCTGTAGACTCCAGGGTCTGCCTCCAAACCTCCAGCTTATCATTAACTCCACCACATGACTCATCAATCAAAACTATATCATCTGCAAAATAACATAATATCACGGCACCTCCCCATGAATATTCCAATGCGGTACTAAACGTGAGTGCAAAAGCTAAAACCAATAAACTAATTATGATTATATGGCAATTTCACTCCCCTTTTTTTTAAGAAAACAAATTTTACATATTATATATGATGTTTGGCATTTTATGCCTATATTTCCTTAATATTCCCTTACGTTTGGATACTTTATTCGCTCGTTTTATGGTTTATGAATGTGATTTTGCACTGATTTTATGTCGTGTGTATGTAGGTTGTTATGAAGTGCAATTGAAGCTTTTAAGAGCATGATTGAGCGAGAAAACATTGGATTTTGATTGAGGATTGGATCGAGCACACGAAGGCACAACACGAAACGAGAAAAGGAGGAACGGAACAGGAAAATGGCCTGGCGCCCTAGCCCATGCGCCGCGCCACTTATAGCGCGCAGTGGCTAGGCGCGATTCCTTGTGCGACGCGTGCCAAACGCGGGGAGTTTTTGACGGGTTCTGTCCAAGGTCACGCGTTCTGGGGCGCGGGGCGCCCATTATAGCGCCCCGTGTGCGGTTTTTACTTCCTATTTCGTCTAGGATTGGGTCTAACTTATTACTAGGTGTTTGTAAACCCTATAAATAGTCTTTTACTTAGTTTTTTATGGGAGTTCAGACCTTTGGAGCAAGTTTTGGAGGAGAGGGGAGGAGCCCTAGATGTCCTCTACACAAGTTCTTTCTCTCTTTCTCTTATTCTTCTCTTTAATTCTATAGTTTGTTTGTTCTCGGGTTAGAGTAAATACATGAAGGTTGATGTTTGAAAGTTGATTTCTATATATTGATTTACCATTACGGATTGTTTATTCTTTCTTGATCCTAATTGTTTGATTATTGAGGCCTGATAATTGAACGCTATCTATGGTTTTTAGATTGAACTCGAAAGAGGAAATTTAATTACGCAATAAGAAAGAATAGAACTAGTTTGTGAACCCGGGCATCGAGGAACCAATTTGTGAGTATGATAGACATATACTTGCTCGCCTAGTTTAACTAATTACAGAATTCGTTAATGCGTGCACGTGATTCAACCCATAGACATATAGGGATTGAAGTAGCCTGCATAGACCGTGAAGAATCGAAAGATTTTCACGGGTACAATTAACCTGTTAGTTAGCAATCTAGGAAATCAAGAAGTAGAATCAACTAGAAAACTCAACTGGATTGTTCGTAACTCTGATCCGGGACCGTCATCTTTTATTGATAACAACTATAGTCTGCTCTCGAATACTTGATTTCAATTACTTGTTTTAATTACTGCATTTAGTTAGTAAAATCTCAACCATTAGAAAAAGATCCTTGAATAGTTCTTAGGAAATTGTCTGTTAGAATTCAGTCTGAATAGTCCTCGTGGGAACGATACTCTACTTATCACTTTATTACTTGTCGACCACGTATACTTGCGTGTGCGTTGGGAGCAACAAGTTTTTGGCGCCGTTGCCGGGGACTAAATTGACTGTTTTCTTTTTGAACAATTTATTATTTTTTATTCAGGTTTAATTTTATTTTTTTTATTTTTTTTAGTTTATTATTTTATTACTAGTTTACATGGCATCTTTTAATGAAAGTGGGTTGAATGATGGCTGCTCAAATTTTATTGATTCTTGTCTACTTTGTGGAGGACATCACTTTTGGGAAAATTGTCCAAGTCTTTCAACCCTGCGAGACTGGTTATGTGAATTTTCTACCACCTTTGATTGGAATTTTTGTAAATTGTGTGGTGGTCGGTGGAATGATTGTCCTAAGTGTCATGCTCCTTCCCCCAATAATTTTAGTGATGATTCTAATGATGTTTGTGAGTTTGACAGGAGCGATAAAGTGCAGGTTGTTAGCGAAACTTGGCTAATAGAGCAAGCCAAACTCTTAGAAGCTTATGCGGATTTCAGGAGTGAACTTACAAATATGACGATGCAATTTATGGAAGAAAGAGTGGAGCTCGGGCAAGAGATCGACGAATTTGGCTTGACTATTCACGACTTGGAGGAGAATTTGAGTGATATGGTTGAGGTGTCTGAAGCCCAATTATCAGTTGTCGTAAATAGTAGATTTGAGATAGAAGAGCTTAGAAACAAATTTGAGGAGCAAAAAGTGGAATTCCTACCACTCGACCCAAAAGCAGTTGATGATGCCAAGGTTGAGGAAATCACATTAGAGTCAAGTGAGGAAATAGAAAACATCATAGGTGAGGACGCTAGTGTTTGTGCAAGTGAGGGTGTCAAAAGTAATGCAACTTTAGAATTGAAGCGCATTGGACCTCATTCCAATCATTTTTCAACATTGTGTTTGGATGGTGACATGAAAATTGAGCTACCCGAGCCTATGAAGAAACAAAAGGAGGAGGAACAAGGTGCCTATATTTTAGAGTTTGTGATGCCGAGGAGACAAAACGACATCCCTCGTTTAAAGGCTAAGAAGTGCAAAATGCGGCATTGTTTACTTAGTCCTGTTGTATTTTTGCCACCACCCCAATACCATAGTTGTAAACTTGAGGCAAAGTTGGGGATTCAATTCATTAGTTCAAGGTGGACACAAAAGTGATGAAGTTTTCTTCGTCGTGCCGCGACGTTAAATCAGGCGCTTCTTGGGAGGCAACCCAATTTGCTTGCTTTACTTTTATTTATTTATTTTATTTTTTATTATTTTTATAGTTGTATATTACTTTGGGTGATTCTTTGGATTGCAGGTTCATGTGATGTCGAGGCTAAGTGTGGGGTGTCCTCACCCTTGCCTAATATTGATGACCTGATGAGGGAAGTCTGAGTACCTCATACGATATGGAAGCTTGGAGGATGCTAGCACCAAGGACTAGAATCTTCAGGGAAGTTTTCTTTACCTTGCACTTTCTTATTTTTAGCACTGAGGACAGTGCTTAGTTTAAGTGTGGGGTGGGGAACTACCCTTTTATTTATTTTTGAGGTTAGGGATGCATGTACCGTAGGATTTTTCTTTTGTCACTTGACTTTATTTTGATTTGTTTCTTGCTTTAATATATGAAAAAAAAATATTAGAAAACCAATGAAAAATTCCATAAAGATTTTCCTTTTAGTCTTTATTAGTGGTACATGTCATCCACCCCGTGGTTTTTCTTATGGCCTCGGTTCTTTTCCACGGGGAGGCGTTTGAACCGGGTAGTTTTTATTTTTAGGATTAGGATAGTTAGTTGTAGATGACCCTAGACGAAGGAATAGGTGGAATGCTAGGTGCCTTTGGTTTGTTTGATACCGGTGGACTTGAATTGATTGCATGTGCTATTTGTGGTGTCTTTTGGTTTGAAATTGTGATGCATGCCTAGGAAAAAATGGAACAACCCCCTTGAGATGCTTGAGTCCGCTTGCTTGACTTGATTGTGAACCTTTGTGCATGAGTGCTTACATTTCCACAAGTTGCATTCTAAATGCTTGATTGAGAGTTGTTGATGGAATCTTTTTGTGTGGACCATGTGCAATGTGTGTTGTGAGGCATGTTCTTGTTTATTCCATGTTCATATTGATGTCTAGAACTTGCCCCGTGTGTGTGCAAAGCGAAATCCTAGGTTTGCTCTAGTTGGGAAATGATACAAGGCCTTCTTTTGATTTGCCTGCCCTTACATATATACCTTGAAAAAAATTGTTGTTGTGATTTCTTTGACCCTTTTTGTTGGCACCCACACCCCGAGCCTACCCATTTGCTCTAAATTGTCTCTTTTGGCCCTTTACTCCTTAAGCACTTTAGTTGATATTGTGTAGTTGATTGGAGTTGTGGTTGGAATTGGGAGGTTTTTGAGTGGAGCTAATGAAGGGGAATAATTGAAAATTTGTGAAGTAGTGAAAGGCATTGGCAAGGTTGGATGAAATTGAAATAAGAAAAGAAAAAAAAATAGCAAAGTTGAAAAGAAAAGAGAAAAAAATTGTGGAAAAAGAAATAAAGAGAAAAGAGTATCCATTCCTTGCTAGTGTGTGCTTAAAAGAAAAATGCTACTTGTTGAGAAGGTGTGTGTGTGAAAGTTGTTGATTGGGTGGCTTTGATGAGAATTGTGTTTGAAATAATTGTAATGTATTAAAGTGCTTAGGGAGGTAGTCACTATTACCATATGTATCCTACCCGCCCCTTAGCCTACATTACGACCTTTCTAAAGTCCTAGTAAATCCCGATTGGAGTGAGCTTACATTACTGGAGTCCTACACTACGGGCAAGCCTATGGTACATTGTGTGTGACATGTGAGACTTTCATGAGAGTGAGTGATTTCGTTTTTTATTGCCCCCGTTCTATTCATGATATTTGTTGTTGTGTGTGATTTTTAGGGGGGGCACTCTTTTGCTTCATATTGGTGAGGGCACATGGTTTGCGTGAAATAGGTGAAGTTGATGGTTCTTGGTTGAGTAGATAGGTGTGATTTTGTGGGAGCATGGTTGCATTAAGTTGAGTTTGTGCATTTGAGCTATTTTGGGGTGGTTGTTCTCATATTTTTTGTTTTGGTAAATTGTTGGCATGTTTGTGGATCCATAGTAGTCTTGTGTGCATTGGTTCAATGATCGGTATCAACCATAGTCATAGGCAGACCTGTTTTACCTAGGTTGGGAAGTTATTTGTGATTGCTCGAGGACGAGCAAAGGTTCAAGTGTGGGGTGGTGATGTTTGGTTTATGAATGTGATTTTGCACTGATTTTATGTCGTGTGTATGTAGGTTGTTATGAAGTGCAATTGAAGCTTTTAAGAGCATGATTGAGCGAGAAAAGATTGGATTTTGATTGAGGATTGGATCGAGCACATGAAGGCACAACACGAAACGAGAAAAGGAGGAACGGAACAGGAAAATGGCCTGGCGCCCTAGCCCATGCGCCGCGCCACTTGTAGCGCGCAGTGGCTAGGCGCGATTCCTTGTGCGACGCATGCCAAACACGGGGAGTTTTCGACGGGTTCTGTCCAAGGTCACGCGTTCTGGGGCGCGGGGCGCCCGTTATAGCGCCCCATGTGCGGTTTTTACTTCCTATTTCGTCTAGGATTGGGTCTAACTTATTACTAGGTGTTTGTAAACCCTATAAATAGTCTTTTACTTAGTTTTTTATGGGAGTTCAGACCTTTGGAGCAAGTTTTGGAGGAGAGGGGAGGAGCCCTAGATGTCTTCTACACAAGTTCTTTCTCTCTTTCTCTTATTCTTCTCTTTAATTCTATAGTTTGTTTGTTCTCGGGTTAGAGTAAATACATGAAGGTTGATGTTTGAAAGTTGATTTCTATATATTAATTTACCATTACGGATTGTTTATTCTTTCTTGATCCTAATTGTTTGATTATTGAGGCCTGATAATTGAACACTATCTATGGTTTTTAGATTGAACTCGAAAGAGGGAATTTAATTACGTAATAAGAAAGAATAGAACTAGTTTGTGAACCCGGGCATCGGGAACCAATTTGTGAGTAGGATAGACATATACTTGCTCGCCTAGTTTAACTAATTACAGAATTCGTTAATGCGTGCACGTGATTCAACCCATAGACATATAGGGATTGAAGTAGCCTGCATAGACCGTGAAGAATCGAAAGGTTTTCACGGGTACAATTAACCTGTTAGTTAGCAATCTAGGAAATCAAGAAGTAGAATCAACTGGAAAACTCAACTGGATTGTTCGTAACTCTGACCTGGGACCGTCATCTTTTATTGATAACAACTATAGTCTGCTCTCGAATACTTGATTTCAATTACTTGTTTTAATTACTGCATTTAGTTAGTAAAATCTCAACCATTAGAAAAAGATCCCTGAATAGTTCTTAGGAAATTGTTTGTTAGAATTCAGTCTGAATAGTCCTCGTGGGAACGATACTCTACTTATCACTTTATTACTTGTCGGCCACGTATACTTGCGTGTGCGTTGGGAGCAACAATATGTATCACTTGTCGAATTACAAAGTTGACTATTCTTTCCGTGTGCAGGGGAGAAGAGTCGAAATCCTTGATGGAACTAACTCTATTAGTTATCTCGTAGCATTAATGAATAGATCAATTTCTTAGAAATTAAGTTCATATAACACAAACATCAGTGCAGAAATAAAAGATAAGTAACATAGAGGTTTGGAAAGTATTATTACATCTATATTTAAACAAAAAATCATCCATACAATTTGCTTCCCTATATATATATTTTTCTCCATGGATCTGAGCTCACATATAATTAATGTACCTGAAATCATTAAGCAAGGATGAGTATGTTTCATTTAAACCTTGAAGCATATGGAATAATGTGTAAGAATCAAACTCCACTTGGAGGGATGATGAATATAAATTATTCATATATTTTTAAATATAAATTTAATATTTTAAATAAAATAATAAATAAGTATATTATATTATATTATATTTTCTAACAAGTTTTGCAGTAAAAGTTCAATTGAGGAATGAAGATTACAAGCAAAATCAGAAGAAAAAATAACAAAAATGAATGACACATAAAGGAAAGAAGAAATGATATTAATTCATGTTGCGAATTGAAGTCGTAACACCGACTCATGTCGCGACGGTAACTGTTGAAATGGCAACACCAATTCATATTGTGAAGCGAAGTCGCAACACCAATTCATGTCCTAACTTGATGCTGCAACACTAACTTTGCCTAAATATTTTTCTATAAATAGGGGACAATATTGTAGAGAATGAACAACCTTTCATTAGCCAAAGACAAGAATTTCTCTTGTTCTTGTTTTCTCTCTTTTGTAGTAGAAATATTTTCAAAGTCTTCTAAAATTTTTTTAGCTTTTATCACTCCATAATGGAGTAATTTACTTTTGTTGGGATAGTTGATGAAACTTTATGTATTTATAATATCTATCTCATTTTAGTACATGCTTGGCCTGAAACTTTATATCTGCATTTTTACAGGGTACTAGAGTGATAGTTCTGTTACTCTTTATTTTCACATCTATCTATTTTTAGGTTATTGTAATAAAATAGTAGAGTGAGAATGGAACCTATAGTAACCTATCATTCCAAGTCAGTAATCTTGTTTCCTCAGTTTTAATTCTCACGGAGGAATTGTTGGTTTTAGTGAAAATATTCTCACGAAGTTTTTGCTACCTTTTTAGCACAATTCAGGCAAGGATATTATTTCGATATAACTGCCACAAAGTCATAATCAATTAATATAAATAACCTCACGGAGTATTTTTAATTATTATTTCTGAGTGAGCAAAATAAAATTGTATTAGCAATAAGCAATTTTTCTTTAGAGAAATATATGTCGAAAATGAGATTGTATTATAAATATTACCAAGTGAATTCAATGACTCCCAACTCTTTTTCAATTTGAAATCTTTCGAAAGTTCTTTGTTTTAGTAAAAGCTAATTAAAGGTTCAAAAAACTCAGATTTCTCAATTTTATTCTCTCAAATAATAGTGGAAATATTACAAGTCTGTAGCATAGATTTACCCAATCTCTATGGGACGATATCTTAAATTACATTATAATTTGACTTAGCACAAACATTAATTCCTATACACTTTGGTCTCGTCAACGGGTGGATATGTTATTCCTTTGCTAGCTTTAATCCCTCATATAATGCTCATAATTTTACATGAATCACAGTTGATATTGGGATGAATTTTACAAACTCAACTATCCAGTCACCATAGTTTCCTGATGACTCCTCTGCTCACCGATTTTACTTGAAGACAATTTCAATCCAAGCTTAACATATTTATTTGTAAGCTAATCAAAGTTTGACTACCTAGAGTTGTTCCATTGCTTCCACTTTCCTTTGCAAACCATACAAAGGTTAAAAATTTGCTCCTTCAGTTTTTCTCATTCTTATTCTACTTCCATTAGTCTTCCATCCCTAAAATTCTAAGCAACCCAAATTTATTGCTCTGATTAGATGTGAGTTTGCAAAAATGTGTCTTGGTACTACAAAACATTAATGAAAAAATCTGCCACCAGTTTAATTACCTTTATATAATTATATTTTCATACCTTCTTTAGATAAAGTGAAAAACACATTACCTAATGGTTAAGTAGTTAAGTGACACTAATAGAAATTAGTTAATTTTCAATAGACTTTTCTGACGATTTAATTATTTGTTGAAATACTTATTTTGACGAAATAGAGAATATCAAATATTCTTTATCTTTCGACATTTTCGAAAATAATTCATGAGAGGCGACGTAAGAGAAAGTTAGACCAAGTTGTGTGAGTAAAATATGGTATTATATGATGATCGAAGCTGATAAGTTTATATTAATTACCACATTTATAATAGTTTATGTTTGTGCCTTGAAGGTTGTGTCTCAGTTACTACTCCTACTGTGTCTGGTGGATTTGATCCCTATGACGTCCACTTTTGAACAATGTAATGTTCCGTGTCATCCACTTTTGAACAATGTAATATTCTGTAAGTTCCATTAGTAAATGTTCCTTCCAACCCACCCCCCCCCCCCCTTTCCAAAAAAAAAGAAAGAAAACAATTACTAATATTTTTCTTGTCTTTGATAGATTGTGTGTACGTGTGTTTGTTGGTACATACATTATGTATCTCTAGATCGACCACAAATAGATTGAGAAGTCTTACATATTTTAGCAAGATTTTATAGTGGAGTACTTACTGATGTTTGGCATTTTATGCCTATATTTCCTTAATATTTCCTTACGTTTGGATACTTTATTCGCTTGTTTTATGGTTTATGAATGTGGTTTTACACTAATTTGATGTCGTGCGTGTGTAGGTTGTTACGCAATGGATTTGGAGTTTTTAGGAGCTTGATTGAGCAAGGAATGATTGGAAGTTGATTGAGGATTGGATTGAGCACACGAGAGCACGACACGAGCAAGATTTCGGACCAAGGAAAAAGGCAAAATGGCTGGGCGCTTTGGGGCACGCGGGGCGCCCGTTATAGCGCCCAGTGCCCCAGCGCTTTTACCCATGCGGGGCATGCTAAAAGCACCCAAAGTTGGGCGTGTTCTGTCTTTCCCAGCTCGTTCCGAGGCGCGGGGCGCCCGTTATAGCGCCCCTTGTGTCCGTTTTTACGTCCTATTTCGTCCAGGATTGGGTCTAACTTATTACTAGGTGTTTGTAAACTCTATAAATACTCTTTTACTTAGTTTTTTAGGGGAGTTCAGACTTTGGAGCAAGTTTGGAGGAGAGGGGAGGAGCCCTAGATGTCTTCTACACAAGTTCTTTCTATCTTTCTCTTATTCTTCTCTTTAATTCTATAGTTTGTGTTGGATTTGGAAGGAAGGTAAAGTGGTGTGAATGGGAAATGAAATAAATATTAATATTTTATATTAATATTTGATATGGAGCCGTTTTCGTAACGAAATTAAAAAGTGGACTATTTATGCAAATATTCCAAAGGTGGGCTGCTGTAAAGTTATTCCAAATGAAAGGGTGCTTTCATTGAACAGCCACTTTGAAGGCTGCCTTTCATGAACAGCTACTTCACCAATGAAAAGGTGCCTTTTCATTGAACAGCCACCTTGAAGGTTGCCTTTCATGAACAGCCATTTCACCAAAAGACACCTTCATGCCTTTTCACTCCAAATCTTGTGGCTATAAATAGAGAGGCATTTTGCCTCATTTTAATCATCCAAAAATTTCATACTCTCTCTCTCATTACCTTTAGCATTTGTTTTCAAAACAAAAGTAAGTTCTGAGTCAGTGTGATTTGCTACCATTATTTGAGTTCGCTGTTCACTGTGATTTGAATTACCGCTATCACAGTGAGGATAATTCCATTCTATCCTGGGAGAAATTAATCCACAAACCTTGGGTAACTATGAGGGGATTAGATTTCTTAAGGACAGGCAGTGTATACTGTTGGCTTGGAATTTTTCTACTTCATCTTATTTCTGTTTTGGTCATTATCGAAAGTGCAGAAAAATAACAATCTTAAGAAATCTAATTTGTATTTTGGTCTGCTAATCGATAATAGGCTGTTTGTGGAGACTAAAATCTGAAAAGATTTTCTACTCCAAATTTAATATTCCGTTTTTGAAGATTTAAATACTTCAACGGATTATTAAAATTATTGTGTGTTTAATCCGTTCAGAAGATTAAAAACTTCCGGATTATTAAAATATTTATATTATTATTTGCAGTTTGAAGATATAAAAACTTCACTGTACATTAAATCAGTTTGAAGATATAAAATCTTCACTGTACATTAAATCAGATAGTTTGAATCTGACCGTATTATTTTGTTTTTACAGAATAATGACGAGCACAGAAAATAACAACGGTGTTTCTGGTACACCAAATGCTTCTATTGGTGCAAGCTCCAGCCGCCCTGCATCTGCACCGCCCCCTGCGCCAGCACCGGCTGAAAAGCCGGGAAAGTTTGGCGGGATTGACTTCAAAAGGTGGCAGCAAAAGATGTTCTTTTATCTGACCACGCTGAGTTTGCAACGATTCATTAAGGAGGATGTTCCTGTCCCGGCAGACGATACTCCTGAAAATGAACGTTTCGTTGTTATTGAGGCATGGAAGCATTCTGATTTTCTATGTAAAAACTACATTCTGAATGGACTGGAGGACGACTTATACAATGTCTACAGTACTGCTGCAACTTCGAAGGAGCTCTGGCTTGCTCTTGAAAAGAAGTACAAAACTGAAGATGCTGGGATGAAGAAATTTATAGCCGCCAAATTTCTGCACTTTAAGATGGTGGACAGTAAAACTGTCATAAGTCAAGTCCAAGAGCTGCAAGTGATCATTCATGATCTCATTGCTGAAGGTTTGGTCATCAATGAGGTGTTTCAAGTGGCTGCGGTAATTGAAAAGTTACCACCTTTGTGGAGAGACTTTAAGAATTACTTGAAACACAAGCGCAAGGAGATGTCACTCGAAGATCTCATTGTTCGTTTGAGGATCGAGGAAGACAACAAGATTGCGGAGAAGAAGGTTGCTCGTGGAAGTTCAACAGTAATGGGAGCAAATATCGTTGAGACAAATGATGCACCAAAGAACAACAAAAGGAAGAAACCTTCTGGACCAAACAATCAGCCGAAAAAGAAGAAATTCAAGAGGAATTGCCGCAACTGTGGCAAATATGGACACAAGGCTGTAGACTGTCGTGCCCCAAAGAATGCCAAAAATAAGAAAGGTCAAGCAAACATGGTAGAAGATACTATTTCCCAAGGAGTGCAAGAGATAGATCTTTGTGCAATGATTTCTGAGTGTAACTTGGTAGGAAATCCGAAAGAATGATGGATTGATTCTGGAGCCACCCGCCATGTTTGTGCAAATAAAGATGCGTTCACTAGCTATGCTCCCGCTGGACCTAATGAGACACTCTTCATGGGAAATTCTGCAACAGCAAAGATTGAAGGTTATGGCAAGATAGGCCTAAAAATGACCTCGGGCAAGGTTGTGACTCTCAACAATGTTCTTCACGTTCCAGAAATACGTAAGAACTTAGTGTCAGCTTCACTTCTCGTCAAGAACGGGTTTAAGTGTGTTTTTGTTGCTGACAAGGTTGTATTAACTAAGAATGATAGTTTTGTAGGAAAAGGTTACCTATGTGAGGGCCTTTTCAAGCTGAATGTAATGACTGTTTCTATCAATAATAAAGTTCAAGCTTCTTCTTACTTACTTGAGTCAAATGAATTATGGCATGCACGTTTGGGACATGTTAATTATAAAACCTTGCGGAAAATGATAAATATGGAAGTATTGCCTAAATTTGAATGTGATAAATCAAAATGTCAAATATGTGTTGAGTCTAAATTTGCGAAACATCCTTACAAATCACTTGAAAGGAATTCCGAACCTTTAGACTTAATTCATACGGATATTTGTGATATGAAGTCAATACCATCTCGCGGTGGAAAGAAGTATTTCATAACTTTTATTGACGATAGCACTCGTTACTGCTACGTTTATTTACTTAGTAGTAAAGACGAGGCTATAGATGCATTCAAGCAATACAAAAATGAAGTTGAAACAGAACTTAACAAAAGAATAAAAATGATAAGAAGTGATAGGGGCGGTGAATACGAATCTCCTTTTGAACAAATATGTTTGGAATATGGCATTATTCACCAAACTACTGCCCCTTACACGCCACAATCTAATGGGATTGCGGAAAGGAAAAATAGAACTTTAAAGGAGATGATGAATGCCTTGTTGATAAGTTCGGGTTTACCCTAAAACTTATGGGGGGAAGCTATTCTTACAGCTAGTCGAATACTTAATCGTGTACCCCACAACAAAACACAATCCATTCCATATGAAAAGTGGAAGGGAAGAAAGCCAAACTTGAATTACCTCAAAGTGTGGGGGTGTTTGGCAAAGGTACAAGTTCCTAAACCTAAAAGGGAAAAGATAGGACCAAAAACCGTTGATTGTGTTTTCATAGGATATGCCAAGAATAGTAAGGCATATCGTTTTCTGGTTTATAAATCAGAAAATCCTGACATTCATATTAATACGGTTATGGAATCAGATAATGTTGAATTCTTTGAAAATATATATCCGTATAAAAGTGAATATGAATCGTCAAGTGTCAGCACAAAACGACCAAGAGAAGGTACAAAAGGAAGTATGCCAAATAATGATAATCCAAGACGTAGTAAACGTCAAAGGACGTCTACTTCTTTTGGACCAGATTTTATGACTTTCCTATTGGAAAATGAACCTCAAATTTATAAAGAAGCAATGGCTTCTTCAGAGTCTCCATATTGGAAAGAGGCAGTCAATAGTGAGATTGAATCCATTTTAAGCAACCACACATGGGAGTTGGTTGATCTTCCTCCTGGGAACAAACCTTTAGGTTACAAATGGATTTTCAAAAGGAAAATGAAAGCTGATGGTACTATTGACAAATACAAGGCTAGACTGGTCGTTAAAGGTTATAGACAAAAAGAGGGCCTTGATTATTTTGATACATACTCTCCGGTAAGCAGAATTACATCCATACGGATGCTAATAGCTTTGGCCGCCGTGTATGATCTTCAAATCCATCAAATGGATGTAAAGACAGCCTTCTTAAATGGAGATTTGGAGGAAGAAATCTACATGGAACAACCTGAAGGGTTCGTGGTTCCTGGGAAAGAAAAGAAGGTATGTCGACTTGTTAAGTCTCTTTATGGACTAAAACAAGCACCTAAACAATGGCATGCAAAATTTGACAGTACAATGTTGTCAAATGGCTTCCAAATTAATGAGTGTGATAAATGTGTTTACATTAAGAACACTCCAAATCATATAGTCATTGTTTGTCTATATGTGGATGACATGTTAATAATGAGTAAAGATATTGCTGACATCAATGCTACTAAGCGTATGCTAACTAGCAAGTTTGATATGAAAGACTTGGGAGTTGCGGATTTAATCTTGGGTATTAAAATTCACAAAACTCCTCAAGGTTTGGCATTATCTCAAACTCATTACATCAGAAATGTCCTGGAAAAATTCAAGTATTTAGACTTCAAAACTTCAAAGACTCCAATTGATGTTAATCTTGCCTTTACAAAGAATAAAGGACAAAGCACGTCTCAACGAGACTACGCTAGAGTGTTGGGAAGTCTAATGTACATCATGAATTGTACACGACCAGATATAGCTTGTGCTATAAGTAAACTGAGTCGATACACAAGTAATCCTGGACAAAATCACTGGATGGCTATGAAACGAGTTTTGGGTTATTTGGAGTACACCCAAGACTATGCTTTGCACTATGATAAGTATCCCGCTGTTATAGAAGGATATTGTGATGCAAATTGGATCACCGGCTCAAAAGAATCAAAATCCACAAGTGGATATATTTTCACAATAGGTGGAGGAGCGGTAACTTGGAAATCATCCAAACAAACCTTGCTTGCTCGCTCTACAATGGAGGCTGAGTTCATAGCTTTGGATAAAGCCGGTGAAGAAGCTGAATGGCTCCGAAACTTCTTGGAAGACATTCCATTTTGGCCTAGGCCGTTGACACCTATATGTATACATTGCGATAGTCAATCGGCAATATCGAGGGCTGGGAGCCTTATGTATAATGGTAAAAATCGTCATATACGACGAAGACATAAAACCATTAGACAACTTATCTCTAGAGGAATTATCACAATTGACTATGTTAAGTCAAAGGATAATGTATCGGATCCACTTACTAAAGGTTTAACTAGAGATGATGTTGAGAGATCATCAAGAGGAATGGGACTATGGCCGAGGACAAGTCGTCATGGCGGTAACTCTACCTAGAAGACTGGAGATCCCAAGATCTAGGTTCAAGGAGCTCAAACAAAGTTGTGCACGACCGCTCCAACATTGTCAAACAACTCAACCCATCCTCTTAATAAGACAATGTTTAGTACCAAGGATAAAACGTTAAAGACGTTTTTTAATGATTATCTAAGTTTGATACGGGGTTTGTCAAACAGTGTAGATCTACGGGATTACACGTTTAGAAATCACCTATGTGAGTGTGAAGTGGAAGCCGCTTCAAGGAGAATTCTGTAAGGCCAATTCTCTACGCACTCATGAACCAGGCGATGTTCATGGCTGAAACGAACACAACAATGAGAACCAAAAATGGTCAAGGATTAATTGTGTGACATATGTTGTCTAGGTATACGCCAAAGTTCGACGGTTCAAAGATATCAAATCTACCGATTGACCGAGTATATCCGATATATGTTTACTACGGAAAGTTCAAAGGGAAACCCACTTATCCAGATGCAATTAATTCTTACTTGCAAATCACATAGTTTTCTGCATGTTTTTTCCATATAGCCATTCCCCATTCATGTGGGGGATTGTTGGATTTGGAAGGAGGGTAAAGTGGTGTGAATGGGAAATGAAATAAATATTAATATTTTATATTAATATTTGATATGGAGCCGTTTTCGTAACGAAATTAAAAAGTGGACTATTTATGCAAATATTCCAAAGGTGGGCTGCTGTAAAGTTATTCCAAATGAAAGTGTGCTTTCATTGAACAGCCACTTAGAAGGCTGCCTTTCATGAACAGCTACTTCACCAATGAAAAGGTGCCTTTTCATTGAACAGCCACCTTGAAGGCTGCCTTTCATGAACAGCCATTTCACCAAAAGACACCTTCATGCCTTTTCACTCCAAATCTTGTGGCTATAAATAGAGAGGCATTTTGCCTCATTTTAATCATCCAAAAATTTCATACTCTCTCTCTCATTACCTTTAGCATTTGTTTTCAAAACAAAAGTAAGTTCTGAGTCAGTGTGATTTGCTACCATTATTTGAGTTCGCTGTTCACTGTGATTTGAATTACCGCTATCACAGTGAGGATAATTCCATTCTATCCTGGGAGAAATTAATCCACAAACCTTGGGT